>CM065683.1:34587527-34682374 GCA_017654935.2 Phymorhynchus buccinoides
CCACCTCTGCTGGCAGTAGGGACCATAGCCCAGGTCAGTGTGTCTACAATTCTTTGTTTTCTAAAAGTGTTCTTTTTTAATGACCCCTACCTCTCTACCTTCAGCCCAGGGGCTGCTGTCTCATCTTCTGGGCTGTACAGTGGCGTTGCTCTCAAGCTGCTCATTCCAAGTCCCAACTCTCAGCCACACTCGTCGTGGTTTGTCGGGTCGTGGAATCCAACACCAGCAGTCTAAAGGGAGCAAATCTATGTTAGGTCGTCAGGAGGCAACCAACCGAAAGAGACACTGCACTGCTGCTGAGTCACCTCACTGAGTGGTGTTCAGTGGAGCCTGTTCTGAGCTAACATACACAGGACACCACCTACTGACAACAATAATGTCTTGAGCCAGCGTAAGTGAGGTCCTCCTCCGAGGGCTCCAACCACGTCCGTCAACTGACAGGGCCATGAGTGTAAAACGTTCCTTATTTTCATTATACTGTAGAAAACTCTATCAATCTATTATAGCCATACACTACCAACACCTAAAAAAAATTGCATGCACACCAACCGACCTGGGTTAAACCTTAACACATAAAAGAAACGAAGTCAGCCACGGAGCTAGGCCTACTAGCCCTGGTACACCTGGTGGGTTAGTTCCCATGATAGCGTACCGTAGCCTAGTCATCCGGGGTGACTTCCCCTCATTCCTGATATCCCAGGGCGCCATGATCTGACTTGGGTTCTTCCTTCTGAGAAATTGTCTTATTTACTCTTTTCAGGGTTTGTTCGTTCCTTTTTCTCCTTTCCAGTTCGATTCTTGAGGCTTTCGGCTATTGATTCGTTCATTTCAGCCTCTTCTAGGATTTCTTTTACTGGAGTTATGAAATATTTTGGGGGCTTGGCTCACTTCGTTTTTCTAACGATGTCGGCCATTATGTTTTCAACTCCACTGTATCAGTCACCCAGACTTTTTTGTCTCGGTCTCTTCCTCAATATTCTCCCCCCCCTGTTATGTACTAGGGCTTTTGTTTCTTCTTCTACTACCTATTGAGTGGTAGACGGAAGAATTCGCCCAGGGAGAAATCTAAGAAAGAAAAGTCTTAGCACGAAATATCAGCTTTCAAAACGTCGTCTGCTACGGCTTCAACAAGCAGACTCGCCTTCTTTTTCGCGTTCCGCCTCTGTTGTTCCCGAGCATTCTCTGTCCCCGAGCGGGACTTTTCAGATCTTTTTTCAGGTTTTTAGCCTTTTTTAGGCTTCTTTCCTCAAATTTGACCAGTAAAGGTCGTCTTCTACGACTTAGCTCAAAGTTGTTCCCGAGCAGTCCTCTGTTCCCGAGCTCAACTTTTCTAATCTCTCCTCTCAGTCGGAGATTTTTAGCCTTTTTAGGGGCTTTTTTCCTCAAATTTGGTCAGTCTGGTCTCTTCGTAATACTTGAGCCGATCTGATCAGCGTCTCCAATATTATCCATTGGATCAGTTGGGTCTCTTTTTCGGTCAGACCTTCGGTGTCACCCCATGTTTTTTCTTCCATGGATGTTCACCATGTCTGTTCTAGGAGGCCCTTTTCGACCCGGGCCGTCTCTCGGACCTCCGGCTGGTGGTCCTCTCCGTTTAAGTCGCTTGGTAAGCGCATGGACCCCCAGGGACGCAGGATCCCCCTGGTTGACCCGACTTGCCAAGGCGTGGCAACCCCCACTGACGGACTGTCTCTGGGGGGTCGGGGGTCTCCTTCCTCCACCCATTCCCGGGAGGAGGGAGACTTTGGTCCATCCGGACTTTTGTCCGAAGGCCTGTGCAATAAGTCCGTTGTGCCCTGGAGGGACGGCCCCACATGACGGCCCACTGAGTGGCCGAGGGATTCCACAGGCCAGGAGGCTATCCCTCCCCGCGCTGGTACATCTTCTGCGGAAGTATGTCTGGTGATCGGGCCCCGGGCGTCCTCACACCCCTTTTCCTCGGGTTCGGCTGGAGCCTGCCCGAGTCGACGAGGACGCACCGGTTGTTTGGGCTCACCATTAAATCGGCGGACCGCCGTAGTGAACGACGGTCTCCGGATGCCCCGGTTGACCGTGCGTCCAAACATAAGCGATCTCCCGGCCGCCGGCCTTTCGGTCCGTGGCACGGTGACTCATCGCTCGGACCCCGTGACGGCGGTTCCCCCGTCCGCCCGTCACGGTCCGTCCGCACCCAGCGGTCTCCCGTCCGCCCGCCCTTCGGCCGGCGGCACGGTGATTCTCCGCACGGTGCCCGTCGGTCGCCGGTGGCACCGGTGCACCGTCCGGGTAACCGCCTTTGGTTCCCGGTCGCCGTATGGACGGTACGGCACCGGTCGATGCGGCACTCGGCTCCAGGCTACGGCCAGCCAGCGATCTCCCGGCCGCCGGCCTTTCGGTCCGCGGCACGGTGACTCATCGCTCGGACTCCGTGACGGCGGTTCCCCCGCCCGCCCGTCACGGTCCGTCCGCATCCAGCGGTCTCCCGTCCGCCCGCCCTTCGGCCGGCGGCACGGTGATTCTCCGCACGGTGCCCGTCGGTCGCCGGTGGCACCGGTGCACCGTCCGGGTAACCGCCTTTGGTTCCCGGTCGCCGTATGGACGGTACGGCACCGGTCGATGCGGCACTCGGCTCCAGGCTACAGCCAGCCAGCGATCTCCCGGCCGCCGGCCTTTCGGTCCGCGGCGCGGTGACTCATCGCTCGGACCCCGTGACGGCGGTTGCCCCCGTCCGCCCGGTCACGGTCCTGTCCGCGCCCAGCGGTCTCCCGTCCGCCCGCCCTCCGGCCGGCGGCACGGTGATTCACCGCACGGTACCCGTCGGTCGCCGCTGGCACCGGTGCACCGTCTGGGTAGCCGCCGATGGTTTCCGGTGTCCGTCCGCCCGTCACGGTCTGTCCGGGTCCAGCGGTCTCCCGTCCGCCCGCCCTTTGGCCGGCGGCACGGTGATTCGCCGCACGGCACCTGTTGGTCGCCGCTGACACCGGCGCACCGTCTGGGTAGCCGCCCATGGTTGACGCGACACGGCGCCTCCTTGCGGTCAGACGGCTACGGTCTTCGTCACCGTCCGCTACGGAACGCTCTGCGTCACCGCTCGCTTCGGTCCGTGGTCCGACGGGCGGTGTCCGCAGCGGTGGCCACCGCCGTGGCCCCAGGGCATGATGTTGGCTCCCCGTACCGTCCGTCTATGACGGATTCGGTAGCGGTTCTTCAGCCCGTCCACCGGCAACGGTCTTCCGCCTGTCAGACTTACATCGACTGTGCGATGGCTCGCCGCACGGCTCCCTTGACGGTACTCCCGTCCGCCCAGCTTCCAGCAGGCGGCACGGTGTCCCACCACTTGGCTTGGGCGTTCACCGGCCCCCTGTGGGTACTCGGTCTCAAAGTTGGGGTGGTTTCTCCTGGTTCTTCCAGTCAGTCCACCCCAGAGGCTTGTTACGTCAGCGCTCCCCAGTGGATTCGGACGTGGACTTAGCTAAGCCCGTCTCCATCCACGCATGGGCGTAGCAGCGTGTTCTGGCCCGGTCCGGCCACTCGCCAGGGAGTGGAGCTCTGGTCCTTTCAAGCTCCTAAGCTTCTGGACCACTCCAATCGGAAGGCTAAGGCTTTCCCCTATGCCTGGGAGATGGCAGAAGCTACCGTTTCGCTTTAGCCTTCTAAGGCCGAAACAGAGAAGCTCCTTGACGCCAGGAGTCTTGCCCAGGCCAAGATTGAGTCTTCCAACTTTTTCAGTTGGAGGAATCTTTCTCTCTATCCCTCAAGGGCTATGCCTTTGCGGCTTCATTGATTCGGCCCATCTCAGAGAATTTGGGGAAACTTTTCTCCTACGAATTCTCCTGGGGTTTTCAGGCTCTTTGAGTCCGTGAATGAACCGCTCGGCTGGGCTCGGTTCCCCCATTCGCCTGCAGCCAGCGGTCGCCCGTCCGCCCGGCCATTGGCCGCCGGCACGGTGCTTCTCCGCACGGTCCCCGTCGGTCTCCGGTAGCCCCGGTGTTCCGGCCGGGTAGCCGTTAACGGTCCCCTACACGGGGTGGCTCTTCGGGTCGGCCGTCTCGGTCCGTCAAGAGGCAACGGTCCCTCGGCCGTGCGGCTGCGGGCCGCCGGCTCGGGCGTTCTCCGTCCTCACGGGCTTCCCCTTCATTCTGCCTTGGATTCGGACTCGGGCTCTGCCCGCTCCGTTTCCTCCCAGCGAAGTTTGCCCTAGGTGGCTCCAGACTTCTCTGCGCAGAATCTTTCTGTTGGCTTCTCTGGCTAGGTCCAACGGTTTGAGACTCAGAGTTTTTCTGGACGGCTGGCCGCTTCTTGCCTCCAGCCGTCCCATGTCTCTGTCTCACCCTCAGCTTCTGGTGGATCTGTCCACCTCGCTGGGCTTTTGCATCAACGCCAAAAGTCGGACCTCGTTCCTTCACAGCAGTTTTGCTACCTGGGGATGAGGTTCGGCAAGGGCAAGTTCCGTCTCAGCTTCGGAGGACGGTTTAGCAGCCTTCTCTCTCTGTGGCCGACCTCTCAGAAGCGAAGTCGGCCACCCTGAGGCGCCTTCTAGGCCTCTTGGGGTCCTTTTCGGAACTCCTCCCTCTCGGCAGGGTGTTCAGGAGGCCCCTCCAGAGAGAAGTCAAGGCGCGTACCCCGGACCCCTCTCTGTACGGTGGGGTGATCGTCCGTGAGAACTGGTTCAGTAAGTCCGTCAGTCTTTGGACGGATGCGGCGTGGTTGAACAGTACGGTCCCAATCAGACGTTTGGGCACCCAGCTGTTCATCTACACGGTCGCCTCCCTTTGCGGATGGGGGCCGCATCTGGAGGCCGAGCAGATCTCGGGCTCTTGGACTGTAGGAGAGTCCGAACCCCACATCATCTGCTGGAGTTGAAAGCCTTCCGCCGGGCTCTGGCCCAATTCCTCCCCGCGGGGACGGTGGGTCACGGTGTGTGGCGGCAACTCCTCCAGTCTTTCTTTCGATCTGGGGTTGGGCCGACCGCCATGGCATTGCGCTCTCGGCAGAGCTGGTCCCTGGCAGGCTCAAGGTCTTTGCGGACCAGCTGAGTCGGTCCAACCGGGTCCTGTAACAGAGTGGACGATCGCCCTTCGAGCTCCGCTCCCAGTCTGGAGTCTCTAGGGCACGCCGATGGTGGACCTCTTTGCCGCACAGCTCAGCTCTCGTCGGCCTCTGTTTGGCTCCCCTGTTCTGGACCCTCTGGCGCTGGCGCACACGCCTTCACGATGTCGTGGGTCGAGCCATGTCTGTACGCGTTCCCTCCCACTGCTCTCGTCCGGAGGGTCCAGGGGAAATGCCTTCGAGAACCGCCGGACCCGATTCTGGTGACCCCCTTTTGGCCGTCCCAGCTTTGGTTTCCGGAGCTTCTCACTCTCGCCCGGGTGGGCCCGCTGCCTCTAGACCTCACGGCATCGGCCACCCGAACGCCTCTTGGCTCAACCTTGTCGCCTGGAGACTATAAATCGGCTCTCAGACGTCAGGGTTTTCTCTGCCGGAACGCTTGATGCCCCGGTGGGGTCCGGGCGCAGGTCCCCTTCAGATCTGTACGATCTGCGCTGGGCCTCCTGGTTCCCCTTTGTACCGCGGCGAGTACGATCCGCTGGGACTCTCCACGGTTCTTTTCGTGGAGTTCTTGTCGTTTCTGCTCCGAACCAGGAGTCTTTCTGCTCAGGCGCTCTCCGGGTACAGGGCGGCCCTCCTCTGTGCCTTTTCCTTGGCCCTGGGTGCCGACCGTACGTCGAAACTGTCCGCCGCTCCCGTCTCCCACTTTCTGGACCCGGTCCGTCTCCGAGCTCCGGCCGGGATGACCCGGGTCCCCCGATGGGACGTGTTTTTTGGCCTTGAACTTCTTGCGAGCTAAGGGTGAGTTTTTAGATTCTCACCCTCGAGACAGTTTTTCTGATCGCTCTGGCTTCTGCCGGAAGCGTCGGCGGCCTCCTTTTCTCTCGGCGGTCTCCCCGGGTTTTCTTGGAGGACCTGTCGTATATCACGCGTTCTGGAGGTCACGTAACACGTTACTCCATTACCGCCTGAGGGACGTTGAAGCCTGGAGCGAGAGTGACGCCTTCTCCATCGGGAGGGTCGTCGTCGCGCGGGTTCCCGTTTCCCTGGGACGTAGGTGCCTGGACCTCCTCGGTCCCGCCCTCCCGTTCCAGTGTGGGTGTGTCTCGTGTCATGTTTTCGGGGGGTTGGGTGTCTCTGAGGAGCATCTTTTCCCCCGTTCTCTCTCATGGCTGTTTTTGAAGCATCACCCGCCCCCGCTGGGGCAAACTGCAATTGTTTTTAGGTGTTGGTAGTGTATGGCTAGAATAGATTGATGGATTTTAATTAATATTACAATCTATCTAGCTAAATACCTACCAACACCTAAAACAAAAAGGGTCCCTCCCTTCCTCCCTCGCTTTGGATGCTTCTCTTTTTTAAGGGAGTATCAGGAATGAGGGGAAGTCACCCCGGATGACTAGGCTACGGTACGCCATCATGGGAACTAACCCGGGCAGGTGTTACCAGGGCTAGTGGGCCTAGCTCCGTGGCTGACTTCGTTTCTCTTATGTGTTAAGGTTTAACCCAGGTCGGTTGGTGTGCATGCAATTGTTTTTAGGTGTTGGTAGGTATTTAGCTAGATAGATTGTAATATTAATTAAAATCCATCATTTGTAAATACCAATCATAGGTGGCATACAGCATGTTGTTGTTGTCTTACCTGGCTAAAAGACTCCAGGAATCATACAAACAGCCGAAGCACTTGAACACTATGGTACAAATGCATCAGCTGGGGATGAGAACATTACGTGTGTGACCGTTTTTGATTACCCCGCCATGCGGGCAGCCACACTCCAACTTCGGGGGACACATACAGCATGATTTTGAGCAAACGTTCCTGCTACTATTATCACTACTACTAGTACAACTTTTGCATGTTCAACTTACACACTGACAGAGCCCTACCTGTTACTATTACTCCGTCTTCAACTACTACTACTGCCACTTCTATTTAACTCGCAATATATTTACATTTTATGATATGATGATGATCATGATGACACCTTGAACCACTCTAAATCAGTTTGCAATACAATTCTAAAATTCATAATTCTGTTCATGTGAGTGTAAATCTTGGCCTATAACGTTGCTCATTGCTCATTCAATCTTCTTTCATCTATTTGTCCAAGACCAATTTTGTTTGTATTAATTTTTCAATGATTTTAATTTCTCTTCTATTATTGACCCTCGTAAACCATTCATGGTGTTTTTCCAAATTTTTCATTTGGATTTGTCCATGCGCACAGAATTGGGCGGGGGGGGTGCAGCAGCAGAGGCCCAGACCAGCAGAAAGACGCAGCATGCCCAGGACGTGTTCATCTTGTATACCAATGCGGCGGTGATCTCGGAGGTGCGGGAGAAGATCCACCGACACGTGCAGTCAGTATGCACCGAGCAGACTGAGGAAAATCCCCTCATCGCCAACTTCAGCCCCAAACAGGTGATCAGCGTCATTGCATTTCTGTGTCCTGTGTTCAACAGTTTTGGTGTTTGAAAATTGGCTGTGAAATTCAGATTTGCTACAGTCATTTTAAGCTTTAAATCAGGGTTTCTATCGTAGGGTCAATGCCGTAGAAGGCGGGGCTAGCTAAAGTTTTGCTCTTGATAGTTTTCCAATTTTGATTTTGTTGTTGTTGGTTTACGATCCAGAACAGGATGTAATGTGTGTCGTCGTTATTCAGAGAGAGGAGCTTTTCAGGCTGCAGAACAAACACAATGTGGACACCAGTGTTGATGATTAGTAATGTAACTGTTTATGTCTCCTCCAGAGAGAGGCGCTGTTTAACCCTTTCACCGCCAACGTCGCATTTTTGCACCATAATGATTTAACACCCACTAGCGCAACGCCGAGTACGGGTAACGCCAAGTACTGGTAACGCTGAGAACAGCAAATTTGAAGCGATTCGGTTAAGAAACGGCGGAGTTATAAGGCCCCGTTTCCCGTTGGCGCTGCTCTGAGAGTGACGCGCTCTCCCGATTCTCTTCCAATTTGCTGCCAGGCTTTGCCCCGGCCACAGCAAGCCGGACAGCAAATTTGAAGCGATTCGGTTAAGAAACGGCGGAGTTATTTGTGAAAAGGTGAAGCGGCGTATATCGCGCGCGTTTATAAATCGATTCGCTTCCGGTTTGGCAAACAGATAGTCACCATCTCCGGTCATCTACCTTCCAAATTCGAAGGCAATCCGTCCAGAAATACCGGAGAGACGGGCGCTGAGAGGCCGGCGGATACGCGTTTCACGCATTTGCCAAACCGCGCAAATGACACGGCCGCCTCGGTTGCCGTTGCCATTGCCCCGTTAGGGCTCACAGCAAATTTGAAGCGATTCGGTCGAAAAACGGCGGAGTTATAAGGCCCGTTTTGTGTTTCAGACAGACACACACACGGACACTTGGCTTTTTACTATATGATGTCACTAAAAGGCATCAAATCAGGGTCTGTTATCCAAAGACCCTGTTCTCTTCATTTTGGGAGGTAAGGATAGGCCTTACTTTAAATATGTCACAGAGGAATCCCGAATATTACAGATTTTTTTCCCTACCCGGGTAAGTTTAGTGGAATTTGTTTGCTGAAAAATGGCTGGCGGCGAAACTGTAGGACAGCACAGTGTGGATATCAATACTATGGTTGATAACGTAACAGTTTAATGTCTGGTTCAGAGAGAGGAGCTGTTTAAACTGTAGGACAGCGCAGTGTGGATATCAATACTATGGTTGATAACTTAACTGTTTTATGTCTGGTTCGGAGAGAGGAGCTGTTTAAACTGTAGGACAGCACAGTGTGGATATCAATACTATGGTTGATAACTTAACTGTTTTATGTCTGGTTCAGAGAGAGAAGCTGTTTAAACTGTAGGACAGCACAATGTGGATATCAATACTATGGTTGATAACTTAACTGTTTTATGTCTGGTTCAGAGAGAGAAGCTGTTTAAACTGTAGGACAGCACAGTGTGGATATCAATACTATGGTTGATAACTTAACAGTTTAATGTCTGGTTCAGAGAGAGGAGCTGTTTAAACTGTAGGACAGCGCAGTGTGGATATCAATACTATGGTTGATAACTTAACTGTTTTATGTCTGGTTCGGAGAGAGAAGCTGTTTAAACTGTAGGACAGCACAATGTGGATATCAATACTATGGTTGATAACTTAACTGTTTTATGTCTGGTTCGGAGAGAGGAGCTGTTTAAACTGTCGGACAGCGCAGTGTGGATATCAATACTATGGTTGATAACTTAACTGTTTTATGTCTGGTTCAGAGAGAGAAGCTCTTCAAGCTACAGAGCTAACACAGGGTGGAAATCAACATGGTGACTAACATTGTGTTGTGACTTTTTTTTTCATTCAACGAAAAGAACCGTTCAATCTGCAGAACAAACACAGGGTGGAAATGTTAAATCCACATGATTACTAACATTGTTGTGTTGTGGATCTTTTACGTTCAGAGAAAACTGTTCAAGCTGCAGAACAAACACAGGGTGGAAATATTAACCCTCTTGTGCCTGACACTGTGCTCTCTTATCACCTCTGAAATCCTAGCCCAAGGGACGTCACTCCGTACAAAAGGGGGGGGGGGGGGGGGGGTAGTGTCAGAAAAATAATAAAATAAAATATACCCTAGCAGATTTTGTGTGTTTTTTTGTTTTGAATGTGTTGCCGAGATGTCTGTCTGATTTGCAAAATGAATTTCAAGATGTTATGGGGATGCATGGCTCCACAAAAAAAATCAAAATGCCAAAGTGTATTCGCAAAGTGCATTCACTAGTCATTCGCTGCCTACTTTTGCAGACTGGTGAAGCCTAAGACGACTGAAATGGAAATGTAGATCAAAATCTTCCACTTACCCTTTTACTTCACGATCTTATAATTCCTATCTTTCACAAAAAAAGGAATTTTCATCGCTGTCATCACTCAGTGGATGCTATAACGATCATCATCCATGATGTAAAAGTCGGGAAAATGCCGATGTCAGTAACATGACTTCAAAAATTCGCATTGATCGAACAAAAACAAGCTCGCTGCCGAAATAGGTCAGAATACACTCCTTACTCATCACTTTGCGATCTCATAAGTCCCATCTTTCACAAAAATACGACTATTCATCACTTTCCTCAGTCAATGGACGCCATAACTGTTCGTCATCCATATTGGAAAAATCGTGAAAATGCCGAAGTCGGTCACTAATTTTCAAAAATTCATATATTTCAAACCAATCTGCCTAGAAGCCATTGCAAGCAACAGGACGGAAGTGTAATCTATAGCGAAAGCGAGGCTGAAGCGCTCACGTGACTGCCATGTGATAGAAACAAAATGGAAGCGCCCAAACCGGCCACATGGAATCCGTACGTTCCCGAACGTTCTTGGCATTTCCGATCCGATTTTGTTCTGAACATTCCTGAACGTTCACCGCATAAGAGAGTTAAATCCACACGATTACTAACATTGTTGTGTTGTGGATCTTTTACATTCAGAGAGAAGAACTGTTCAAGCTGCAGAACAAACACAGGGTGGACATATTAAATCCACATGATTACTAACATTGATTATTGTGTTGTGAATCTTTTACATTCAGAGAGAAGAACTGTTCAAGCTGCAGAACAAACACAGGGTGGACATATTAAATCCACATGATTACTAACATTGTTGTGTTGTGAATCTTTTACATTCAGAGAGAAGAACTGTTCAAGCTGCAGAACAAACACAGGGTGGACATATTAAATCCACACGATTACTAACATTGTTGTGTTGTGAATCTTTTACATTCAGAGAGAAGAACTGTTCAAGCTGCAGAACAAACACAGCGTGGAAATCATGCTGGACAAACAGAAGAGCACGGTCACCTTCCGAGGCGTGGAGATCAGCGTGGCGAGAGCAGTCAGCGACTTCAAGGACATCATCCTATCGGCCAACAACGACCGCCACATTGCCGCAGGCATGCCCCCCGTGCGCTGGCAGTATGAAGCCGCCAAGGACAAGTTTGTGGACTTTGAGAAGGACCACATCCTGCTCATCGAAGCTGCTTTCAAGAGAAAGGAGCCCGAGGTGAAGTTCACGGACAAGAAAAGACGCTGTTACAAAATCGTCTTCAAGGATCGGAAAGAGTACCCTGTTGGGCATCACGGACATCCCGTGGCAGTGAAACGCCGCGATCTTTTGGAAGGTGAATTATAGCGCTGTGGAATTCTTCAGTTTGTTCCATTTCATGCTAAAGAGCAGATCTTTGCTGATAGGATTACAAGACTACTGCCATAATTTAGTCCTTGTTTGATAAGAGTTGGGGGGTTTTAGGGAAAGGAGCTTTCAGAAAATAGAGACTTCCTGTACATGTATTTCAAAGATCAAGATTTTCTCCAAATTTCAATGGATAATTACTTTGCACTCTTGTACTTTATATTTAATTAACTGGGCACAAAATTTAGATTTGTTGTTGTTGTGACTTTAAAACATTTTTTTCATTTAACACAAAATTGTCAAAATAAAAGCACTCATCTACCAATATTCATAAATCTTATGGGTTTTTGTATGCATGTTTGTGTGCTTCTCTGTTTGTGTGTATATTTATCTCTTTGCCTGTGTGTGTGTGTGTGTGGCACAGAAAAGAAGCAGGAGATCCCACTGCCCACGCACTGGTCACCCATGAAAGGGGAAAAGGTGAAACGAGTAGAGCTGAAGCCAGACAGCGGAGAGTACAAGAGGGTGGCTGACCATTTTGGAGCAAATACACAAGTTAAAAAGGTAGAGCTGCTATTGGTGCAATCACTTTTTCTTTCAAATCTAAATGTCCTAAATGACGAAGCCAAGCCTACGCGCTGCTATTGTTTCTTATCCTGCTTGTTGATGCTTTTTAGCCTGCCAATAGAGTGGGGGTGTACCCTGGGTTGTTACTGTGTGCAGATAGTGGGGATGTACCTTGGGTTGTTGCTGTCTGCAGATAGAGTGTGGATGTACCCTGGGTTGTTGCTGTCTGCAGATAGAGTGGGGATGTACCCTGGGTTGTTGCTGTGTGCAGATAGTGGTGATGTACCCTGGGTTGTGTGCAGATAGAGTGGGGATGTACCCTGGGTTGTTGCTGTGTGCAGATAGTGGGGATGTACCCTGGGTTGTTGCTGTCTGCAGATAGAGTGTGGATGTACCCTGGGTTGTTGCTGTGTGCAGATAGTGGGGATGTACCCTGGGTTGTTGCTGTCTGCAGATAGAGTGTGGATGTACCCTGGGTTGTTGCTGTGTGCAGATAGAGTGTGGATGTACCTGGGGTTGTTGCTGTGTACAGATAGAGTGGGGATGTACCCTGGGTTGTTGCTGTGTGCAGATAGAGTGGGGATGTACCCTGGGTTGTTGCTACATGCAGATAATAATGTAGAACATTTATATAGTGCCCATCCTACTATGTAGGCTGCAGGGCGCTTTACACATAACAATATTAAAAAATATAATAAAAACGTGTAACAGAATCCAATAATGTGAGCAGCAAGTACAGATAAGTCAATAATATTTACTTCTACAACTTGTACTACTACTTCTAGTACTACAACCTTTGGTCATGCAGAGAGAGAGTGGGGATGTACCCTGGGTTGTTGCCATGTTACAGATAGAGCGGATCCAGAACCCCTCGCTGTTCCAGCAGTTCAAGGTGAAGAAGAAGGAGTTGGAGCAGTACAACCCTAAAGGCACCGACAACGAGAAGCGACTGTTCCACGGCACACCCTCCGATAGCATTGAAGGCATCATCACCAACGGCTTTAACCGCAGCTACTGCGGAAAACACGGTAAAGTATACGTTTAGGATTGTAAGGGAGTTAATTAGCTAGACTGCTGGCTCTTTCCCTTCTTCTCTTTTGGGCGATACTGTCAATTTGGTCAATATTAATTGGCTTAATAACTGCAGTTGGGCAGCTTGTAACTCTTCTAGCGACATGTATTTTTTTGTTTGTGGCTCAAGCCACAAACCTATAGCTAACTCGGTCGGTCGGTCGGTCCAAAATTGTTGCACTTCAAATCGAGGCTACAATATTGTCGCACTTCAAATCGAGGCTGCACTTCAAATTGAGGCTGCTCTTTAAAATGATGTATTTTAAAAGCGTACAAAATAATAAACATATGTAATACAGACACTACAACAGACACGACGAGTATGCGGTGCTTCTTTCAATGAGTATAAGTAGGATAAATAGTTTTAAATGTTTTCCAAAAGATATAAAAAGTTACGAAATGGTGCAGAGATAACATTCTGGTTTACAGATTAAAATTATTGAAAAGCCAGGGGAGGTAACTCATGATTGGAGTGGTAAAAATAGACCGCGTGCCACAAACTATTGCGATTCCGCGCTTGTTTATGTTCTTGGTTGCCCGTTGTCTCAACAGACACAGCGCTGCCAACCCCCAAATCTCCCCTCAGTACTACTATGTATGACTCTTCTCAGTATTTTTCAACAATCTGTCAGTATTTTTCATATGGTGTGTGTGTGTGTGAGAGAGAGAGAGAGAGAGAGAGAGAGAGAGAGAGAGAGAGCAAACAAATCTTTTTTTATTGATGGAAAAGAGTAAGCACAAAGCTTTTGTTCATCTTGCCATTAGAAAAGAGAACATACAAGCAAAGAGAGAGAGAGAGACTCAGAGAGAGAGAGAGACTCAGAGAGACAAAGACATGACAGAAAACAGAGGGAGAGAGAAAGTCAGAATGACAGACAGACATACACTGTAAAAATGTTTTAAAAGACTTGCTTTCAAGAAGAATGCTACCTTATGACACTGACTGACACAGTGACAAGTCAAACAATCATTGTTACAATGTCAAACTGTCTTGGACTCATTGTCACCCAATCTTTGCTGTATCTGGGTCTATCTACACCTTTCCTATCGAAGTATGTGTGCAAAATAGTTCGTCATTTTTTGCTGTTTTCTGGATAGCTTGTGCTTTTGTCTCATGCCCAGCAAACCAAACTGCCAATTTCATCAAAATCAAATCCACTTTTAGACCCTAAACTGACTGATCACAAAGTGATGGAAGTCGAAATCGCACACTCGCTGCACGCCAATGGCGATACTATCCCAACTATCAGCGATAATGATACATCTTCGGCACCTTCGAAGCAATAATGCATGTGTTGGCCTCAAAATATGACAGCAGAAAGTATTGTTGTTATTTTTTCTTCTAACCACAGCCCGATGGCTCAGACACGATGGTTATTTTTCTCCCAGAAGCACATTGATCCAACTTGCAATTTTCTTGGAAACCTGTGCAGTCCACATAAACGGCCTTCATCTGTTGGATGAAATCACAAGCGCTCATGTTTGTAGGTTTAACCCCTTCCCGGCCTGGTCCCTCGTCTGCTACGGGGTGTGTGATGTCATTGATGATGTCATAACTTTTTATGTCATAGCCCTGGAATGACAATTCAGGAAAAATATATCTCTAGACCTTGTCCCTCATCTGCTACGGGGTGTGTGATGTCATTGATGATGTCATAACTTTTTATGTCATAGCCCTGGAATGACAATTCAGGAAAGATATATCTCTAGACCACTCTAGACCATTTTCTCAAATTGAGTCTAACAGGTCTCTTTTAAATTTTATAATAAGAAAATCGATAATTTCTCAGTTTTCCTCTGGCAGTGAAGGGATTAATGGATGTGTTGAAATTGTCGACTGCAGGACAAATTTCCTTATGTTTTTACTAAAGACTATTAATAAAGTGTTTGATAAAGTGATAACCATGTTGCGTTGTTTGTCACTCTGCAGGCACGGCCCTGGGGAACGGGGTGTACTTTGCGGCGGACTCCAAGGTGTCCATGGGCTACTCCAGCGGTCGCCAGATGTTCCAGGCGCGGGTCCTGGTGGGGGAGTACACCCCGGGCAGCGCCAACCAGAAGATGACGCCCAACAAGCCCAACTCCACACGAAACTACGACTCCCTCAGCAATGCCCCGCAGAACGCCACCGTCTTTGTCATCTTCCACGACTCTCAGGCCTACCCAGAGTACCTCATCTCTTTCTGAGATGAGGCTCTGGTGTCCTGGGTGATGGTTTTCTCTTGCTCTGGAATCCTATTTTGACGGTCATTGTTGCATTGATCTTGATTCTTTGCATAAGGAGTGCACTAATTTCGTCATTTTCACAGGCCTACCCAGAGTACCGCATCTCTTTCTGAGATGAGGCTCTAGTGTCCTGGGTGATTTTGTTTTTCTGTTGCTTTGGAATCCTGTTTTGACTGTCATTGTTGCATTGATCTTGATCCTTTACATAAGGCGTAAGGAGTGTGCTAATTTCGTCATTTTCACAGGCCTACCCAGAGTACCTAATCTCTTTCTGAGATGAGGCTCTAGTGTCCTGTTTGATAAAGTTTTTCTGTTGCTTTGGAATGATGAAGGATTTTTCTGTTGCTCTGGAGTCCTTTTTTGACTATCATTGTGTATTAAGTTTGATTCTTTACATAGAGTGTGCTACTTTCGTCATTTTCATAGGTCTACCCAGAGTACCCAGTTTCATTGCATAACATGGTTCCTTTTGTATATTGAGACATCTGTATGGATGTAAATAAATCGGGTGCAACCATGTTGCAACCAGTGGTGTTGCACTAGTTGATTATATTCGATTAAGGACTATAAATCTTGTGACTTGGAATAAGCGGTAATATTGATTTTATGAATTAAGAATGTCCAGTTTAATTATATTAAACTGCTGTCCTGTACGTGTCATTGTACAAACTTTGGAAGGTTTTGGAAAATAGATGTATAGATGTAAATTTACTTGTGTAGAAAATTTGATGTAACAATTTTGTGGGGTTTCGATCGTAACCTTGTTGTGGGTTTGCTAGTGAGAGTGTACATATACAGAATGTAAATTTGTTTAAGGATTAATGTTCATTGGTGTTGATGATGGAGTTGATTCATAAAGAGAAGTGCTAACTCAATACTAACTTACCCTCAAGGAGGAGAGAAATGAGTAGGAAATTAAAGGGCAATATAATGTGTTAGATCTACAAACATTTTCTCTTTGGTTTTTAGTCAAGCTTGTATGTGTAAAAGTGAATGTGTGTGTGTGTGTTTTTAGTGGACATTTTCTCTATCACACACACACACACACACATTATGCGTTACTTGTATCTAACAGCAATGATGGACATTTTCGTGCTGGTTATAATGTTTTGACATCTGATGCGTTCAGTTGTGTTGAAATGTATGGAGTTTGTATGCCATTCAGTGGGGCACCCAAAGTTGTAATGCCTTAACCCTTTCACCGCCAGCCATATTTCAGCCAAAGATTTCCACTAAATTTACCTGGATAGATAACGAAATTCATCTGCAGTATTGGGGATTCTTCTGTGACATATATATAAAATAAGGTCTATTATTACTTCCCAAAACTAAGACAATATGGTCTTTGGATAATAGACCCCAATTTGATGCCTTTTAGTGACATAGGTGTTAAATCACTGTGGTGCTAAAATGCGACTTTGGCGGCGAAAGGATTAACCCTTTCCCTGCCAGCCATCTTTGAGCCAAACTTTTCCATTAAACTTACTTGGCTACAGAAAAGATTTTGTCTGCAATATTGTGGGATTTCTTTGTGACTTATTTAGAATAGGGTCAATCCTTAGTGACCAAATTTAGGAACACAAAATAATTGAATAATAGACCCTGATTTCAAGAGTTTTAATGACATGGGTGAAAAATCATTATGGTGCAAAAATGCGACATTGGCAATGAAAGGGTTAAAGTGGCCCTTTCGACTAATATGAAAATCAATGTCATGTTATTCCTTTGGTGGTTTCGTTAATCACTTTTCATATGAAAATCAATGTCATGTTATTCCTTTGGTGGTTTCGTTAATCACTTTTCATATGAAAATCAATGTCATGTTATTCCTTTGGTGGTTTCGTTAATTTTCATATGAAAATCAATGTCATGTTATTCCTTTGGTGGTTTCGTTAATCACTTTTCATTTGTGATTGTACAAGGCCATTAGCTCCCATGTGATAATCAGAATTGTTGGTTGTTTCTTTCTGGTTAGCTTTAGAAATAATATGTATGTGTATTATATCATGTGTTGTATTTGTCCAGTATTGTCTGTATTATGTCATGTGTTGTATTTGATTTGTCCAGTATTGTCTGTATTATATCATGTGTTGTATTTGTTTTGTCCAGTATTGTCTTTGTATTATATCATGTGTTGTATTTGATTTGTCCAGTATTGTCTGTATTATATCATGTGTTGTATTTGATTTGTCCAGTATTGTCTTTGTATTATATCATGTGTTGTATTTGTCCAGTATTGTCTGTATTATGTCATGTGTTGTATTTGATTTGTCCAGTATTGTCTTTGTATTATATCATGTGTTGTATTTGATTTGTCCAGTATTGTCTGTATTATATCATGTGTTGTATTTGATTTGTCCAGTATTGTCTGTATTATATCATGTGTTGTATTTGATTTGTCCAGTATTGTCTGTATTATGTCATGTGTTGTATTTGATTTGTCCAGTATTGTCTGTATTATATCATGTGTTGTATTTGTCCAGTATTGTCTGTATTATATCATGTGTTGTATTTGATTTGTCCAGTATTGTCTGTATTATATCATGTGTTGTATTTGATTTGTCCAGTATTGTCTGTATTATATCATGTGTTGTATTTGTCCAGTATTGTCTGTATTATATCATGTGTTGTATTTGATTTGTCTAGTATTGTCTTTGTATTATGTCATGTGTTGTATTTGTCCAGTATTGTCTGTATTATATCATGTGTTGTATTTGATTTGTCCAGTATTGTCTGTATTATATCATGTGTTGTATTTGATTTGTCCAGTATTGTCTGTATTATGTCATGTGTTGTATTTGATTTGTCCAGTATTGTCTGTATTATATCATGTGTTGTATTTGTCCAGTATTGTCTGTATTATATCATGTGTTGTATTTGATTTGTCTGTATTATGTCATGTGTTGTATTTGATTTGTCCAGTATTGTCTTTGTATTATATCATGTGTTGTATTTGATTTGTCCAGTATTGTCTTTGTATTATATCATGTGTTGTATTTGATTTGTCCAGTATTGTCTTTGTATTATGTCATGTGTTGTATTTGATTTGTCCAGTATTGTCTTTGTATTATGTCATGTGTTGTATTTGATTTGTCCAGTATTGTCTTTGTGATTGCCAAAGAAAAATTGTACTGTGGAGATATATGTAAACAAAATTTATATTCTATGCATTTTAATGAAAAAGACAAGAAAACAGTTTTACTATTGTGTTTGTTATTTCATCGCTGTCTGTACCATTTGTTAGTTTTTTCCATACGACCTTATTGGTTGAAATGCGTATGTGTCCGTTTTTCAGTTTTCACTGGTCTCTTTGTATATATTCTGATAATGTACCATTGATAATTTTCTTTTCATATTTCTACTGTGTACTGGCAGTGGCGTTAACCCTTTCGGCGCCGATGTCGCATTTCTGCACCACACTGATTTAATACCCTTGTCACTAAACGGCATGAAATTAGGATCTGTTATCCAATGACCTTATATTGTTAACTTTCGGAGAAAAGGGAAGGTCGTAATTGATTTATGTTATAGAAGGATTCTCAGTATTGCAGATACCAACATTTCTTTTACCCAAGTAAGTTTGACAGAATGTTTTCACTAAGCAATGGCTGGTGACGGAAGGGTTAAACAGATATTTAAAAATTTTATGTATGCAATTATAATAAAATGATTGACAATGATGATCTGGTTATTATTGAAAAAAGGCAAAGGTTTCGTGAAGCTTATTGATGGCAAAACAGGGATATTTTGCTATGTTAACTCTTATGTCTACCGCTTTGTCTACACTTGCAATTTCTGTTATCAGAGATGATAAAGTTGAGGTCAGTTTTGTCCTCTTTTTTTTTCCATTGATTATAATGTGAAATGTTGGAACATTTTCTAATCCAGAAGATAACCTGTCATTGGACAGACTTTGTGTCTAGCTGTGGGCTGAGCTAAATCATGTGGAAGTTGGTGGGGGGTAAGTTGTTGAGATTGTTAGCAGCAGAGCAGCAACATTTTTTCTGGCCGACTGTTTGTGTACCTTTCTTGGTGGGCCCTAGTTTACCAATACTTTGCCTTCTGTATGATGGCAGGAATGCTTGTACATCTGCTATTTTGCTCTGTCATTGTGAAGCCCTTTTTTGTTAACCATTTCACCACCGATGCCGCATGTCTGCACCATACTGATTCAATGCCCATGTCACTAAAAGGCATGAAACTTTAAGTAGGATCTGTTGTCCATTAACCTTACGTTGTTAATCTTGGGAGATAAGGCAAAACCGTAAGTCTTTTTTTATTTTGTTGCAAAGCCTTCAAGGCACAGCCGGAGCATAAAAAGGAAGGAAGCAAGGCAGAGTGGTGTCAGTCTCTTGTCGCTGCAGCCGATAGGAGCACTTCGCCCTACTTTTTTCCCCTATTGTGCGAGGGGGCACGTCTTGCGAGTCGCCTCGCATGTGTCGGAGTAGTGTGACACGATTCTATGGATCGGGTGTTTGGGCTTTAATTGATACATGTCATAGGGGGATTCATAGTACTGCAGACACCAACTTTTCTTTACCCCGATGACATAAGAAAATTTGGGGCTGAAAAATTGCTGGCGGCAAAAGGGTTAATTAATCTTTGTTGCTGGGTAGGGTTGATGTTTAGTGATTAGTTAAAAACCTGAAGTATTGTTGCAATTTGTTCAAATTCTTGCTTTTCTGCAATACTTTTGAATTCATCAGTTGGAATCTTGTTTCTGCCCCTCTTTGAAGTATTTATTCATTTGTTTTTATATAATGTTATTTTCTTCACTGACATTTCACCGCCTCCTTAATCATAAGCCATGTAAATAGTATTGCTAAAGGAAATAATTGCGCTAGAGTGGAACCTCTCTTATAAGACCCCCCATTATAAGATTCCCTCCCTTTTAAGGCCTACCTCTCTGAGAAATGGCCCTTCTTTGTAAGTATTAAGATTGCCTCCCTTATACAACTCCCTCCCGTTTAAGACCTTGGATGATTTTCTAAGGTCTTAATAGGGAGGTTCCACTGTACCTCGACTATCATTGCCAATATTTAATAATAATAATTTTACTATCATTGCCAATATTTAATAATAATAATTTTATTTCATATAGCGCTAAAATCCATATATAGTATGCTCAATGTGCTTTACAAAGTCTGAAAGTGATTTATTAGTCAATGTACTCTGTTTTTGTTTGCTTTGCTTCCAGGATTTTGTTTATTTATTAATGTTTTCTTTGTTTCGTTTTTGAATAAATAAGTGGCTTCAGTGCAAAGTGTTGTTTTTATTGAATGGAAATGGATTCATTGCTGATGCTTCATTTTAAGTGGATTTAAATGTTTATGCCTGTTCTTATCTTCCTTGACAATGTTGTGATTTTACATTGCATGTTCAGACATATATGCATGCATTTCTGCATGTGCACATGCTTGCACGCACATACAGACGGACACACCATAACACATCACAACACAACACACATGCACAACTTGAACTCGGATGTATGTGCTTGCATTCTTGCATACAATTTACAAAATCGTAAGAATGTAAACTTCAGTCAATATATATTCATTGTTGGTTTCTTATAAACTATGACACCATACAAAAGCAACTCAAGAGATGCCTGCCCAAAAAACCGTTTCTGGCTTCTTCTTTTTTTTTACCCCTTTTGAGATTGGCATTTTGGGCATAGAACTGTGGGGATACTGGAGGATCTTTCAGTGCAAATAGTTCCCCCACCTTCAGGAAGTTCTGTACTACCAACTTCTTGTAATCTATCACTCTTTGACTCTGCCTTTTCTTTCTATCATCTAATATTCTTACTATCATCTAATATCTTTCTGCCTTACTGGCCTTTTCTCCTGCCCCCCCCCCCCCCCCCCCCCCCCCGAAAATCTTCAAAATACCGGTAATTTTCTCCTTTCAGCTCTTCTGGAATCAGCACATGTTGCCTGAATGCAGCAGGGAGACTAGAGAAAACTGAAGACTGGACATGTACGCACTTCCCCATTATGGCTTGGGAATGCAGAAGAAAAAGAAGGCATAGAACTCTGTAATTTTCTGACTAAAAGAAAAAACATTTTTTTCTCCAGTTTTTACCTCTGCTCCCAATAAACAGGGTTGAGAATTGCAGCATCTCAACAAGACAACTCTCCCTCCCCCGTAGCGATATGGGTATGTGTGTGTGTGGGGGGGGGGGGGGTGTCTTTTGTACAAATAGTTCCACCGCTTTCTGGAAGTTCTGTGCTTGTAACTTCCTCTAATCTGTCACTCTCTTTGACTCCTGTCTTTTCCCTTTGCTTACTGTCATCTATCTTTCTGCCTTACTGGTCCAGTCTCCTTCCTGTTTTCAAGAAAGTGTTGTTCTCCAGCTGAAGGCGGACATGCTGGGCATAACTATAACTATTTCTTAGTTAGACACATAACGGCAGCATGACGCATCTGCGCTCGTTTGACAGGAAACTGTCTTGAGCAATCAACGACGAAGGAGAAGACAACTGAAAGGGACTGAATGGGGCGAACATGATGAAGTGACAAGTTGATCACTTGATGTTAGGTTAGGTTAGGTTAGGTTAGGTTAAGTATTAGGGACAGGCTTTCTCAGCCTAGGCCTTGCGGCCTATAAAAAGTCCCATAATTGGCATATACATTTTTGAAGAACGTCCATAAGGATCGGTGACCGAATGGACGATAATCTCACTATCAGTCAGTCATACATTTTCATTTTGCATTGGGGTCTGACACTAAAAATACATTTATACAAGCAATCAAATCATCTTCATTAATTACTAATCAAATTCCAGAAAGATATCTATAAATGTTGGTAATTCGTCCTCAAGATTCTTGAAACAATTAGTACTAGGTGCATATTTGATATTAGTGGGGAGGTCATTCCAGTATGAAGCAACTCTGTTTGAAAAACAATATTTCCTAATGTTAGTACGGCAGTGTTTAATATTTTAAAAAATGCCCTCAGACCTTCTTGTATTATATTGCGATGCAGTGAATAGTGAGTGAACAGAAATATTGTCTATTTTATTGAATATTTTAAATGTTTGAATGAGGTCTCCTCTCAATCTTCTTCCTTTAAAGAGACTGGAGATTTAAATAATTCAGTCTTTCAGGATATGTCATGTTTTTATATTCTTTCGAAAGTTTAGTAGCGCCTTTGAACGTTTTCAATTTGAATTGATTGCCGTTTCATGTATGGACACCAAATTGTATTAGGATATTCTAAGTGTGGCCGAACAAATGATTTATACAATTGAAGAAAAATATCTTTGTTTAGATATAAAAAAGTTCTTCAGATAGTGCCCAACATTTGGTTTGCTTTGTTAACTACTATTTGAATGTGGTTATCAAAAGATAAACATGTAAAGTTTAGTTACCCTCACACTTGATAAGGAAGCTCCATTAGAATAAGAACATTCTTCGAGGTTAGGAATATTGGATAAGTCTTCATTAGTAAACACACTGGGGAAAAAAAAAAGATTTAAAGTTTCTGCCTTGTCTAAATCATCTACAGCCATACTACCATCAGGCCTTTTCAGTGCGCTGATGTCTATATTTACTTTCATCTTGTTTTACACATATCTCCAACACTTATTTGGAAGAAGAAAAATTGTGTTTTACGTCCTCTCGGTCATAGACACATATGGGACATTTGTAAATACAAAGATGGTGGGAACAATACTGGCTGCAATGCCCGGAGGCAGTGCAACACCAGTAAAGTCCCGAGTTTTTATCAATATAGATATTACTTCGATTTAACACTTATTTGGATTGACTTTACTTTCTTTTGCTACATTTTTTTCATATTCTTTATGAGTTTTCCTTATCAACATAGTACATTCATTTATTTGTTTCGCATATTTCAAGTATTTAATTCCCGATTTAGAACGCAAATATCGTTTAAATAATTTATATTTCTTTTTTATGCATCTCATAACCTTCTTGTTCATCCAAATAGTTGTATGTTTTTTAGTAGCAGTGTGTTTCGTTTTTACCTTTGGAATGCATTCTTCCATCCCTTTATGCCAAAAAACTTTTATGTGATTCCATGAATCTTCAACATTCAAATCTGTCATGTCTGTCCAGTCATTCTCTGCAACTAACTGTCTGAGCTTAGAATAATTACCTCAATTTAGATCATGAGCAAATCTAGTATTTTCTTTACCTTTGAGTTTGGAAATAAATAAATGAAACAACAGAACGTCATGATCACTCTTTCCAACAGGATCAAGATGGGTAATATTAGAAATAAGGCTGTCATCGTTAATTATAACTAATATCCAGTCATCAAGGGTGGGAATTTGTCCAATTCTTCTTCAATGGCTACTGCTCCTCCTCTTTTCTCGAGTCTTCAGAGAATGACAGATACAGACAAGTAGACGAAATACAAATAACAGACATAGTGAGACAGACATCTGTGCCACATAGACAAGACAGAAAAAACATACAGACAGTCAGAGACAAGCACGGACCTACATTACAATGTAGGTCCGTGGAGACAAGGGAGAATAAGAGTCAAAAGACAGACATTGGTCTACAAAAGAGAGAAACAGCAATACAGAGAGAGAAACTGACAGACAAACAGCAAAGGCATACACACAGACGGAGACACATTCAGACAGACAAGGCCGCGAAAAGACGAGAGAGAGCTAGCTCTTGACAAAGTCACACATACACAAACGCGCGCACACAAACTATATAGACCTTCATACTGTGTGACAAAGAGACAGCGCTAGAGAGAAAGACAAAGAGAGTGAGACAGAGACAGAGAGCTGCTATATATGGGCGAATAAACGTGGAATACAGTATCAGCTACGTTTTATTAGTGATGATGAAAATGATGTTTTATGTCCTCTCGGTCATAGACACATATGGGACATTTGTAAATACAAAGATGGTGGGAACAATACTGGCTGCAATGCCCGGAGGCAGTGCAACACCAGTAAAGTCCCAAGTTTTTAACAATATTATAGATAGGTGTAGCGGTAACCACGCCTCTTAAACCTCATCGGCTATGGTACCGCCACATCATATAATTAACAAGTGCAACGCCGGGCGGCTGTAAAGTGCCCTCGCAGCATCGCCGAGCTACTCCGAAATCGGAATGTGTCGGCTGTACACATACATAAAAACGCATCAAAACAGCACGTAACTGAATAGTTTTTGGAGGCTGCCAAGAGGCAGCCTCCCCTTTATCGTCGGGCAGGGCATCACATGACTTTTTACTATGGATGGTCACGTGATGTTTGGCCAGTTCAATAGTATGTGGAGGAGCACGTGACCTGCTGGGCGCATCAGAGTTGTCTTCCCTTTGTCATTGAAGTTGTCTGCCCTTTTTAATTGAGCGTGTGACTGGTGCGATCATTGAGAACCTCATGAATATGCATCAGCCTAACAGACTGATGACCTGACATGTTAGCCTACAGAGTTAGGCTGTGACTGCGTGTCTCTCTCTCTCTCTCTCTCTCTCTCTCTCTCTCTCTCTCTCTCTCTCTCTCTCTCTCTCTCTCTCTCTCTCTCTCTCTCTCTCTCTCTCTCTCTCTCTCTTTTCTGTGCCTTGCACAGCTTCCAATTTTGTTTCCACATACTCTCTTTTTGTCTCTGTCTTTCGTCCTGTCTTTTCCTGCCTCTCTCCCTGCTCTTTGTCTCTGTCTGTATGTCTCTGTCTGTCTGATTGTCTGTCTCTCTCTCTCTCTCTCTCTCTCTCTCTCTCTCTCTCTCTCTCTCTCTCTCTCTTAACAATGTCTCCACCTGTCTCTCTCTCAGCTTCTTTTTATTTATTTCATTACACAGAAACAGAACTCTCCCCCGCCCTTCCCCCTTGGTGTGTGCATGTGTCAGCAGACTTGATTCATGGTTTTAGAATGCCTCAATCTGGTGTAGGCTAGAGGGTTAGGTAAATAGTTAAAGTACAGAAAAAGTGAAATTTGTGGTTGTCCCAAATACAGACTCTCATAGTAGCGAGTTGCAGATTTGCACGAGCGACAGATTTGCACCCGACAGGCCTACTGTGTGTGTGTGCCTAGCAGTAGGCCTATTGGTTCTACCACACTTTCTCCACTGGAGTTCGTGTCGTCTGCTAAACCTCATTATTCTCTGCACCCGACAGGCCTACTGTGTGTGTGTGCCTAGCAGTAGGCCTATTGGTTCTACCACACTTTCTCCACTGGAGTTCGTGTCGTCTGCTAAACCTCATTATTCTCTCTCTCTCTCTCTCTCTCTCTCTCTCTCTGCTTTACTCACACTTTCATTGTCCTTCTCTCTCACATACTATCTCTTTTTATTTGTTTCTTTCTTTCTGTCGCTTTCTGTCTCAGTCTCTGCTTTCAGTCTCTCTCTCTCTCTCTATCAGCTCCATCTGTCTCT
The DNA here is from genome assembly GCA_017654935.2 of Phymorhynchus buccinoides. NCBI lineage: Eukaryota > Metazoa > Mollusca > Gastropoda > Neogastropoda > Raphitomidae > Phymorhynchus > Phymorhynchus buccinoides. The sequence continues at coordinate 34,612,938 of CM065683.1, forward strand.
CAGGTTCTTTTGTTTCATTGCACAGAAACAAAACTATTTCTTTCTCCCCCCCCCCCCCCCCCCCCCCCCATCCTGGGTGTGCACTGCTAATTTTTTTTATTTTATGATGTTTAGCATACGAATAGCATGCAGAAGATTTGGAGAATTTTGAAAGCCAAACGATTTTACATTAAAGTTGTGTATTACGCTTCTGCAAAGAGTATTGTGAAGAAAACAAATTTTGTGTTGTCTTATACTAAGAAAAAACCAGGCGTGAATTGTATGATGATAAAACACTTGACAGGGCTTCATCGTTATTTTGGCTTCTTTTTTTTAAAGTGTACAACCACCATTACTAAACCTTTGCAAAATCACAGAAGTGCATTGCTAAACTTTTGCAAAACAACAGCAATTGCATCGTTAAAATAATAAATACTGCATTCATCATAAAAATGACAACAAAAAATAAAAGGACTGCACACATAACATTTTTCGTCCTCGCCTTTTAGGTGGGAAAAACCTGTACAGGGTCTCAAATGGCACACCGTTAAAGGGGCACCCTGACGGATGAGTTATTGTAAGAAACACGCTGAGGAGTTTTACTCACAACAAAAGAACCAGCTCATTTTTTTTTTTTGTACTGCACTACAAAAAAAAAGAAAACGCTTCAACCACAATGACTGAGGTGGTGTAGAGTGGCACAGTGGTATTGCGTTCACTTTGTGTCAAGTAAACCCGAGTTCGAACCTGGGTACAAGGGATTTTTTCCTCTCATTCTGCACTAAACCGAGGTCCCATGTGCTCATGCACTTAGCATATGTTAAATCCAATGGCGACAAAAAAGTTGTAATTTTGTCAAAATTCCTCCCCCCCCCCCCCCCCCTCCCTCATCAGTGACAATAATCGCATGCCAATTGTATATTCACCAAACCCTTTATTTTGAAGAAATACTTACGGATGGATTTTACATTCTTCTATCCTCACGTTCATTTATCAGTTGACTATTCCTTGACCCCCCCCCCCCCCTTTCTTTTTCATTGATACACACACTACCATTGAGAGACTCATTAATATGCGTTAGCCTAGCAACTGACCAAAACAGTTAGGTAGGCTTAGTGATGCGACTCTCTTTGTGCTGTGGTGTTGAGCTATGGAAGCAGGATCAGTCCCTGTAGGCCTAGGCCTAGTGCAAAGGTTAGCAGACGGACACAATAAGTTGACAGTGAAAGATGAATATGAGCCAAGTTGGTTCTTTTCAGTTTTATTCACACAACCGTAGGCTGAGCCTACCCTACTCTCTTTGTGTTTATGACTCTCTATCTCAAAAGTCGAAGTCTGGTTTCTTTCAGTTTCATGACAACATTAGGATCACAAATACTTTGGAAGACGAATCTCATCTGCTTACAGAACTAAACCGTCATGTTCAGCACTTTACTGTGTTGAACTTCTTTTTTGTTCTTGTCTGAGCGGTCGATGACGAACGTATTTCATGACACATTCATATTTTATATAACTTTTTTTTTTCTTCTTCTCTAAAATAGCCAACTACATCACCTTGAAGATATTTTGAAAAGACATACATGTTCATACACATTTGAAGTGCAATACACTCTTCTACATAATGTTAACACTGTTTGGCCTCCTTTTAGTTGATATTTATCAACTGAATTTTCTTGTTTATATTATAGCCTTGGGGTTTGGACCCGTGATTTGAGAGCGCGCGATCATGCGCACACGCGCGCACAGAAAAATTCATGACAACTGTGTTATAGACCATTCATCAAGAAATGTTGTGGAAAAAACCTGCATTAAAATACATGCAAAACTTCGCGAGATATTAGCGATTATGTGTTTCGGGGTTTGAACCCCGTAACTGGCGCGACCTTGGCCTTAATGTAAAACTAAATACATCGGTGGATAGCTTGCATCTTGGCAAACTACTATGCCAAATTTGATGATGATAGACTGAATAGTTTTTGAGAAAAACGGACGAATAGCCGGACGGACGGAGGCACGCCGCCGGACGGACACCGTACGGACGGAGCAGACAAAAACAATAGCTCTCCGAACCTTCGGCTCGGGGACTAACAAGTGTGTCTCGGTGTGTCTGAAACACAAAACGGGCCATATATAGTCCGCCGTTTATCGACCGAATCGCTTCAAATTTGCTATGAGCCCTAACGGGGTGATGGCAACGGCAACCGAGGCAGCCTCATTTGTGCAGTTTGGCAAATGCGCGAAATGCGTATCCGCCGGCCTCTCGGCGCCCGTATCTCCGGTATTTCTGGACGGATTGCCTTCGCATTTGGAAGGTAGAGGCCCGGGGATGGTGGCTATCTGTGTGCCAAACCGGAAGCGAATCGATTTATAAACGTGCGTGATATACGCCGCTTCAACTTTTCACAAGAACTCCGCCGTTTCTTAACCGAATCGCCTCAAATTTGCTGTCAGGCTTGCTGTGGCCGGGGCAAGGCCTGGCAGCAAATGTGAAGAGAATCGGGAGAGCGCGTCACTCTCAGAGCAGCGCCAACGGGAAACGGGGCCTTATATAATAATAATTATCATAAGGAGTTAGTAACTCCGCCGTTTCTTAACTGAATCGCTTCAAATTTGCCTTTTCTTAACCGAATCGCTTCAAATTTGCTGTACTCAGCGTTACCAGTACTTGGCGTTACCGTTACTAGGCATTACCGTTACTTGGGAGAGCGCGTCACTCTCAGAGCAGCGCCAACGGGAAACTGGGCCTTATAACTCCGCCGTTTCTTAACCGAATCGCTTCAAATTTGCTGTACTCAGCGTTACCAGTACTTGGCGTTACTGTTACTCGGCGTTACCAGTACTCGGCGTTACCGGTACTCGGAGTTGCGCTAGTTGTATAAATTATATTTTAAAAAAAGCCTGGCATTCTGGATGGAAGTTCAGTTTAACGTCGCGTATCGGCTTTCGCCATGTACGACGGGCTGAACAAACCAACCAAGGTATAAACAAAAATTTATGTTCCTGAATCACTGTCTTAGCCAAAAGGCCGAGAAGCGATCAGAATAAATTTCTGGATGGAAGTTCAGTTTAACGTCGTGTATCGGCTTTCGCCATGTACGACGGGATGAACAAACCAACCAGGGTATAAACCAAAAATTTATGTTCCTGAATCACTGTCTTAGCCAAAAGGCCGAGAAGCGATCAGAATAAATTTCTGGATGGAAGTTCAGTTTAACGTCGTGTATCGGCTTTCGCCATGTACGACGGGCTGAACAAACAAACCAGGGTATAAACAAAAATTTATGTTCCTGAATCACTGTCTTAGCCAAAAGGCCGAGAAGCGATCAGAAGTCTTACTTAAATTTCTGGAGCCACTGCCTATTATATATATATATATATATATAGGTATAGTGAACCGAAAGTAGACATAAAGTTTCGTTTTCAAAGAAATGAACTAAGTCCAGTGTAGAGACGACTCCATTGAAATTATTTCCTGGTTCACTTTACTAGGGCCTGGACTGGTGAACATTTGTTTGCTCGCAGAAGGCTTTCCTTTGGATATTTCTACAGCTGGTCAGGTCAGGGTAATGAGGGCAACTAGGCCTCGCGGCCTCTGAAGTGCCCTTTCAATTTAGTTTTTGTAGTATTGGGCACAGCTGTGACGGTTTTTGATGACTCAATCAGTCATGTTGGTATCTCAATTCTGTCAATTTAGGGTTTTTGTCCAGGAGGTTAAGGTTTGGTGCAAGCTTGATTTGTGCAGAGAGGTTATTCCAATACTTGGCTACTCTGTTAGCAAAAAAATGTTTTCTAATGTTAGTTCTGCTGTATTTTATTAGTATTTTTAATTCACAGTTTCTAGTTTTCGAATAGTTCGAGAGCTGAAACAATCTTTTGTTAGTAAAGTCAGTATTGTTAAAATTTTTATAAACATTTATCAGGTCTCCTCGCAGCCTCCTGTATTTCAAGGATGGCAAATCCAGCTTGCGCAGCCTTTCACCATAGTCTTTATTTTTAAGAGATTTTATCAGTTTAGTAGCTCTCCTCTGGCATCTTTCGATTGACACAGACTGTCTTTTGAGATATGGGTTCCAAATTTGATTCCCATATTCTAAATGTGGTCTCACCAAGCTTTTATACAGGTTTATAAACACATTATTTTTTATTCCTGAAAAAGTCCTCCTAATCAGCCCCAGCATTCTATTTGCCTTGCTAACAGCTGTTGTGATATGTTTGTCAAACTTAAGATTAGGATCAAAGATCACCCCTAAGTCTTTTTCTTCTGTGCATGTCTCTAATATATGTCTATTTGTGCCACGAGTTATTTCATATTACCTCTATGGATTTTTGATTCCTAAATGCATATCTTTACATTTGGGAGCATTGAAATACAATTTCCACTTCTCAGACCATTCAATAAGCTTATTTATATCTTTTTGTATTATGTCCGATTCATGAGAAGAATTATAAATTTTAGTGTCGTCTGCGAATACTTTGCAAACACTTTCAACTTGGTCTGGCAAATCATTTATTTTAGTTAGTTTTGGTAGTGACTCTGTATCCTCTTTTAGTAAAAACGCTAGCAAAAAAGTCATGAAGAACATTTGCTTTGTCTTCATCGGTTGTAACTAGATTTCCATGTTGATCCCTTAGTGAACCAATACCTGTATTCGTTTTTAGCTGTGAGTTTATATATTTCCAAAACATTTTTGGGTTAAATTTACAATTATCGGCAATATTTTTCTCATGAATTTTTCTTTCTTTATTTAGTTGTTTTGAACAATTATCCCTTGATTCCACATATTTTTTATAGCGTTTACTCGCTTTTGACTTGCCATTTTCTAAATATCTTCTATAGATTTTGGATTTCCTCTTGACACTCTTCCTCAACCCCAGTGACATCCAATAAGGTTTATGCTTCTTGTTTTTCTGAGAAACATTTGCTTTTGCCTTAGGAATGTGATTATCCATTGAGTTATGTATTTTATCTCTAATGTTTTGCCAACAGTCGTCAACACTCAAGCTGTATAAGTGCTCCCATGTCTGTGAACCAATCTCGTCTTTCATTTGTGCAAAGTTCGCTTTATGAAAATTGAATTTAAGACTTTGATCTGTATTGCTTAAGTTGCCTATGTTGACATACATATGAAACATAAGCACTTGATGGTCACTTTTGCCTAGGGGACATGAGTGAGTAATGTCGGATATCAATTGGTCATCATTTACTAAGATCAAATCTAATATGTTTGACTTTTGACCTTCCCTTGTTCGTGTTGGTTTATTAACCATTTGAAATAAATATGCGTCTCTTGTGGCTTGAATAAAGTCGTTTTCTCTTTGTGATGTCCACCGGCCATTAGAGTTGAGAACCGGTTCAAAAATCCTCTTCGAACCGGTTTTACCGAACCGGTTTTTTAAACCAGTATACTCGCATCACTAGTTTCACCTATGCAAACACATTTATTTGTCAGAATATTCACACACACACACGCACGCACGCACACATATAGGCCTACATAATTTATACACACACAATAAAGAAACTTATGACTTATGACACACACACACACACTCAACTCAACACTCAGTCAAAGTCAAAGCCATACACCACCACAAACTAGAAACAGCTACTCTTGGTTTACAAACACCCAATCTGCGCTGAGAATCAGTGTTGTTCTTCGAAAAGAATGCGTTATTCTAAGAAAAAACTTACTTTCAGTTTGCAGTTAAAAAAACCGGTTCACAGCAATCGAACCGGTTTTTCTAACCGCGAAAGTTTAGCACCGGTTTTTCGGTTCAAACCGTTTTTTTCCCCCACCTCTACCGGCCATCCCACTTTATATTTGGAAAATTAAAATCCCCCCATGATACAAAATCGTATTTCTGTATCTCATTATCTTGAATTAAGTTGTTTAGTTCCAGTAAATTCTCGTCCGTCGTAGGTAGGTACGTCGTAGGTTGTCCGTCGTAGGTAGCTGAAGTGGCAAGGAATTTCAAGGCCGCTACGAACGCTTCTGTGAAACGCATTGCTCCCCTGGACAAGCCAAACACTAGTTCTTCATCAGAATGGCTACTGCTCCTCCAGTCCCATGATGGTAGTAGTAGTAATTAGGGACAGAACAAGCTGTGAGGCTTTTTAGGAGTCCCATCGTAATCATTTTTTGGATTGACTTTACTTTCTTTTGCTAAATGTTTTTCATATTCTTTATGAGTTTTCCTTATCAACTTAGTACATTCATTTATTTTTTCCGCATATTTCAAGTATTTAATTCCCGATTTAGAACACAAATATCGTTTAAATAATTTATATTTCTTTTTTATGTATTGTGACGAGGTAATGGGTTAAAAGGCTAAGTCTCTAGGGAAGACTTTTAGTTTGTTAAATTTTCAAATAGAAAATTTGCCTTTAGCCCACTTCTCTAGGGTATGGGAGGTGAGCAACTTTCCCGGCCTCTTTTCATCTAATAAATTTATATTTGTGCTCGTATGATTGTAAGAAATACAAGTGGTTGATTTGCTCTAAATGGCAGACAGAGAGAAGTAGGGTTTTACATGAAATTACAAGACTTCCACTCTCATCAGTCTGACCAAAGGGTTCAGAATTATTTGACACTTGTAGTTTATTTACTCACAAAATCTGCATAAGATTATGCAACAATAATAATAAAGCAGCTCAATGGCGCCAAAACAAAATATGAATGAAAAACAATGAAATCTGAAAGGATTTACAAGACTTTTGTCTTTCTAGAAGGTTAGCCCCAAGCGGGAAGGGTCACTAAGTGTCCAGTGTCTTGGGTTTCCGTTAATGTTTTTTGCACTGTCTTATAGGGACTTAGCTCATAGCTGTGCTGAAGTTCCTCCGTAGGGATCGGCGAGTGCTGGGTTGACTTGGCTTGCTCGTCAGGTGAGAGTAGCTCCCAGTCGTTCCGGTTACGGCGTCGCGGGATGGCATGGTTCAGGCGTGGTCGTGGATTCGGGGTGCGGGGCGTCTTTGCGGCGTTCCCGTCTTGATGCTTGTGAGTCAGGGATAATCGTCCTGACCACGATGCCCTGCTGATAATCACAGGAGAAGGTGGATGTAGATCTCTATGGCTTAGAGACAAGGGGCTTCAGCCGGCAGGGAATTAGTGGATCCCAACCGGCTAGAAGGCTGCCCTTGTACAATAGCACTAGTAATAAATAAACTGAATTTCAGTTAACAAACTGAGATCAGTAAAACATAAAAGGTGTACAGGAATCAACTGATATGATTCAGTACCTGGCTAGATCAAAGTCTATGATCAAGCCAACATCACTCTCCATCCAACACCTGGAAAGGAATGTTATCATAAAGTGCAAGATTGCAACCCACAGGCTTCCTACTAAAAATATACAAAAGGGTTAGTAGGCATAAAATCCGGTTCTGGTACCAAAAGAGTTAAAGTCAAAAACACACACACAAATAATCAGTGCACATAATTAGAACAGAATGTTTACCACTTCTTTTCAATAACATATCTACTCCTTATTCATCATGGAACATAGGATCTAGATCAAAAATAGAATCAAACAAAAACAAATCTCAATCACCAGCCATCAATAATACTCACTAGTTGGGCTATTAGGACTGGCTGGGAGAGAGGTTGATTCTGCAATGTTGCTTCAGCCAGGTTTCAGCGTCTTGTGAGAGAATGTTTAGGGGAGGACTTTCCTCACTACTCAAATTTTCCCCTCCAATTTTAAAACACCTGAGAGCCTATCATTGGTTTATAGCAGTCGACAAGTCACAAGATGATGCTATAATATTATGCATACTAGTACAGAACAATCACGAGCCGGTTACATCACTGGCACGTGTCACATTCCAGTCACATTCCTCTCCCTTTATGTGGCATGCAGTTCTCAGACCTTCAGATTGTTGGTGGGCCTGAGCATTTGACACATATTGAAGGTGATTTGACCCCTCATTTTGTGCACCAAGGGGTCATCTGACCCATGAAGTTTGTAACAAAATTTAAGTATAATGCTACAGTGACACATTACTGGCCCATTATTTTGGAAATTCACCCATCATTTTCTGTAATCAGAGGTCATATGGCCCATGAAGTTTGAAAACAATCTGAAGCTCTGAGTTCTGAAGATAAAAAAAGAGATGTTTTTCCCTTGACAGTGTGCTTGGAAACCTGATTCACAGATGATGATAGTTTCAGCTTGCTGAGGCTAATTTTTTTAGTAGGCTATTGCAACTGCTAGGAATTCTTGACCCTCTGTAAAGATTTTGCTATGGTCTGCATTGCAGCCACAAGCTGATTTTGTGTGGATCTGCCACCCCTGATTTGGAGCAGTCCATGAGTTACTTGCAGTCCGTGGAGCAGTCCAAGAGCTACAACCAACATGTTCCATCTTCTGGTAGAAGTTCTATGCAGAGTACTGCTTTGCCACGACTAGAAAAAGGAGCTGAGAAGCTGGGAGCCAGAATGGGGGATCTCAATTTGAGGCATGATGAGCCGTTTCCGTACGTTCCATCGGCTGAGCAACAGTTTGCTGGTGAAAGGGACGCAGACATTGGTCCTCAAGATGACAATTATCATTCAGGTTCGTGTTGGTGAAATGTTCTTAATGAATCCGAGTGGTGTTTTTAAAAGTTATAGCTGCATACTGATATGTTATTCACGCCATGATTTTTTTGCATTTTCTGGTTCATTTCAGTTTAAAACACACACACACACACACACACACACACACACACCATACCTGCCAACTCTCCTGGTAAATCCGGGAAGCATTTTTGCTGCTGGTAAACTTTAACTTAGAATGACTTCAGTGAGCCTCCTGAGGGCTAGTTTTCACATTTAAAAGAAACAAGTTTCTCTGCTTCAGGGGGCTGCGCCCCCTGACCCCCGCTCTCAGAGGGGGAATATTCTCCCCTCACAAACCAACCGATCCTCCAGGGTTTTTTGGGGGAAAAGTTGGCAGCTATGAGTCACACACACACACACTCATACACACACACACACACACACACACACACACACACACACACACACACACACACACACACACACACACACACACACACACACATATATATAGATACATACACAACATAAACAAAAACACACTTTGCTTTGATTTTAAAACCTAAGAATGGAGTTGGATTAAAACATTTTGTAGAGAGTTGTTTATCATCCAAGGAAAGTCTCTTTAGTTAAGAGCAGTTGTAGATTGTCATTGGAAAAAAAAGATAGTCATTCAGGTACATTTTTCTTTCATTAATTTTTAAGTACATTTGCGACTCATTTTAGTTACAAAAGTTGTTTAAAAATTGTGTTCTGCTCTTCATTACCGTTTTAAATGTATTTATCTGAACGCCCTGTACATTTGCAATGAAACAGGCACTCAAAATGATAAAGTTAAGTGCTAAGAAGTAATTTAGGGAAGTGTGGCTTAAAGTAATGAACTGCCGAAAAAAAGAAGAGAATGAATTATATCAAGAACAAAAATTGAAAGTTACTGAAGGATATACCAGTATATGTAAAAACAAAAAACAAAAACAAAAACAACGTAGGAATATTTTAAAAAAAGAAAAAAAGCTAATATCTTGACCAAGAGAAAATATGTTTTATTTTTGTCATTCAGATTTTGTCGTGCTCTCTGAAGGGAGCGAAAGAAGTAGAAGCCTTCATCAAGATGACAATAGCAGCTTTCACCAGAATGCAAACAGGAGCTTTCATCAAGACGGAAACAGAAGCTTTCAACGTGAAAAAAACGCGACCTTTCATCAAGACGGAAACAGAAGCCTTGACCAAAGCACAGACAGCAGTTTTTATCAAGGTGGGAATGGGAGTTTTCTTTCCGATGGAATCAAGAGCTTTCAGTCTGATGGAGACCCGAGCTTTCACTGCCATTCCTTTTACCTGTGGGTCACTGATCTGCCGCCGTCCATTACGGAGAGGGAACTGTGGGAATTCTTTCAGAGCCGGCAGTTGAGCGGAGGGGGTCCAGTGACCTCAGTGAAGCTTGACACATCGACCACATCAGCTGCTGTCTACTTTGATGATTATCAAAAGTTGGGAGAGAGAGAGAGAGAGTGGGGGGGGGGGGGGGGGGGGGGGCGGGTGCCTGTGAACATGTAGCAGTGTGGCGGACACAGCTACTATTGCTCTCTAGGCTTACTCGTAGCAGACGCCTATTTTTGCTAGTTTGGAGTTATCTGCCCAAGTTAACTCCCTTGTTGAGATTTATTTCTAATTAAATTGTATTTTATCATATTCTTGTTTAATTGAAGTTTGTATTGATATAAGATGCATATGGTTGGAACCAGAAAAAATCATAGATTTTATCCCATACATTTGTATTAACTGAAATACTCGCATAGCCTGATAAGGCAAGATTTTGTGATCGGTAAAATTAACACGTGGGTCAAAATATTCCCGGTCGTTTCGCATGTTTTCTATTCGTATTCAAAATTTAATCAAATGTTTGAATTTCTAATTATACAACCTAAATCTATAATCTATCCCCTTTCATTTCATATATGGCATGCTATGGATCTTTTCCATGTAAACTTGTAGTATTGCAAAATGAATACAGTCCATTCATTGTAGCTATTCACGAACCTCCCGAGTTCTTTGTACGTTAGGCTAGGCCTATGGCTCCAACCCACCTGCGTGCGCATCTCGACCATTCCAACGGAAGTGTCGCCATCTTAGTCCTTATTTGTGTGTAAACAAAGTGAAAATGTTATCTAAATGTGTAAAGAAAACATCCAGATGTTATAAATACAGTTTAGATTAAGTTTCAAATGGGAACAGCCAAATACGCAGCATCGATCTGGCATTTTTCAAAAAAAGGTAAGGACTAAGATGGCGGTCTCCCATAATATGGCGCTCCTTGTGGCCGGATATGACGACACGTGGGTACCAGCAATACCATGTGTGAATGCCGATTGACTGTCTTTCGAATCGAAATACTAATTTTCTAAACCAAGCAATTTTATTTCGATTCGCCCTTATGTTTTCGTTCTAATAACTAACGAAACTAGTTTTGTATATTCAAAATGATCTTGGACCTTATAGATTTATAATATTTTACGATTTAAGGTTTGCTTCAAACCACAAGCTAGCATGAAGCCTAGATCAAAAGAAATTCAACTTGTGTTTTCTATCGAAATTCGGGACTTAAATTACAAACTTTATAGATTGAATTGGGACTTGAAATTTATGCAAATGAAAGTTTGTGTATTTTACTTTTTTATTATTATTTTGTTATTTTGATCCGTGAAGCAGATATTTAGTTACTTTATAAAATTATGGTTTGGGCTTGTTAAAACTCAGGGACACTTTGCACTTTAATTGCAAGTATTTCTTTTTAAAGAGAAACTCCCGACTATTGATGAATGTCATATTATTCTGTGTTTTTTAAGCTTTCCAACCATATGCAACATGTCTTGTTATGTATGACGACCGTAGAGACAACACACTTAAAAGGTGTAGTAACAAACACAAGTTTGGCGTTTATAGGCCCTGCGAGAGCAGGTGGCGTGAAAATTAAAGTTGTCTTTGCAGATTTTTTTTCTAAATAGTATAATCTTTACTAGTCATAGTTGATCAGTATTATGTTGTGTATGAAAATATAGGAGTTTGTAACATTTTTCACAAGGAATCCTCTCTGAGGATTAGAGTGTATAAATACCTCCCCTCAATGAGTCGTTGGGAACATCCCACTTGTGAACCGATGTTTTTCGTTGTTGTTAATGAAACATTTTTTGGTGTGAATTGATTTTTGTGTCTGCCAGCGAGGACGCTGTCCGGGTTTTGCCGATATAACTAGCCACAGGTAAAAATTTAAGGCAGACTGTAGGTTAGACTGTACCTGAGTGCTGTACCTGAGACTCTACCTGAGATGGAGAGAGAGAAGCAATAAAGAGAGAGAGAGACCTGTACCAGTTTTGACTGCCTGTTGCTGTTTGCTGCTTGCTGACTGTTTCCTGCCTACTATTCCTGCACTCCTGTCTGTCCATGCACCCTTCACCCTTCCACTCCACCCCATCACATACAACTCACACAAGGCTTGAACTTGGTCTCTCTAATGTTGAACTCAGACTGTGTGAAAGAGAGAGTATGTGTAAGGGAGAGAAAAAAGAGAGATGCTGAGTCAGAGAGCAAAAGAGAGAAATATGTGTTTCTGGCTGCACACTGTGTTTTATGCATTTTTTGAAAAACTGAAAAATGAATATGTAAGTATCCCAGTGTCTCTTTATACTAATGATTTTAACATTTTTATTTAATTTACCGGTATCTGCATCTGCATCCAGTACATTAGTAAACCAACAGAATATTTTTCATTATTGTCTTGGGAACAAAATGGCAGTTTTCAGGTAAAGTCGATAGACTTTCTGTGTACCGTTTGTTGCAGAGCATAGAAGAATATTTACACTGTTGTTTTCCCCCTGTGTTTGCAGTGATTCAGCGCGTGCTGCATAGGGCCCCCCTTCTGTTGAAGGACAAGATGATACGTGTGCAGATGTGTTCGGGCAGACCACTACAGCCCCCCGACCCCCCGATCAGTACAGTAGAGATACGAGGCTTGGAGGATGAGAGGGACACTGAACTGTGCAGGTGTGTATGTGTGTAGTGTGCGTGTGTGTGTATGTGTGTGTGTGCACAAATAGTATGCTGGAGATACGAAGCTTGCAGAACATGGGGGAGACTGAACTGTTCAAGTGTGTGCGTGCGTGCATGCACGCATGGTAGTCAGGATGCATGCGTGCATAAGCCTGCACGAAGTATTAATGCCATGCCTCCTAGTGTAAGCATCATAGTCATTTACAAAACATGACACTTCCAAATGATTTCCTACTGCTGACAGCTGCCAGTGATCATGTAGCTCACTCTCTCACTTTATTTTGTCCCAGTACTTCAGGCGAAAGTCAAAACTACATTTGTGTGTGTGTGTGTGTGTGTGTGTGTGTGTGTGCAGGTACTACTTTGAGAACCCGACGAAAGGGGGTGGGGATATCGATAGCGACGAGTGGAACGAGGAAGAGAAGATCTTCTTCATCACTTTCACAGACCCCGAGGGTAACTGCAGGCCTGTGTGTTCTGGTTGTATATCTCTGTGCGTGTTTGGTGCTTTGCTGTCCTCTGTCCATGAAGTGGAAAGAAGATTATGGTTTCGTGTTTTCTGTGTGTGTGTGTGTGTGTGTGTGTCAGTGTGTGTGTTTGCTTCAGTATCTGCCTGTCTGTCACTTATTTTTTTGAAAAATAATAAAAGGACCTAAACCATGTACTTTAGTATGTGAAAAGTATGTGTTGAGGTTCCATATATTGACACAATCATCTGTAAACTTGTGTGTTTTTGTTGTTCATATTTATTTCAGTTATTGCTTTTTCCCCCTGCAGAGTTTGCTTCTTCAAATGTAACAATTACTACAACCCCCTGATCCCTGCTATTTCAGGAGTTAAACAACCAATCCCTAAAATCCACCCCACACTTTATATATTTCTTATTTTGTTTTTAAATATTTGTCAGCTCTATCATTGTTAATGACCCTGCAATGCAGTGAATTTCTTTTCCTCTGATTCCTATCGACGCTATTGTATTTCTGTCAAGTTGTGCGCCACTCCTGAGGGAGCTGCACTGGCTACCAGTCCAGTTTTGCCTAAAATACAAGTCCTTGCCTTCCACCATTATGAGCAAATCCTTCCGCCTTATCGCTCTAGCATGGGTGCAACTTTTCCTGGTTTACAAGGATTTCCTGTTTTTGAATTTTACCAGAAAAGGAATTTCCTTTTTTTTTAAATTTGTCAAACAAGATCTTTGTGTGTCTACTGTATTTCTCAAACACCTTAAAATAAGCATTTGTATAAATTGTGGAAAAAGCAAACTAAAATACCTTCATAAATCAATTTTTTTCTTCAGCTGCAGGGGGACATTACCCCTAGACCCCAGCCTTTCAGTTTTTTTTTTTTTCATTTTGTGTAGTTGCACCCATGCTCTAGTTAGTGCTCTCCACACATTCACTCCTCGTTCACTCCGATCTTCCAATGCTATGGTGTTAAAGGTATCTCATAGTAAAACTAATTTAAAGTCTTTTGGCCAGTGCAGCTTTAGGTTTTGTGCCCCCATGGTCTGGAATTCTCTCCCTGTCCATCTCCATCACCAGCCAACCCTTTCCGGTTTAAAAAACAAACAAACTCAAGACCCATCTGTTTCAGAAAGCTTTTTCTTGGTGATTTTCCCCCTTTTTCCCCAGAGACATGGTTGTATGAACGTAGGAGAATGGTTCATATAAGTGCATCTGCATGTGATTCAATGAATGCACACACCTTGAGTCTAATTTATTTGGAGAATGGCGCTTTATAAATGCTGTGTATTATTATTATGTGTAGTAGATGACGTGAACTGTACTATTTTGAGGTAATAAAGTATACCCAGTACTTGACTTGGCTTGACATTGCTTAAGTTGATTTTGTTCCAGTTGCCAAGTCAGTGGCCTCCAAAGGACATACGGTGGGAGGCAAGGTGCTGGAAGTCAGTCTGTACACCCCACCCCCAACCCCCACTGAGGAGGAAGAAATCCCAGCCCAATGCACGGTGGAGGTACGAGGCATTGACCTGGCCAAGATGGATCTGTATGACGCCTATTTCTCCAACCCCAAGAAAGGCGGTGACACCATTGTGGAAATGTCGCCGAGCCAGGACAACACTGTCTTGTACATCACATTCGAAACACCTGAAGGTGAGTTGGGTTGTGGTGGGAATTGGGGATGGTGTGTATTGGTTGGGGAGTAGCCGGTAGTAAGAAGTGGGTTTTTTTTGGAGAAAGGCAGGAGAATGGGCTAAAAAGTCAGAAAAATGGTAGATGACACAAAGCAAGGAAAAAAGGCAGAGTCAAAGAGAGAGACAGATTAGAGGAAGTTACAAGCACAGAACTTCCAGAGGGTGCGGGAACTATTTGTACGGAAGACCCCCCCCCCCCCTGGTATCCCCACGGGGGGAGGGGAGTTCAATGTATTACCGTATTTTATGGACTTTAACCCTTTCACCACCAATGTTGCATTTATGCACCGCGATGGTTTAACATCCATGCCACTAAAACGCATCAAATCAGTGTCTGTTATTCAAATATCATATTTGCTTAATGTTAGGAGGTATGGATAGGCCTAATATTATACATGTCACAGAGGAATTCTCAATATTGCAAATAATTTTTGTTTCTCTTTCCAGTTACGTGTAATGGTATTTTTTGGCTACAAAATGGCTGGCGCGAAAGGGATAAGGCACTACTTTCCCCCCAGACTGATGCCCTTGTGCCTTATATGAATCTGAATCTGAATCTGGCTACGCTGCTCTGTCCCACTGGACACTTATACAGCTTTGTGCGTTGCGACAGAAAGAAAAATAAACCAAACTAAAAATCAACACAAAAACAAAGGAACTAAAGTAAAAATAGAAGTCTCCCCAGCGTTTCATTTCTCTTATGATAATAACTAATAATATAGTAATAAACTAGAAGAACAAAATCTTAAATCTATTCTAACCATACTGAACATCACTCAAAACAATGGCATATTCTTTTACCAACCTGGAACCCATACCATAGTACATAATAGAAAAACGAAAGTAGCAAAGGGCCGCTACTCTCGTCATCCGGAAGTAGGAGTTATCCCCCTACATCCGGGGGCGCGGTCATTTGACCCGCCAATGTCATTCTTCATTTTTCCACCTCAATGGAAACACCTTTTTTGGACCCTTCCTAGCTTGACTTTTTGCTTCACTTGTCGTTTTGGTTGGTTCTTTCCTTTTCATTTCGACTTCTACTGTAGTTTCATACTAGTTCTTTCAGTTTATTGGTATTCTTTTTGAATACCTTTGCTTTTATTTTATTGACTTTTTTTTTATTGAGTTGTTCATGGTGTCTTATGTTTGATGTTACAACATGCACTCAAGGCAGGTGGATGATCTTTTGTTGTACTAATTTTATTCTCTGTTATGCTCCATGCTGTATCAAGCAGGAAATCAAGTAAGGGGAAGTATTCTAGGAGTCCCTAAGAGCAAAGGGAAACTACTTTAGCAAATCTAACTATTAGTACACAAGTTGTATCCCTTGTATATTACATCCCCCTTCTTATGAAAAACTTGACCAAATTATTCTATAATGAATAACTAATTTTAGATTAATAAATAAAATTAAAAAATATGCAAATCAAAATTTTCACACACTTTTTTGGTTTCCAATAAAAGGCGCAGGGTCTTTTACCTGAGTCTTTGTGTCTTCATTTAACCCAAATTTAAAAACAAAAGGCGCAGGGTCCTGAGTCTCTTATTCTTTGTTTCACAAAACTGAAAAGGGTAGCTAAATGTGTTGTGCATTGTGTGTATGGCAGTGGAGATGTTTTTACAGGTCAAGATTTTTTGGTGGTGTCACAACACGGCCGTGTTTGGTTGTGTAGGCCGCTGCCGTCTTGGGTGGTCCGGGCTGCTGCATGGCTGGTCCTGGATCGCGGACTGGCTGGACTGGATCAAGGTCTGGCTGGACTGGATCGAGGGATGGCTGGGCAGGGCTGGAGGCTGGCTGGTCTGGTGCTGGCTTCATGGGCTGGTCAGCAGGTGTTGGCTGGGCTGCATGGTTGGGCTGCAGGAAACGCCGATCTTGCCTGTATTGGTCGTCACTGGTTTGCACCACAAAAGAACAGGGTGCATCAGTCTTTGTGGTGATCTGGGCGGGTTGCCAATTTTCTTCCTTGGACAGCTGGACGTAGACAGTGTCGCGGATCTTCATGGGTGGCAGCTGGTGAGCCGTGCGGTCGTAGTACTGCTTCTTCCAGGCCTGCTGGAGCTGGCGTCTGGATGCAAAGTCCTGGTAGGTGATGGACTTCGGCTTCAGCTGTTGGCTGGTGGCTGGCAGGATGGAGCGTAGTTGTCTGCCCATGAGGAGTTGAGCGGGGGAGGCAGTACCGTCAACAGGGGTGTTACGGTACTCAAGGATGCTGAGGAGGGGAGATCCACCATCAGCTTTGGCCTTGTCCAGGATGCATTTGACTGTCTGGACAGTCTTCTCTGCAAGTCCGTTGGATTGGGGGTAGCCAGGGCTGGAAGTGATGTGTTCAAAGTCCCATGCAGTGTTTCCCATAACGCACATATGTGCGTCCCTGAAGCACAAAAATCACAGAGGGACTCTTTGATTTCAGCTCTGGGCGTCCCATGGGACGCACACTTTTTTCAACAGACCGAGACACTCAGGGTTCATTCTTGGTCTCGGTCATCGGTCATTGACTCATAAAATGTTGACGGATAGTTTTAGCAGGCAGGCGGTCATCTGACCGATTGATTTTTTCGTCAAAGCAGTCAACAACTTCAAGGATTCTGTCGTCTGCTAAACTTAGTTCTTCCGCGGCCTCGGACCATAATCAGAACTAAAAAATTGTATCTGGCGAAACGAACGCCGAAACGAAGAAATGGCGGCATTGCACATTCGGTAAAGCTTTTCCGATCCAACTTTTTGAAAACCAAATAAAGTTCCAGCGTGACCTAGTCTTCTAGTGCTAAACAAGATTTTTCTCGGCCTTTTGACAACAATTCGTGTTTAAAACCAGCCATGCCTCCCCAAAAGAAGCCACAAGTAGGAAAGGGGCAGAAGAATATGTTTGCTAGTTTCGGACTCGCTCAGACATCGTCTGCAACTTGTAGGATCGTTGGAATTAGGTCAAGCCACCCCAACTTTTCCACATCAAAACTCTGAACCCGATTTTCGCTTCGTGCCACAGCGGTCAGTCTGTTTGCTTTGGTTTTCCTGGTTGTCAGTCTTGTTTCTGACCATCCGGGCTTTTCCTTTCTAAAGCAGACACATGTCCGGTCATTCCAAAACGATCTTTGTTTACATCTGAATGCTTGTTCGCGAGAGTGAAGTGCTTCAACTTTTAGGTCTGATTTCTTCGTTGACCAAATCTGAACGGTTTTTGCAAGTTCGACAGAGGAAAAAGCAGCAGCATCAAGCCGTTCTTTTAGAGATGTGAATGGCATCATCTCAAAAACATAAGCTACTGCATATATGCAAGTGTGTGTGTACGCTTGTGTGTATGTCTGCCTGTCTCTCTGTCCATATCTCGATCTGTTTGTCTCCCCCCCCCTCTCTCTCTCTCTCTGTGTAGTCAGCCTATTCCATTTCCAGGGGTTATGCACATGTGTTTGCCTGTGTGTTCACTGTGCATGTAGCATGTGTGTTTAGCATGTATTTGCTTTTGTTAAAGCATTTTTTATCATATACTTAGGGGACTCTTAAAAATATGAAAAGGACTCTTAAAATTTTGCACAGGGAATCCCTGGGACTCTCACATTTCACCCCTATGGGAAACACTGCATGTGTGGGCAAAGACTTTGAACTCTTCGGCCGAAAACTGGGGGCCATTGTCACTCATCACTGTCTCTGTGATGACGTGGCGGGCGAAGTGGGAGGACAGCTTCCGAATGACTGTGGTGGAGGTGGCGTTGGGGAGTTTGTCCACCTCGAAGAACCGACTGTAGTAGTCGACGGTCACCAAGAACGTTTTGTTGTTCCAAGTGAAGAGGTCGGTGCCGACTTTCTGCCAAGGACAGGAGGGGGTGTTGTGGGAAAGTAGTGGTTCTTTGGGGTTGGATGGGACATATGGAGCACAGGTTGGGCACATGGCGACATGTTTGTGGAGGTCGGTTGCCATGCCGGGGCAGAAGAGGATCTCTCTCGCTCGCTGTTTCGTCTTTTCGATCCCCATATGGCTGGAGTGAATTTTCGCCGTCATCTCCACGCGAAGAGCTTTGGGGACGAGGATCTTCTCTCCCTTGAAGATGATGATGTTGATGATGGATAGCTCGTCTCGAAGTTCCAGTAGTCAGATATGCTGGAGGGGCAATCTGTGCGTGACTCTGGCCAACCCCTTTGGATGGTGGGCATCAGGGTCTGCAGCTGGGGGTCTGCCATGGTAGCTTCTTCTATCTGCTGCATTTTGTTATCACTGATGGGCAGGTTTCTGACGACTGCGTGGATGATGGCCTCTAATTCATCAGATGCTTCAGTGTCTACTGGGTCTGATGGGGAACAGTGCCGAGATAGCGTGTCTGCCACCGGGATGTTTTTCCCAGGGACATGGACGATGTCCAGGTCGTACTTCTGCAGCTGGAGCAGCATCCGTTGGAGGCGGGGTGGAGCATGTGCCAAGGGCTTCTTGGTGATTCCAGGGGCTTGTGGTCACTGTGGACGGTGACACGTCGCCCATAGATGTACTGGTGAAAACGCTGACATCCAAACACGATGGCGTACAGTTCCTTCTCTATTTGGGCGTAGTGCTGTTCAGTTTTGTGCAAGGATTTTGAAGCAACATTGATGGGTTTTCCGTCTCGGAGGATGGACGCTCCCAGTCCATGTTGGCTGGCATCAACCTGGAGGATGAGGGGTTTGGTTGGATCGTAGTATGCAAGGACTGTCTCACGTGAGATGATCTCTTTGGTGGAGTCAAAGGTTTGCTGTTGTGGTGTATCCCAACGGAACTCCACATCATCCTTCAGCAGGTCTCTCATTGGTTTGGTTTTCTCCGACAGCTGAGGTATGAATTTGGCCAGGTAGGTGAACATGCCCAGCACAGTCTGCAGCTCCTTTTTGTCTGAAGGTGCCGGCATGTTGATGATGGCGCTGACCTTGGAGGGGTCTGGTTCGAGTCCATCAGCCGTAACCAAATGGCCAAAGTATTCCACTTGTTGGGCTCCGATTGTCAGTTTGTCTGGGTTCAGCTTCAAACCTTTCTCTGCCGCCCTCTCCAGCACTGCTCGGAGGTTGTGGTCATGGTCTTCTTGGGTGGCCCCGAAGATGATGCTGTCATCAACTAGGACAATAACGTCTTGTAGTCCTTCGAAGGTCTCATCCATTTTGCGCTGGAATTCGTCTTGGGCATTGACAACGCCGAATGGCAGCCTTTTGAATCGATATCGGCCAAACGGGGTGTTGAAGGTGGTGAGGAAAGAGGATCTCTTGTCCAGTTTGAGCTGCCAGTATCCTGACTTGGCATCCAGCTTGCTGAAGAACTTGACTCCTGCCATCTTTGACAGAGCATCTTCCAGTGTTGGCATGGCATAGTGGGGTCGTCTGACAGCTTCATTGAGGTCTCTTGGGTCAAGGCAGACTCTCAATTTCCCATTGGGCTTTTGGACAACAACGAGTGAGTTCACCCAGTCTGTTGGTTCGGTGACCTTCTCAACCACGCTCAGGTCTTCCATCCTCTGAAGCTCTTTCTGCAGATCATCCTTCAGGGTGTGTGGTACACATCGGTGTGGATGCACT
This sequence comes from Phymorhynchus buccinoides, assembly GCA_017654935.2. Lineage (NCBI taxonomy): Eukaryota > Metazoa > Mollusca > Gastropoda > Neogastropoda > Raphitomidae > Phymorhynchus > Phymorhynchus buccinoides. The sequence continues at coordinate 34,633,189 of CM065683.1, forward strand.
ACAGGAGTGGCGTCCGGGCGGAGGTTGATGGAGACATTGCTATCAAGGGATCCCAGTCCACTGAAGACGTTTTTGTAGTCGTTGAGGACGGACGCTTTGGTCATGGGTGGACAGGCTTCTGGCTTGCTGACTGACAACACCAATTTGATGAGGTCAAGGTCCAGGGATGTTCGTAAACCAAGGACTGGCTGCGTGTGTTTCATGTTGGCGATGACAAAGCTTTGTTTGAAGGCCTTGCCCTTGTAGCTGCACGTCAGGTCCACAGTCCCTCGGACGTCAAATGCTTCGCCGGTGTAGCTGAAAAGATGCTGGCTGGTCTTTCTGATGCGAGGTTGGTCTTGCAGTTGGGAGAATGTTGCAAAAGGAATCACGTTGACTTGTGCTCCTGTGTCTATCTTGAATTTCAAACTATCAAACTGGCCTAGTTTAACTTCTGCATAGGCTGTGTCTGGTTGTTTGGTGTTGCCTGCAATGCAGTCTATGAAGGGTTCTTCTTGTTCGTCTTCCCTTCTGTCTATGTTGTGGATCTTCTTGGAGAGACACACCTTTTCATAGTGATTCAATTTTTTGCACCCACGGCATTGTTGTCCATAGGCAGGGCAGGCTCTTCGTGCATGAGATCCACCACAGTTTCGGCAATTTTTTATGTAGGCTTGTGGGGTTGGTTTGTGTGCAGATGATCTTCTCTCGCTTTGGACGGCGTCAACACTCATTGAGGGTGAGGCCAGGGTCCATGGAGGCAAGGTGCTGCTTTGTCGTCTCATGTCTAATGCAGGTGTCGATGGCTGTCTGCATTGTAAGTTTGTCGCCCTCGTTGAGGAGCTTCTCCCTTATTTCGCTCGAGCACACGCCTGCAACAATCTTGTCTCTGACCATTTCGTCCTGCAGGTCGCCAGGGTATCCACAGTCTTTCACAAGATTGTGCAAATCTGTAGCAAAAGAATCAAAAGTTTCACCAATCTTTTGTTTTCGCTGGTGGAAAACGTACCTGGCAAATACCTTGTTGGTGCTTGGTGCAGTGTGTTGCTGAAACTTGGCCAAGATCGTGTTAGGATCCTTTTGTTCTGCCTCTGTCAGATTCCAAGAATTGAAGATTTCTCTCCCTTTCTGCCCTACCCAAATCAGTACATATGCGGCTTGCTCTTCAGGGGTCCCTGAAACATTAGTTTGGCATGCTGGCTAAATGTTTTCCATTCATCAGTCAGGTTCCTGGCTTCCCAGTTGAGGGTGGGGTTCATCTGGGGGGCAGTCATCTTGGTTTGGGATGATTCAATAGGAAATATAGTTCTTGATCGATAGGGTGTGTACTTACTACCGCTTTTCTGACACCATCTTATGTTTGATGTTACAACATGCTTGCCCCACATGGCCGAAAGGCTAAAGAGGGCGTTAAGCATTATTTCATGCACTCAAGGCAGGTGGATGATCTTTTGTTGTACTAATTTTATTCTTTGTAATGCTCCATGTGGTATCAAGCAGGAAATCAAGTAAGGGGAAGTATTCTAGGAGTCCCTTAGAGCAAAGGGAAACTACTCTAGCAAATCTGACTAACTATTAGTACACAAGTTGTATCCCTTGTATATTACATGGTGTATTGGCTGAACCGGTTTTTTTACCTGTTCGGTTTTCTCTTTTTGTTTGGCCGTCATGGCCACTTCTTCTTCGACTTCTGCTCCCGTGAGCAACTCTTCTGCTGTTTCTATCTCTGCTTCTTCTCTCTCCAAGTCTCTTGCGGTCAAGAAGAGCCCCAGAGACCAGCAAGGTAGATTTCTTCCTTCTTCGTCTTCTTCTCAGAAAGAGCATAAGTCTAAGAAGTCCACTTCTTTTGTCTTCCAAATTTGTCTCTTCCAAGCATTCTCCGGTTGCTAAGACTTCTTCTGAGCCTCAAGATCCTGTCTCAATTTCAGTCTCTCCTCCTCTTGTGTCCGTGTCGACTTCTCAAGTCATCACAGATGTGCTTCTCCAGTCTTTTATCCGCCATCTTGGCACAGCTGGTTTCAATCCCTTTTTTTCCACTACAACTTCGTCTGCCGATTATCTCTGCTCTCGTTCTCCTCCAGCCCTAGAAGCCTTTTCATCTCAAGGTTCGGTCTCGGGTTCTAGGCGCATTCCCGGTGCTACTCTTTCTCCCACTCTGGTGCACAAGGTTTCTGCACGGAAGTCGACTGCCCTCCGCCCTTCTATTCCAGTCTTTCTCTCTACTCGGGCCCTGACTTCTACCAGGACTGCTCCTGCCTCTTCCAGGTCTGCTGCTGACATCTTCTCCCATGACCAGCCTGCGAGGACTGGTCGGCGGAGCATGCGCACTCACGAAGCTGTAGCTCCACCCATGATCGGGTGTCCACATTCCGTACGCTACCCCGAGCTTCGGCTCCGTGCCAGTCATTTGGCAACCCGAACATGACGGAATGATGGTGCAAAGAGCCCTGCATTGATCATGGGCTTTTCAGCTCCGACTATGCCACCGGGTCCCAGTACCCGAGGGGTTTCATAACCGGGAGATACACCTAGTATCGTACCGGCAACCAGGTATCCCCCGGTTCCGGGACTGATTCTCCCTCCGGTTACTGGCAGTGCCGAGGTTCACCTGGTAGCTTTCCATAGCTACACATTCATCAGGTGAACTTGGAGTCGTGTCCTCGGATGAGGACTATCCGGTACAACCGGTTCATCCGATTAAACCGGCAGATGCCCAACCGGGTGATCGACAACCGGAGGATCTGCAACCAGAGGATCCCTAACCTGGTGATCTGCAACCGGCAGAGTTGCAACCGAGTGATTGGCAACCGGATGATTGGATACCGGGTGATCTGCAACCGGCAGATCCACAACTGGATCATTTGCGTTCTTTGGACTTGAACGGAGGGTTCAAAGAGAAGTTCAGCTACAACGTCATCCCCCCTTGGGTTTTCCTGATCGAGACTATCTTTCCGGTTCGGACGGAGACTCTGTCTCCTTCTTTACCCAGAACGCACATCAATCCATGGATTTATCCACTCAGGGAATTTTAAATGCTTTACGTGTCTGTTGTTCCGACGTGTCAGCGGTTCAACACTCTCACTCCCTGTCGGCGACTGGCAGTGCGGTGGGCTCACTTCGTCCTCTGTTGAAACCAGCCCTTGCCTTAAAGGCAACTCTCTGGGAGTTATTCTCTCCATTTTCGGGGATACGCTTCAAGGACTAACAGAATTGGTGGCCTCTCTCATGTTCAAACCTGTGCTCTCGCACGTGATGGTTTCTTTCAAGAAGCCGGGCCTTCCTTTTACGGCAGGAAAAGGAATGTTTGTGCTCTCCGCCCATTCCGGACGAACCGTTATGTTCGTCCGAAGATTTTGGGCTCAACCTTGGAATCAGCTCAGAAACGGAAAGCTGATTCCAATCAGGATGCTCTCCTCCATGCTATTACCAAGCGCTTCCGGTCGGACTCTCAGGGTGCTCCCCCATCTCAGACCAGAACCAGTTCTCAGCCTTTCAGAAGGCATGTTTTGGCTGCCCCTCCTCGGGCTCCCTCTCATCAGTTCATTGTCCAAGGGACAACAGTATGCTTCTAAGCGTCCTTTCTGTCCAAGGGGTGGAAAATCTTCGTCAAGGCCTACTCGGTCTTCTCGACCGTCTATGCCGTCCCAACCTCAGTCTTTTCAATAGGGCCCGCATTGTCCAGAGAATCTCCAGACATTTCTGCTTCAAGCATAGGTTCTCTCTGTCAGGCCTTCCCGACTTGGCAGACCTTGATCAGGAATGTTTGGATTCTCCGAATAGTGCGGGCGGGATTCAGGTTCCAATTCATCCAGGAACCTCCTCTCTCTTCTGCCCCCATCGCCTTCCAGCCACCCATGGATCCAGAGCGTCTCTCCATCCTTCAAAAGGAGGTTGACTATCTGGTAGAAAAAGGTGCTATAGTCGAAGTAAAACACCCGGGACCAGGGTTTTATTCCCGACTCTTCACCTTTCCCAAGAAATCAGGGGGCTTCAGACCTGTTCTGGATCTCTCTCCCATCAACAAGTTTGTAAGGAGAATACGTTTCAAGATGGAAACTACTTCTTTGGTCCGGTCTTTCGTTCGCCCAGGCGACTGGGCAACGTCCATAGACCTTCAAGATGCCTACTTCCACATCTTGATCCATCCTACCAGACGAAAGTACCTCCGCTTTGTCTGGATGGGACGTAGCTATCAGTTCAAGGCTCTTCCATTCAGACTTTCCTTGGCACTTGGATTTTTACCAAGGTGACCAAGGAATTGGCATCTCTCGCCTGATCTCAGGGCATTCATCTGAAAATCTATTTAGACGACTGGCTGATTCTGGCAAGCAGTCAACCACTGTGTCATCTCCACACTCAGACTCTTTGTTCTCTCTCCAAGAGACTTGGGTTCAGAATCAACGGCAAGAAGTCAGATCTGTCCCCCAGCCAGACCTTCTGCTACTTGGGCATGGATTTCAACACAGTGTCATTTCGAGTCTCTCCCACAAAGGACAGGATCAGTTCTCTGTCCAAGTCGATTTCGGACCTTCTCACGGTCCCCTCCACTACTCTACGGCAACTCCTTCAACTTCTCGGTCTGATGGAGTCTGTTGCGGATCTGCTTCTGCTTGGCAGACTGCACAAGCATCGGCTACAGAGAGAGCTTTCGGCTCAAGTATCGGACCTGACTTCGTACGACCAGGTAATTTGTCTGGAACGAACGAACGAACGAACGAACGAACGAAATTTTATTTATACAGGGTAATGAGATAAGTATACATACTTTTTTACACCCAGCCCTTGGTTCCAGCACACTGTCGTACAGTGGTTGGATCAGACCTGGATCAACAGTTCTGTCCCGACCAGACTGTCCCGCAGACAGCTGTTCCTGTTCTCGGATGCCTCCCTCGAGGGTTGGAGAGCGCATCTCGATTTAGACGACGTATCAGGTCTTTGGTCTCTGGAGGAGTCCAAATTACACATAAACCTTCTAGAGATGGAGTCATTCAGCAGAGCTCTGCTTCACTTCGCTCCTCATCTCGCGCACAACTGGGTGATGGTTTGCAGTGACAACACTGTTTGTCTGTCGTATCTCCGTCGACAGGGGGGCACACGTTCAACCTACCTGTCTCTTGCGGCGGAACGGATTCTACTGTGGGCTCATTCTGCCGACATTGCGTTATCGGTGGAGTTCATCCCTGGCAAATTGAACGTGATAGCAGACCAACTCAATCGCTCCTCTCAGGTCCTCCCGACGGATTGGACAATAGCGCACCAGTCCCTCCGTCAGTCTGGGAACGCTGGGGCAAACCGCATGTGGATTTGTTTGCCACATGCTTCATGATCAGTGCCCGTCTTCCGTTTTATGTCTCCCCGATCAGAGATCCACAGAGCCTCCACTGTTTCTACAGTTGTCACCAAACACTCTTATTCAGTCAAGAAACGGCATCGGTCACACAGACCCGTCGAAGCTCAGGCTAGCCGCCTGGCTTCTATAAAGTTGGGACTCAAGCATCAAGGCTTTTCGTCTAGTACGGTTGACCTCCTTCTTTCTTCGAGATGGCAATCTACCAATAGATTGTACAATCTCAGAAGGCAGACGTGCACGGCAGTCCCTTCAGTCCAACTCTCCACATTTAGTAGCATGCACTATTTCCCTCTTGCACTCGGCTGACCCCTTCCCACTGAACCACTACCGCAGCGAAATCATAGTTCGCTACCCTTCTTCTCTATATAGTTTCATACTGTTTTCGTGTGGAATGAGTCCGTGTTGTGTTTGCGGCAAATTCAAATCCTGATTTGGTGCTTAAAATACTATCCGCAGTACAGAGATTGTATCCGTGAATAGCTATGTGTGTTTTGTTATGATTGACCAAAGGAGACGTGGATTCACACTCTGTAAGTGGAGATTATATTAAATGTTTAAAGTGTTTTGTCCTGAACTTTTCAGCATCCGAGTAGCGTCTGATAGCTGAACACGAGCAGTGCGTGTTGGCCAAGCCGTTCTATTCCAGCGACTTTCTGGGTTTGCGTGACCTTTGGTGCTGACCTTTTTGCAAAACATATCGAGTGTGTTTATAAGTATAGCATAGTATAGTATAGTGTGGGACTGGCTCAAGCCTAAGCCTCACGTCTTTTAAACGTCCCTTCATTGACACTATTTTGTTTGCTTAAAATTGTGATTGTAATTCAATCATCATGTTAAAAAAAAATAGTTGACTAAAATTTTCATCCTAAAAAAATCAGGCTTTGCAATGTATCTCTCAAAGAATAAATAGTCTTCATCAACGTACAATATTTGTAATTCGCTCTTGAGATTTGAATAACATAAATCTAACTTTTCAAAATTTCCTTTCATTACCAATTCAATCAAAAGTGAACAATTGGAAAAAAAGGCATCGATTTACCCAAAAAGTTATTCCAAATATGAACAGTTCTGTTCTTTTACACACACACACACACACACACATGCGCGTACGCGCACGCACACGTACACACACACTCACACATACAGAGAGAGAGAGGAGATCATTAAATTTATTCATAGAAATATCGTTGCCTCATGAGAAGAGGTACAATATTAATATGTTGCAAAGTGTAAGGCTTTGTTTCAATAAAAATGACTACAAGAGAGGGGGGTAGATTCTCCTTTAGATCAGATCCATTTCTTTTCTTCACAAAGCTAATGTAAATCAAGTTCATGTTAGATGGAAGAGGGAAAAATAAAACATAGGAAAATATAATCTTAAGTAACTGTAGGCCAAATTTATGAGTGTTAGATTGAGTGAGTAGAAAGGTGTTGTGTGGGAGAAAATGTGTGCTGAACTGAGGACACAACAAAATGGATTATCCTGGGATTTCCCAGCATCACAACGTGAGTTAAAAAACAACATACCCAGTGTGTGTGTGTACGTGTGTGCGTGCGTGCGTGAGTATGCGTGTGTGTATGTGCGCATGTGTCTGCGTGTGTGCGTGTCCAATATGTCTGTGGCCTGTTTGCGTCTGTGTGTATTTGTGCTCGTACTTGTGTGCATGTGCATGTATGCGCGCGCATCTGTGTGTCTGTGTATGTCCTTATGCCTGTCTGTATGCATATTTGTCTTTCTCCCCCCCCACTCGGTCTTTTTGTTGTACATTATGCATGCATGCATGCATGCCCCCTTGTCTCTCTCTCTCTCTCTCTCTCTCTCTCTCTCTCTCTCTCTCTCTCTCTCTCTCTCTCTATCTCTCTCTCTCTCTCTCTCTTCAACTCTCTCTCTCTCTCTCTCTCTCTCTCTATGTGTGTCTGTGTACACGTGCCAATGTGTTTGTATGCATGCATTGATATACGTGCGTCTATGTGTGTACAACATTTGAACTGTTGCAATCGGCCGATGCATGCAAGCCTATCGCGCTATTTCTGTTTTTGTTCTTCTACCTGCATCAACTTCTATGGTGCATGCATGTATGTGTATGTGTGCGCGCATGCCTGCGTGTGTATGTCCATGCTGATTGCGCCTGCGTGTGTGTGATTGCATGCGTATATGTGTGTAAGCTTTTCAGCATGCAAAATGTTTTTCCTTTATTGAAATGTGTTCTCTATCACATTTTGCCCTTCTTTGCCTATGCCTCTTACGTAAATGCATACATGTCCCCCCCCTCTCTCTCTCTTCTCTCTCTCTCTCTCTCTCTCTCTCTCTCTCTCTCTCTCTCTCTCTCTGACAAACATGGAACCATCTGTGTACCTGCGTGCGTGCATGTTTTGTACGTGCATGTGTATGTGTGAGTGTATGAGTGTGCATGGGTGTGTGTGGATGATATGTATCTATATGATTTGTCAATATGTCTCTCTCTCTCTCTCTCTCTCTCTCTCTCTCTCTCTCTCTCTCTTTCTCGTCGTTCCTTTCCAAGTGAGAGCAAGGCGGGATTTTAATTCTAAGGTACTTGATATTTATGTACGTTAATGGTTGTGTGTGAGTGTCCTTGTCGTTCATGTTCTTTCAACATAATAAATTTAAAAAAAATAAATTATCTCGTGAGTTTACAAATGTAAACATGATAAAGTACGGTTTGTTTTCGTAAGCTTCTCTTCTTTGAGCATTATTCATGCTGAAAGAGTCATCTTTACATTACAAGCTTCTCTTGTTAGAATCATTATTCAGACTGAAAGAGTTACCTTTACATTGCCATTTGTGCTCATTAAAAAGCGCTATATAAGTATCCGTTTAGTAGTAGTAGTAGTAGTAGTAGTATCATTATTATTATTATTATTATTATTACAAACTTCTCTTGCAACGTTGGAATCATTATTCAAACTGAAAGAGTCATCTTACATGAGTTTCTCTTCTTGGAAGCATCTGGTTGAAGAAAGATGCATTGTCGTGAATAAAAACTCTCAAGACTTAATCAGTGTTGCTTCCCCCCCCACCCTCGCCCCACCCCCACCCCCCGCTCCCCTCCATTTCCCTTCCCTCAGCGTTCTGTGAAACTGACCGCCTGCTCTCGGGATGTGTATAGTTACTGTAATCAGGGACACAACACACACACACTGTAATCAAGAAAAGCCATGAAAGTTCTGCCCTAATAGAGGATGGGTCAGTTTTTGTTTTCCCCACAGTCGCTCTGGCCTTGCAGGGCTGGAGGGGGAGGGAAAGGGTAGAGAGGTAACGGAATAGTGAAGGTGGGATGGACTAGATTGGGAGAAATGTGTGCGAGTGGGGCTGTGGGGCAAATTTGTATCCAGTCAGCGCGCACACAGTTCGGCTTTCGTTCATTTTTTTTCCTCGACCTCCGCGTTTGTGCAATGCTGCTGTCCAGACTAAATGGAATAGAGAGAACTGCCGTGCGTGGTTTACGTTCTGCAAGTCTCGCAAGATAGATCCTCTCTGTCCTTCGACGGTGCGGTCCGTTGAATTTTTGTCTCACCTTCTCAATTCCAAGCATCTATCAGCTCAGACTCTCTCGGGCTATAGGGCAGCTTTTGTCAATACCATTTCATTGACTCTAGGAGTTAGATATATCGAGAACTTATCCACTGTTCAAGTCTCTCATTTCATTGACGCCGTTGGTCTTCAAACTCCCTCTAGAGCTGTGCGCTTTCCGCAGTGGGACATTTTCTTGGTACTCAACTTCTTAAGAGATCATTGTGAGCATCTCTATAAACTCTCATTGAAGCTCCTGACATACAAGACAGACTTCTTGTTAACGTTAGCCTTTTCCAGACGCATAAGTGGGGTTAATTCGTTTAGCTGTCTTTCAAGGGACATTGAGTTCTCTTCTGACCTCTCCTCAGTTTCTCTGTCCTTCTTGCCAGAGTTCCGTGCTAAGAATCAGCCGGGTGACATGAGCTCCCCTCTGGTAGTCATTTCCAGTTTGAAGTCTATTCTCGTACCGGACGATGCGGACAAGTTTCTTTGTCCTGTCCATGCTTTGAAGGCTTATTTGTCTTGCACCTTGTCCTTTCGAGGCTCTAAACGTTGCCTCTTTACAATGAGAAAAATGATAGGGATACTGTATTGCTAAGTCGACTGTCTCTCGCTGGATCTTGGATGCCATTAAGCTAGCCTATGCTAAGGCTTCTCTTAAGCTTCCTGAAAGTCCTATTAGGGCGCATGAACTACGCGCTATCACCAAAGTGATGGAAGCGGCATTCTGGAGGTCACATAACACCTTCCTTCACTTTTACCTCAGAGATGTGGCTTCAAAACATTCTGATGACACCTACTCCATCAGTTATGAACTGCACGCTATTACCAACACTCAAAACAACATGTGGCCCAGACTCCAGTTTCTCTCTGATGTAAGTTACCTTTTGATTTTTCTTTGGGATATCATGTATTATGATCTACAGGGAAAATGTATTAACAGGTTTGTTAGGAGAACCATTCCTTATTCTGGACTGGTTACTCTATTTGATTGTAATATATATGTCATGATATTATCATTGGGTGCTGTTCACTTTAAGCATCACCCTCCTCCTCTATGGGAATCTGCTATTGTTTTGAGTGTTGGTCAGTATGGTTGGAATAGATTGGTAGATTTTGATTAATCTTACTATCTATTCTAACTAAATACTTACCAACACTCAAAACAACTTAAGTGTCCCTCCCATCCTCCCTCCTGATGCGGGATGGAAAAAACAAGAATGACATTGTCAGGTCAAATGACCGCGCCTCCGGATGTAGGGGGATAACTCCTACTTCCGGATGACGAGAGTAGCGGCCCTTTGCTACTTTCGTTTTTCTATATACTATGGTATGGGTTCCAGGTTGGTAAAAGAATATGCTATTGTTTTGTTGGTAAGTATTTAGTCAGAATAGATAGTAAGATGAATCAAAATCTACCATTTTGTGTACACTTTTGGGGGTGGGCTTTATGTGCGCCTTATAGTAAAAAAAAATATACAGTACTTTTATTTAGCTATTATTTTAAAAAAAAATTCTGCCTTTCTCTGTTTTCTTTTTTAGTTCTTTTGGTTTGAAAATTGAAGCATCCTGACTCACAAGCTTTATGAACTTCAACAACACATTTACTTGCATATATTTATTTTTTATTATGTACAGTCGCTCAGCGTGTTGCGGAACTTTCCCACAAGGTCGGAGGTCGCCAGCTGGAGGTCACTGTGGCTTCACCGCAGGAAGTGACCCCTCCTTGCACCGTTGTTGTGGGCGGGTGGGACCCTGGGAAAGAGGAGACGTGTCGCTATTATTTTGAGAATCCCAAAAAGGGTGGGGGTGACATCGCCGAGTTCGTTGTGGATGAGGCGCAGCGGTTGATCTACATTACATTTGAAGATCCTGAAGGTTTGTTGGATCATTTTGTGTTTGGTACAGAAATGATGGTGCTCTCTCTCTCTCTCTCTCTCTCCTCTCTCTCTCTCTCTCTCTCTCTCTGAGTGAGTGAGAGAGACAGGAGTGTGTGTTTGAGTGTGTGTGTGTCTGTATGTGTTGTTGTTTTTTAATTTAAAAGAACTATAACGAGAGTTGATCAAGACATACAGTTCTGGAGTTAATTTGAATTATGTCCACCATTGAATAATGTTTTTTTGCCTTGTTGTCTATCTGTCTGTTATTAACTCTTAACGCCTTATACCGCTGACACCGCTGGCTAGACACCGCTAGTGGCCCGTAGTCCTAAACCACTTGAAACCGCGCCGATCCACCCATGTTGTTTAGTCATATTGCTAAGGAAGTGAGAACTCTCTGATGGAGAAGGTAAGCTTTAACGACATCCGGAAAGCATTCAACTTCCTGTTTCTATGGCCGCCATTGTGCACAGAGCTCGATTGAAGGCTAAATTTGATCCATTTTCTTCAAATTTTTGGGGGACAAATTTTTTTCATAAAAATGGCGGCGTTCCGAACGATGCATAACGATGTTATCGATGTTTTTACCGATAAATTGTGTGCCAATCGTGCTTTTGGACTTAGTTATAGGGGCCAGAGTGAAGTGACTGTTGAGACTCGTGCTAGGCTAGTGCAGTGCATACTCTACTATGGTTAACTTTGACTATCGATCGGCAGAAAATCAGTCGAACGATTCCGACAACCGGTCATCTGCCGAGCATTCAGACACTGTTTTAGACAGTGAATTAGATATATTTAACGCATTTTAATGGACTTACGGTACTGTAACACTTATTACAAAGCTTGTAGATGCTTTCCAAATGAAAACTTTGATCGTGGTTGAAAATCTGAAGATCGGTAATGAGACCGACAGGTGAGTGTTTCAGAAACTTTTTTCACCTTTTGATTACATCATCGGAATGCTACAAAAAGGCAAGTAATATGTTTATTTTGTGCTTTCAGTGTCTCTTTGATCGTTCTAGTGACTCAATTTGCAATGTTTCAGTAACAAACACACAACACATGTTTTTTTTTACATCTTTATTGAACACACCGTTATTATTGATATTTCGTAATAATCAATCAAAATAAATACATCGAATACATCAGGTTGGCCAAAATAACATCATCAATGCGGAAAACAATATCATAACAACACTATTACAAAGTTTCATAAACTTTAATTCACAAATAATTTTACAATAATTTTTTTTAATAAGCATACCCATTTCAGCTCCATTTTGCCAAATTCTTCTGGGGAAGAGAGTCGGACTTAGTGAATTTCTTCTGAGGACTTAAGAGTTAATTATTTGTTTATTTGTCTTTAAAAAACACAACCTTTCACATCCTTGCAGTGGCCCAGAGGGTGGTTGGTGGGCAACACCGAGTGGGGAACTGCGACTTGGACGTGTCGCTGTATGTGCCACCGAAGAAAGCATGCAGCACGAAGCGCCAAAACTCCCAAGAACCCCCGAAAAAAGAGGAAAGCAAAGAAGAAGAGGAGCAAGCACCCCTGCGTACAGTAGTGGTCTCTGCGGGACAACACCAGCAGGGGCGGCTGGAGAGCGAAGACGCGTATGTCCTGTACTTTGAGAGCAGGCGTTACGGGGGAGGGGAGGTGGAGAAGGTGGAGTTTGACGAAGAGAAACGCCTAGTGTACGTCACCTTTGTCGACCCGGCAGGTACGTTTTACAAAAATAAAGAAACAGAAAAAAACTCGTGAAAGAATGGAGAGTCACAGAGGGAGAAAGCGAGTGAGAGAGACTAGGCTGTCTTTCGCCTACATCTAAAATGAATACAGTATAATATAAAAATTGGTACATGTGCCTCTCCCCTCTCTTTCAACTTGTGAATTAATGAGCTTGGTTTTTTTTTGGTCACCTGGGAAACATTAATTGGGGTACTGGAAACAAAGCTTGCATTAAAGTCTCTAAAGGTTACCCTAACCATGATACCCCTTAAAATACTCTTGTTATGAAAAAAGGTATGTACGAGTATGTGAATATGTGTGCATGCCTGTAAGCACACAAGCTTGCAAACAATAATGCTCTACAATCTTCCACTCATTTCAGAACTGTCAGTTTCCATAATTTGACTGCATTCTGTGAAAATGAATTTTAGCACATGTGTTTCCAACCTCCATCCCTTTTCCATTCTAACATAAACCATCCTCCATTTCAGTCGCAGAGAGGATCGTTCAAGGGCAGCACAGGATCGCGGGCCAGGCGGTGGAAACCAAACTGTACGTTCCTCCCAAGCCCCGCCCCACCTACCCCGACAAGCTGCTGTTCCAGAACGTGGCTGACAGCACCACGCGGGACTGCCTCTCCATGTATCTGGAGAGCGTCTCCGGCCTGGAGCCCTCGGAGATGCTGTACGGAGAGGAAGTGGGGACTTTGCTGGTCACCTTCCCCCAACCACCAGGTACAGTCGATATTGGGAGTAGCCGCATTTTATGGTTTGTAAAGTGATGCTTTTTTCCCCAGACTGAGACCCCTGCACCTTATAACATTACAGTCAATATTACGGACCATAATAGCCAACCCTAGCTGGCCGAACGGTTGCTCGGCGATCGGCCTGAACAGTGTTCGCCGAACTGAAATGCTTTCCTCAAATAGTCCGAGCACATGCTTGCCGAACAGCCTTTCGCTTACTCGCCGAACCGCAGTCCAGCCCGAAACTCGTTTCCACCTCGTGTTCTGGGAACAAGCTGTTTGCCGGGCAAAATGAGAACTTGTGATACGTGAAGAAAGAAAGTTGGTGAACTAAATGGAACTCTTCATACTTGAACACAAAAAAAATTGTCGATCCAAAACATGCTCTTCGTTTTGTCTTCTTCAGATATTTTTTTCTTTCTTGTCGTCAGATGCTAGCCTAGTGCATAATGGAAAGATGCATGCAAAGATGTAGTTTTGTCGCCCCCGTCATGTTTACAAACCTTAATATCATCTTTTGACACAATAGACCACTCCATCCCCCTTCATAGACTCTATGACTCTTTTGGCATTCGGTGTCCTGTTCTTTCCTGGTTTGAGTCCTACCTGAAACATTGCACACAGACTGTCTGTGTGAATGGTAGATACTCAGAGCCTTCAGGTCTCTCCTTTGGTGTTCCCCAGGGCTCTGTCTTGGGGCCCATTCTTTTTGTATTGTATGCTGCTCCTGTGTCTGATGTCATTATTAAACATGCATTGTCCCACGAGAGCTTTGCTGACGATACTCAGATCAATCAGTCAGCCTCTCTTGCTGAAGTTGATGGGCTAGTATCAAGGACACAGAAATGTATAGCAGATCTCAAAACATGGATGACTGTTAATAAACTGCAGTTGAACGAAGACAAGACTGAACTTATGTTAGCCTGTCCAAAGAGATTACTTGGCCATCCCTCTCTTCCAGATTCTGTTACAATCAACAACACTCCTGTCTCTCTGTCCCCCTCTGTTCGCAGTCTCGGAGTCACGTTCGATCAGACCCTTTTCTTCCAACAACATGTCTCAAATGTTTGTCGATCTGCATGTCTTGAGATCCGCAAAATAAGTTCTGTTCGCTACTATCTTTCTACTGACGCCACAGAAACTTTGGTCTGTGCTTTTGTTTTGTCTAAAATCGATTACTGCAACTCTCTCCTTGCTGGCCTTCCAAAGTATCTTCTCAGTCGCCTCCAAAGAATTCAAAACAATGCTGCACGATTAGTCCTTCAGTCTTCCAAGTATGAACATGTCACGCCACTTCTGCACTCTCTGCACTGGTTAAAAATATCTGATAGGATTGACTATAAACTCTCGGATCCACTCTTTCCTTCGCTGTCATCTCTGGTTCTGCTCCTGATTACCTGTCTGACCTACTTCATATCTACACACCTTCTCGTGTCCTCTGCTCTTTCTCTGACACTCGCCTCCTGCAACCAGCCACTGTCAAAACCAAAACCTATGGTGAAAGGTCCTTTTCGTTCCAGGCTCCATCTGTGTGGAACAACTTACCCCTGTCTCTCAGACACTCTGACTCTCTGGACGCGTTCAAAGCCGGTCTAAAAACTCATCTCTTTTCTAAGTTGTAGCTGACATGCATAGGTTGATTGTGCCATATGGAAATTGAGTGGTGTGTGTGTGTGTGATTGTGCCGTATGGAAATTGAGTGTGTGTATGTGTGTGTGTGCATGTGTGTGTGTGTGCAGTGTGTATGTGTGATGCCCCCCCCCCCCCCCCAGCGTCACCCCCCTTCCCACCCTCTCCCCTTCTTTCTTTATTTCTTTTGTCTTTGTGTGTGTGTGTGTGTGAATGGGAATGTTTGTAGTTTTATTTCTTTGTAAAGCGCCGTGAATAGAATTTTCTAGATATGTGCGCTATATAAGTGCCAATTATTATTATTTATCTCAAAGTCTGCTTTTGGTTTTATGAAAATAATTCTAGGCTAGTACTATCCCTTTTGAAAAAAATGACAAAATGTTACTTCTCGGTTTGTTTGTTTTATAGACTAGATGCAAAACTTTGAGGGGGTGAGGGGCTTTAATGTAGGCCTACATGTTTGCCGAAAGGCCCTTTGAGCCTCACTATGACGTTGGGGTCAAAGGTACACTTCTGCACAGTTCGGTTCGGGTCAGATTAAGGAACAAACCCACTGTTCGGCGAACTTTTGATTCGTTGTTTGCTCGGGCGAAAAGGAAAAGAACACGAAGTGGCGTCGCTCGTTTCGGCTGAGCACCCGTTCACCGAAAGAGATTCATCCGGCTAAGGTTGGATTTAAGATGATTTTTTTTTTATGACTTAGACCCCTGCACTTTATAATGCTACAGTCGATATTGGGTACCATGTTTTATAAGGTGATACTTTTTATTCTGACTAAGACCCCTGCACTTTATAGCGTTACAGTCGATATTGGGTACCATGTTTTACGGACCATAAAGCAATAGTTTTTTTTGGACTGAGACCCCTGCACTTTATAATAACGTTACAGTCAATGTTGGGTACCATGTTATACGGACCATAAGGCGATACTTTTTATTGTGACTGAGACTCCTGAAACCTTGTAATATCTGACTTTTGAATGAATGAATGAATGAAGTTGGGTTTAACATCTGCACAGCACCGCCATGTGAAACGAAACCATCAACCGGCCATTATTCACAATTGACATTAATCTGACTTGTAATTTACAAAGGTGCTGTGTCTTACAAGATCTTTGTAAAATAGTAAAATTACCATGCATAACAGAAGGTAATTTGAAGTTAATGGGACTGCACTTTACTTTTAAGATGGAAGTTATAAGTGTCTGACAAATGTGACTCAGCACCACGAAAAGGACATTAAGTATCAGAATGACTATTCTGAGATAAGTATACAATTGGAAACCTCAAACAATTCTCTTTCTAATAGTACAAGAACCATTCTTGTATCATTTTTTTGTTCTAGAGTTGTGAGCATTTAAAGATGGAAGGGTGAGTACCGGCCATTTTGAGAAAATAAAAGTCTAGCCTAGCTGTAGAAAATGCATTGACCTACTCGTTTTAAAGCACTTTTAAGAGCATTTAGAGACCATATAAAAGATTATCATTTGTAGATATGAAAGATAAGATGTTATAGAACACAAAAATACCCTTACCTCAAAATTGATAAAAATTAGATTTTTCAAACCTGTTGTGAGAAACTAGCTGAGCGACTTAATGTCCCTTTCGTGGTGCTTGGTCATAAATAGCGCTTGTCTCTCCTGCTTTTAGTGAGGTTGAAGGGAGATCACCCGTGATAAGCCCCCTTAGAAAAAGAATGAGGTGCTCTACATTTGAAACAAGAATATAGCAGCCCCTTTACCTGCTGTAATGATGTATTGTTTACCATGGTGAATTCAGTTTTATTGACTTCAGGTAGTCAATATTGAGTAATTTGATGTTGACTGCTTTGTCATCGCCATACTATTTCTATCTTAAGATTTTGAGCAGATTGTTCAGAAGACTCAGAAGAAGCCGTTAGAGAAGCGCCACCTGAAGGTGTCCAAAGTACCTATCACCAATTGCGTACTGGTTGAGGACATTAGCACCCAGACCACGGAGGACACAGTGCTCCTGTACTTTGAGAACAGCAAGCGCAACAGAGGGGGTCCTGTGGAACGGGTGCATATGGTACCCCGGGAGAACAAATGTTTCGTCTTCTTTGAAAATCACGAAGGTATCCGTTTTCATCATTGCTTGCTGCCGAAAAGGTTTATGGTTTTTTTGCGCTTTCTTGTAAATGACAAGCCAACATACCAGTTGATTGATTTACTATGAAAATATATAATTATTGAGAAAAGTGATAGCTCTTCTATGTTTAAACAAAATGTCTGCCTAGAGCATGTCTGCCTGTGCATTTTGAAATTTTATTTTTATAATACATTCCCCCGTGGGGCATTTTGTTCAAATAATTCCCCCACCTTTTGGAAATTCTGTGCTTGTAGCTTCCTCTAATCTGTCACCCTCTTTGACTCTGCCTTTTCCCTTTGCTTACTGTCATCTACTATCTTTCTGCATTGCTGGACTCCATTCTCCTGCCTTTTTTTCTCAAGAAAAACTTACAAAGATTTGTCTCCAACCAGAGACGGACATGCTGAGCCTAACTATTTCTTAGTTAGATTCATAATGGCAGCATGATGCATCTGCGATCATATGGCAGGAAACTGAGCAATCAAAGAAGAAAGAAATGTAATACATGTAATGAATAAGTTTGTAGAAAGTGTTGGGATCGTTTGTATCAGTACTATAATGACATACTGTTGATTTGTATATATTTTGCAAGAAATGGAACAGACAGAAAGAAGGGCAATATTTTCTGTGAGTGAAATGTTAGTATATTTAATTGGACACACATATTCATGAATGTTTGCATGCCCGTTGTAAGAAACCAAACAGAATAGGTAGTATATATATATCTTCTTCGTCGATCGCTCAGTTTCCTATCAATTATGAGCGCAGACGCGTTATGCGCCTAACTAAGAAATAGGCCCAGCAAGTCCAACTTCAGCTGGAGGAAATCTTTTTGAAAGTGTTTCTTGAAAAAAAAGGCAGGGTAATGGACTGGTAAGGCAGAAAGATAGTAGATGACAGTAGGCAAAGGGAAAAGGCAAAGTCAAAGAGAGTGACAGATGAGAGGAAGTTACAAGCATAGAACTTCCAGAAGGTGGGGGAACTATTTATACAAAAGACCCCCCAATATTCCCACGGGGGGTATATATATATATGCCAGTCTGTCATTCTGACTATGACTAGCAGAGGGGGCGGCTGCTTTTCAGGATGGCTGGGCTAGTAGTTGTTTAAAACGAAGATGATTTGCCCAGGGTTCATACCCTCTCTTGAAAAAACGAAAGGATTTTAGGACAGCTGGTGTTTACTGTTAGTGAATGTCCCCAAATGCCAACCAGTCCCTTTGGCTGCAGCACCACAGACTATCTGTGGTAGCACTTAGAGCCAGTACAAATGCCCCCTAGTTTGAGAGCCATAGCTTTCTTTACAAAAAAAATTAGCTCTAAGTCGGATTTGATTTTCCATTACTGTATTTTACGGACTATAAAGCGACACTTTTTTCCCCCAGACTGAGACCCCTGCGCCTTATAATGTGACTGATAATATAGTAAGGAAATAGAGTAACAAAATCTGAATTTTGTGTCAAAATTTGGGGGGTGCGCCTTAGAATCAGGTGCGCCTTATAGTCTGTAAAATACGGTACTGTCGAAAATCATTTCTTGTAGTTGGGCTGCTCTCACTGTACTATTGGCCCCTAACTACAGGCTAATGTCGATACAGAATAATGTAGAAGACATTAAGCACTGTAGAGGGTCATCAGCAGCCGAGAATCGCACTCTAGGCTGTAAGTCCTGTTGCATGCCCCTTCATTTGTTGCTAATTGATCTAAAGGCTGTAGGTTTTTTTAAAGTCCTGTTGCATGCCCCTTCACTTGTTGCTAATTGATATCTAAAGGCTGTAGTTTTCTTTAATGTCCTGTTGCATGCCCCTTCATTTGTTGCTAATTGATATCTAAAGGCTGTAGTTTTCTTTAAGTCCTGTTGCATGCCACTTCATTTGTTGCTCATTGATATCTAAAGGCTGTAGTTTTCTTTAAAGTCCTGTTGCATGCCCCTTCATTTGTTGCTCATTGATATCTAAAGGCTGTAGTTTTCTTTAAAGTCTGTTGCATGCCCCTTCATTTGTTGCTCATTGATATCTAAAGGCTGTAGTTTTCTTTAAAGTCCTGTTGCACACCCCTTCATTTGTTGCTCATTGATATCTAAAGGCTGTAGTTTTCTTTAAAGTCTGTTGCATGCCCCTTCATTTGTTGCTCATTGATATCTAAAGGCTGTAGTTTTCTTTAAAGTCCTGTTGCATGCCCTTCATTTGTTGCTCATTGATATATCTAAAGGCTGTAGTTTTCTTTAAAGTCCTGTTGCATGCCCCTTCATTTGTTGCTCATTGATATATCTAAAGGCTGTAGTTTTCTTTAAAGTCCTGTTGCATGCCCCTTCATTTGTTGCTCATTGATATCTAAAGGCTGTAGTTTTCTTTAAAGTCCTGTTGCATGCCCCTTCATTTGTTGCTCATTGATATCTAAAGGCTGTAGTTTTCTTTAAAGTCCTGTTGCATGCCCCTTCATTTGTTGCTCATTGATATCTAAAGGCTGTAGTTTTCTTTAAAGTCTGTTGCATGCCCCTTCATTTGTTGCTCATTGATATCTAAAGGCTGTAGTTTTCTTTAAAGTCCTGTTGCACACCCCTTCATTTGTTGCTCATTGATATCTAAAGGCTGTAGTTTTCTTTAAAGTCTGTTGCATGCCCCTTCATTTGTTGCTCATTGATATCTAAAGGCTGTAGTTTTCTTTAAAGTCCTGTTGCATGCCCTTCATTTGTTGCTCATTGATATATCTAAAGGCTGTAGTTTTCTTTAAAGTCCTGTTGCATGCCCCTTCATTTGTTGCTCATTGATATATCTAAAGGCTGTAGTTTTCTTTAAAGTCCTGTTGCATGCCCCTTCATTTGTTGCTCATTGATATCTAAAGGCTGTAGTTTTCTTTAAAGTCCTGTTGCATGCCCTTCATTTGTTGCTCATTGATATATCTAAAGGCTGTAGTTTTCTTTAAAGTCCTGTTGCATGCCCCTTCATTTGTTGCTCATTGATATCTAAAGGCTGTAGTTTTCTTTAAAGTCCTGTTGCATGCCCCTTCATGTGTTGCTCATTGATATCTAAAGGCTGTAGTTTTCTTTAAAGTCCTGTTGCATGCCCCTTCATTTGTTGCTCATTGATATCTAAAGGCTGTAGTTTTCTTTAAAGTCCTGTTGCATGCCCCTTTATTTGTTGCTCATTGATAATATCTAAAGCAGTTCTGTTGCATGCCTCTTTGTTAGTACTTCATTGGTAGCTGAAGGTTGCAGTTTGCTTTAATAATCTTGTTGCATGCTGCCTTTCCTTTGTTATTTATTGATAGGTTGTACCACTCTTTAAAGTCCTGTTGCATTCCCTTTCAGCTGTAGTTCATTGATAGCTAAAGGTTGTAGTTTGCTTTAAAAATCCCGTTGCATGTACAGTGTGTATTAGTACTGGCATTATTGCATTGTGTTTCAGTCCTGGACAACGTGTTGAGCCAGCAGCATTTCCTGAACGGTCGTGAGCTGAAGGTGAAGCGTTACCTGGAGTGCATGGGGCAGTGACCATATCGTAATCGAGGGGTGTCTGCAGGAAGTGCCTATCACAAAAGGAATAAGGAAGGCAGATAGGCAGTTCTTACAGGCACTCCTCAAGTCTTTTTTCACGTTGGGATGGGTAAGAAGCTCTCCTGGGTTTGCATTGTGTCAGCAGACAATGGACTGCAAGTGAACTGGTCCCAGAGTTTTTCTTTATGATTTCGTTTGTGTCGTGCAAAAAGCTCACTAGATTTGTATTGCACTAGTGGATGTATCACCTTCAAGTGATCACATTCTTACCCTGAGTACCTTATTGCTTTCAAGTGAAGTGGACAGATTTTGTTCTGATTTGTGTTTGTGAAGAGTTCGTCCTTTTCATTGTATCATAGATCATCAAGTGTTTTGGGGTGGTTACAGCTCTTAGTGATGGCCGTAGTAGTCTGACAGGGCTATTGGCTACTGCAAAGAACACCTTTTGCAAGAGGGAATGCCCTTGGTGGGTGGGGGAAGATGGTTCAGCACTGACCAAACAAGGGTATAACTCTCGCCAATAACCCTATTTGAGGCCACTAAATGGCTGCCTTTCGCAAGAGTGAATGCCCTTTTCAGCACTGACCAACAAGGGCTTCACTCTCACTGTCAAGGGCGTTAATGACCCTAGTTGCAGAGGCCAATAAAGAACATGCTTGATTTATTGATCTTTAGGTGAAGGTATTCAAACATTTTGATAATTGTTGAAAAGAAAGCTTCTAAGATTTGTTTTGCGTCAGGTCCTAGAATGTCTTCTGATTGGTGCTGTACAGAAGGCTTGCTAGTTTTGTAGTGGATAGGTCACCATCAAGTGATCAGATTGTTTACCTTGATTATTTTAGCACTTTGATTTTGAACTGGTGCTAGAGTTTCTTTCTGATTTGAATTGTGCAGAAAGCTTGCTGGATTTTGTGGGGTTTTAGTGGATGGTTCACCTATAAGTGAACAGATCCATACCCAGAGTACCTTGATTTTTTTCCAATTTGTGCTGTACAGAAAGCTGGGCTAGCTATATGTCCCACCCATTTGTTGGGTTTGGGTTTGTTTGTTTCCAATTTGTGCTGTACAGAAAGCTGTGCTAGCTATATTTCCCACCCATTTGTTGGGTTTGTGGTTTGTTTCCAATTTGTGCTGTACAGAAAGCTGTGCTAGCTATATTTCCCACCCATTTGTTGGGTTTGTGGTTTGTTTCCAATTTGTGCTGTTCAGAAAGCTGTGCTAGCTATATTTCCCACCCATTTGTTGGGTTTGTGGTTTGTTTCCAATTTGTGCTGTTCAGAAAGCTGTGCTAGCTATATTTCCCACCCATTTGTTGGGTTTGGGGTTTGTTTCCAATTTGTGCTGTACAGAAAGCTGGGCTAGCTATATATCCCACCCATTTGTTGGGTTTGGGGTTGGTTTGTTTGTGCTGAGAACTTGTCTGTTTGTTATGTAGGCTAAATAAGATTATCGTTGAGTAAAGTGTGTGGAGAATGGTCACTGTTGATTGTTCTTTTGTCTAGTACTAGTAAAGTGTGTGGAGAATGGTCACTGTTGATTGTTCTTTTGTCTAGTACTAGTAAAGTGTGTAGAGAATGGTCCAAAAATAAGAAAAGAAAAAAGATTATTGTTGTTAATATTGTTAGTATTTTTATTTTTATTTTTCTCATTCATTCCCCCATCCTTCTCCATCCTTAGCGGGCTTCCACCTTGCATGGTGGGGAGCTTTTTACTGAGAGAAGCCCGGCAGTGGGTGGATGCTTTGTGCCTCCATTCGGGGAGCTGCTTCCCCACAATCAACGAGAACCTACCCGTGGGGAAACCGAGGGAGTCTTTTGTATAAATAGTTCCCCCACCTTTCTGGAAGTTATGTGCTTGTAACTTCCTCTGATATGTCTCTCTCTTTGACTTTGCCTTTTCCCTTTGCTTTCTGTCGTCTTCTATCTTTCTTCCTTATTGGTCAAGTCAAAGTCAAAAATACTTTATTATCACGTTAGGTGAAATTACAGCGTGGTCTCGTACAAGCACAATACAATCAAAGAAACACATTTGCATGCATGAAAAATGGAAACAAAACTAAGGAAAAATGAATGACAAATCATGCTTCGCAAAAACATTTGAACATAGTTAGGGTCCATTCTCCTGCCTTTTTTTTCTATAAAACTTTTCCACATTTTGCCTCTTTACAATTTATGACATTCCAGTTTTTGTTGTTGTTCACTGGCGTCTAGGCGTGAGAACTTAGGCACTTCAGTGGGCACCTGTTGTCCACTCTGCATATTTTCCTATATGGACTTTTTATGTATTTTTGATTGCTAGTATGTGTTTGCTGTCCGTTTTTTACTGTTTTGTTTTAAAACCTGGATCCGATAAGTAGATGCCATATTTGTTTAAAACATTTGTTTAGGTGAAATTTCTATTCTCAAAGATTTCAAGATTTCCGATGAATACACATTTGTGACCCAACAGCACGAAATCAGTCTTAACTGGATTTTTGCATGTTTGAGTTGTTATCATTGTTGGAAACTGCAATCTTTTCTGATCATTTTGACACCAAAACCATGTCTATATCTTGAAAACTAAGAAAGTTCTGGCTGTTTAAAGACGCATGGTATAGTGGCGGCCATTTTGAAAAAATGGCCTTAGAAGTTTTTTCTAACTTTGACATGACATTTTCCATAGCAACAGGTATTTATATGCATTGAAACTATGCTCACCAAGTGTCAGCACTGGACAGAACACAACAGCAGCAGGAAATCACACACACACACACACACACACACAAGCGGCGTGTCACTGACACTGTCAGAATCATTGTCGAACTCACAATCTTTGTCGTCGTCTGACAGATTGCAATCGTCGCTTTCTTCTTCACTCTCATCGTCATTTCGATATTTGGAATCATGCACGAAGTATTCGGTGATGACATTGGATAGTTCATGTTGTTCAGTCGCTGGTAAATTTCCAGAAGCACAAGAATTAAGCAGATAAGCGAGACGCTGCTCCATTTCGAAGGCTGCAAAACATGCTTCTGCTCTCTGCAGGAACTGGGAAGAGTAAAGGCCCTTGGGCAAAATCAGCCAATGGAAATAAGCGAGACTTCGGGGTTGCTAGGCAGTCAGCTTTCACGTTAGTTGATTGGTCGAAATGTGAAGAATGTTGATACGTCATTGTTCCTTATTTGGCAACGCTACGTTATTCATTGATAGACAATTTTGAAACGGCGCGAAAGCTGGAACAAAGAGCTTTCCAACGCTATAAAGCATGATTGGGTTCTGCAAGGGTTACTATGTTTTTGAAAGCGCAGAATTTCGGTGAAAATCTCGATAAGATAGCACATTTTTCATGAGGGTAGTGTTGTTTAAAGCTATTTTATGCCCTTTATAATTGATTTTCAGGCAGAATTAGTATTTACATGTGATAAAGTAGGGATTAAAGTAACTGATTTCAATGAAATCTGAAAATCACCCAGATTGACCCCCGCCGCTCTCTTTCCGCTGTACTGGCATTCTGCCGCAGCGAGTTAAGACTGATTTTGTGACGTTGGGTCACATTTGTTGTTGTTGCTTTTGCTTTGTTGTTATTGTTTCTTTTATGTGCACGATTCGTTGCATTGAAAGTACAAATGGATCACTGAGAGAGTAAAATTTGTAAAAAGATTCAATATCATAATTCATCAGGTGTTAGTTAAACAGGACCATCTTTACAACAACAAAAAGAAGAACAAATGAAAAAGAAAAAAACCAAAGAACCCAAAAAATAGTAAAGGTCGAGAGTTGAAAAATATTTGGGGGGCGTTTTTATTTTTATAAACGGATTTTAAAGGAACACTGCATGGATGCTGATTACACTAAAACTTATCAGCACATACTTTTCCCTTCTGGACAGAATGTGGACAATTTGTAATCTGGACAGAATTAGTAATTTGTCCTCTGCCACCAAGTGGGGGACTATATGTATATATATATGATTGTTTTAATGTACATCTTTTTCTTTTCAATTTCTGTCTCTCTATGCAACATCTTGCTTAGTAATGATTTATTAAATGTTTCCTATGTGCAAAATCTTTTGTGACGTTTTAAGATCGTGCAGGCGCTTATTTAATGTATGTAATAATTCGTTTATGTGATTCTGTTGATGTATTTTTCTAATTCTGACAGTGAATTTTGAAGCTAATTTGTTAAATTCAATGCTTTTTGTGTTAACGTGTCTTTATAATATGTATTTTGTGTTTGAATAGTTGATAATAAGTAACACTATTCTTTGCAGTCCTGTTACTGT
Source organism: Phymorhynchus buccinoides (assembly GCA_017654935.2). Taxonomy (NCBI): domain Eukaryota; kingdom Metazoa; phylum Mollusca; class Gastropoda; order Neogastropoda; family Raphitomidae; genus Phymorhynchus; species Phymorhynchus buccinoides. Next base: position 34,657,898 of record CM065683.1, read on the forward strand.
ACATTTCTATACTGAATTGAGAATTTCAAACTAATTTCTATTATTGTAAATTTAAAGCATTTGCTATGCATGCAGCTTACAAACAAAGAGAGAGATTGTTATTCAAATATTTGAAAAATAATTGGCAATACAACCCAAATCAATATAATACAATACAATACATATTAACTTTTTCGCGCCGCACCAGCCACTTTCGGCTGGAAGCGAAAGTGGCAGTTAACGACGCACCAGCCTCAAGTAGCGGGAGCTTCAGCTCTTATCTGTAGACGGACCAGCCCCATGAGGCTGGAGCTATTTTAAAAAAATCTCTCCTTCTCCCTATTGCGGCATAGTGGAAAAAAACTGCACTACTAGCAAATAGGGAGCCTTATCTAGGATAGGAGGCTATTTGGTTTGTCTTGACCTGACCGTCACCATCTAATTGTTTTAAAATCCCGGTTTCTCTTGTGGCGCGAAAGCAGTGTCTGGAATCTTCCACACTACACACATGTGATGTAGCAGAGTGCGTTTCTCTCTCTCTCTCTCTCTCTCTCGCTCTCTCTCACACACACACATACACACACGCGCGTTCCGCTACAGCCTACACAAAGTTTTACTAATGAAGTAGAGTGGGACGATGCCCTCTCTCTCTGTCTCTTTTTTTTTTTTTCTCTCTCTCTTTCTATTTCTTTCTCTCTCTCTCTCTCTCTCTCTCTCTCTCACACACACACACACACACACACACACACACACACATACTCACTCTCTCTCACACACATACACACACAAAGCTATTTTTTTGCGTGTTTCGGATAAGTCATTTGAAGTAGAATTGTGGCGAAGTAGTAATCATAATATCTTTGATAATTATACGAGAGTAAAGTTGAAGTCTTGCTCTTTCCAATGATGTATAGCAATAAGAACTTAACTATGGCAAAAGTACCGTAACAAAAATCGCAAAAGTGCTAAAATCGTGCCGTCGCCAACAGTTGTGAGGTTGAACGAACTAGCCGGCACTCGGCGCAGCCACTGCCGAGTGGCAGCCGGCTGGGAAGGTTTAATACAATCTAATTTAATACAAACATTACAAACATTCTTCCCTTTCATAGGTCTGAACAAAATACTCTGTCCGCTTCTCTTGATTGATGAGGAAGAAATTGTCTGTTTAAATGTAGACATTGCTAAAAATGTCAAAACTGATTGTTTGAACATGTTGTCACCCAGTCTCTTGTATTGAGCAATTGTTTTAAATATGTACACAATGGTTGATGTGATTTTATAATAAATTCAAATATCTATATACAACACCTTCAAGTACATTTGCTGTATGCTTCAGTTCTGTGGTGATTATTGAAACAAATATGTGTGTACAAGCAATATGAAAGCCACACATAAACAATGCCTTTTCCTGCTTGTGATCTATGAATACAACTCGGTTTACTTGACCACATCATGCTAAACATCTTGAAGAATTTTTTAATTTTTATTAGCAAAGTCTTTCTTCTCGACAATTGGGGGAAAAAAAGAAGAGAGAATTTAAGAACGAAAATGACATTGCTGTAATATGCCTTTGTTACCAGTGCCGAAAGACGGAAGGAGAGGGCTCATGACAGAAAACTACTAGAAGTTGGCAAAGCAAAATTCATGCATGTTTATTTTCAGGATGTTTTGATCACAGAATGTTTCATTTTGCTCTTTTCCCGATAAAAACATATTTAAATGGATAAACCCAACATATTCATTATGTTGCTTTCATTTGGGGTTTTTCTCCAATAGATCATCAAAGCATGCACACTCTATGTTATGGCACTAAAAGGAGTCCTTTGTGATAAACTCTGTACATGAAATGTATCTGCAATATGGACTGCGTTATACTTACCTGGTAGTTGGTTAAAAAGAAAGTTCCAGTTTTAGTGAAAGTATTTCTGAAGATCTGTAACTAATTACCAAGAGTGGTTTCATTCAATGGATGTAAAGGAATTGTTGATTCGATGTGTACGTGATTGTGGTATTCTGTGGAAAGCATAAACAAATAAAAAACACGAGGGCAAAATGTCTTGGCTGTGATATTTTGATGGAAAGAGTGAGGTTTTTTTAAGAAGTGTATTTTGTCAGGTGAAAGTCAGAAGATATTATCACAAATGGAGTAAAGAAAACTGTTGACACCTTTTGACTTTCACCAATCCATTTGTTTAAATTTCAAAATCTTGCTGAATCGGATATAGTGATCTGGCTATACCTCTATACAAGAAGTTCTTGCTTGCCTGATTTTGACAGGTTTGGATTTGTTACCCTACATTTGACCGATGGATTATGTGTTCCTTTTAGTTTGGACACACACCCTTCCAAATGGACAATGCCTTTTTGGTACTGCCATTCTTGTTATTTCTCTGTCTGTCTCTTTGTTTTTGTCTGAATGTAGCTCACTCTCTCTCTCTGTCTCTCTCTCCCTGTCTCTTGTGTCTGTCTGTCTGTCTGTCTCTCTCTCTCTTACACACACACACACTCACAAATATGCTCTGGAATACTGTAAAATATGCACAAAGACACTGATACACACAGGCATTATTATAGCGAACTAGCAGAGCGACAAGCACACACACACACACACACACACACACACACACCACACCACACCACATAGAATAACATGAAAAATATGCAAAAATGTTTTTTCCAGAAACATGGTAATAACTGGATGGGACTCAATAATAAAGGAAGACAAATATTTGTTACAATGGGTTTCATTCAAAAGAAGTTTTCCATAATTCTTTTTGAAGTTGAGTAGTGTAGTTTTCTGTTTAAAAGGGTCCAAGATGGTGCTCCACAGAGCTCCGCCAGAATAATAATAATGCATATTTTTTATAGCGCCTATTCTCAGTAAGGGCTCTAAGCGCTTTACAAAACATTTACATTGATGAAAAAGAAAACTTTAAACAATAGATATTAAACAAGAAAAGAAACAACCAAAGAGCTAACGCAAAGTAGCCTTGCACACCCACACCCACAACACACCACCACACACCATCAGGACACACCCACACCCACAACACACCAACACACACCATCAGGACACACCCACACCCACAACACACACCATCAGGACACACCCACACCCACAACACACCACCACACACCGTCAGGACACACCCACACCCACAACACACCACACACACACCGTCAGGACACACCCACACCCACAACACACACCGTCAGGATACACCCACACCCACAACACACCAACACACACCGTCAGGACACACCCACACCCACAAACACACAACACACACCGTCAGGACACACCCACACCCACAACACACACCGTCAGGACACACCCACACCCACCAACACACACCATCAGGACACACCCACACCCACAACACACACCGTCAGGACACACCCACACCCACAACACACCAACACACACCGTCAGGACACACCCACACCCACAACACACACCGTCAGGACACACCCACACCCACAACACACCAACACACACCGTCAGGACACACCCACACCCACAACACACCAACACACACCGTCAGGACACACCCACACCCACAACACACCAACACACACCGTCAGGACACACCCACACCCACAACACACAACACACACCGTCAGGACACACCCACACCCACAAACACACCAACACACACCGTCAGGACACACCCACACCCACAACACACACCGTCAGGACACACCCACACCACACACACACACCATCAGGACACACCCACACCCACAACACACCAACACACACCGTCAGGACACACCCACACCCACACCACACCACACACACCGTCAGGACACACCCACAACACACCAACACACACCGTCAGGACACACCCACACCCACAACACACCAACACACACCGTCAGGACACACCCACACCCACAACACACCAACACACACCGTCAGGACACACCCACACCCACAAACACACACCGTCAGGACACACCCACACACCCACAACACACCCCGTCAGGACACACCCACACACACCACAACACACACAGTCAGGACACACCCACACCACACCAACACACACCGTCAGGACACACCCACACCCACAACACACACCGTCAGGACACACCCACAACACACCAACACACACCGTCAGGACACACCCACACCACACCAACACACACCGTCAGGACACACTCACAACACACCAACACACACCGTCAGGACACACCCACAACACACCAACACACACCGTCAAGACACACACACACGCGATTGCACACATAGACAGACCACGACCACACACACAGACACACATGCGCGCCCACCCACCAAGATGCATGAACACACACGCTCCCGCACGAACACACTCACACAGACACACTCACGCGTGCGCACACAAACAAAAACAAACCTAGAGCGCATGCATCCACGCACAAAAGCAAGCCCATTCTTCACACAGACATTACTGGGAAGAGACAAAAAGTTTTCCAAAATGTATGGAATCGGGGTCAGGATACAGGACAAGTTTAAGTTGAAAGGTAGTTTGTTCCAGAGAGTTGGGCCTTGGAATGCAAAGGAACACTATAAATAAACTAAGCTTGTTTCAAATAGTTCTCCGCCAGGATAAACTAAGCTTGTTTCAAATAGTTCTATTTTGGTAGTGTAATTTTGTGAGCATGGCGCTGATCACTGACAATAATACACTCATCATTAACAGACGGTGGAGTATTGCCTGATAAATGTTAGAACATAAAGACTGCTTTAATTTGTTGTAGTTATAACTTTTAAATGGAGAAGGAGAGTATATAAAATAAGGTCTATCCTTACTTCCCAAAACTAAGACACTAGGGTCTTTGGATAATAGACCCCAATTTGATGCCTTTTAGTGACATAGAATATAGAAGTTAAATCACTGTGGTGCTAAAATTCGACTTTGGCGGTGAAAGTGTTAAAAAATAGAGAGAGAGAGAGAGAGAGAGAGAGAGAGAGAGAGAGAGAGAGAGAGACAGAGAGTGCTTACAAAATGCCTTGAAATGGAACACCACCTGGTGTCTAGGGCTATGGTCCATAACTCCACCAAAACTGCTCATTTGGTCACTCTACTTACTCACGCTTGCTTTGCTCGCTTAATCTCCTCTATCATCTACCCTCACTCACTGTGCGCTTCTGATCTGCCTGTGATTCCTTGGTGGAGGTTTGCAGTTGCACTGCCAACACTGCACCCCTTGGGTGATGTTGATCAAGAATGTACCATATGGGTCTTAGGGTCTATGACCAACGGTTTTGGTTGTGTTACTGACAGGTCTGAGTCAGCAAATGAGACTTAAGGATTACAGTTTAGATTTACACTGTCACAATGTGTCTCACTGATCGAACTCCTTGGGTGATGCTGATCAAGAATAGATCGATATGCTTCTTGGGGTCCACCCAATAGTTTTAGTGTCGCAATACCGACAGGTCTGATCGAGTCAGTGAATGATGCCTTTGCTAAGATTTGCACTTGTAGACATTAAACATGTCAAGTCCAGTGACATGGATGTTCAGGAAGGACGGAGAGAGAAATTTCAGACTTCAGACTTCAAAACTTTATTTTTCAAGGATTAAGAATGGCACTTCTTCTTCTTCCATTCTGTCCTTGTTACGACTACTTTCTATACTTTTACCACCATCACTACTACTGCAACTACTACTATTAAATAGAAGTATAATTGCATGTGTATGTGGGGAGGGGTGGGTGGGTTTTGGGCAAGGAGCAATTATCACATCGACTAGAAGCAATTGTCCGAGGGGCAAAAATCCAAGGAGCATCTCTTCAAGAAGCAATTATCCAAGGAGCAAATGCTTCGGGAGGAATTACACTTAGGAGCAATTGTTGGGGAGCAAATGTTGAGGAGCAATTATCAAGGAGCAACTATCGGTACCCCACAAAAATTCAAGTTATGCCATGAGACAGTTATTATAGTACTTATGTCACAAGTTTTCATTATTTTCCGACAGGCCATAGCCGATAAGGACAGCAAAATTTCCAACAAGGTGAACGTCAATCAATTAATTTATTAGCTTTAAATAAAAAGAATTCAGCTTGTGCATGGGGGAAAACATATCACATAACGGCAGCATGACGCATCTGCGCTCATAATTGACAGGAATTGTCTGAGCGATCGACGATGAAGAAGAGGACAAGTACATCCTAATCACAGCATCTTCCATGGTCTGCCGGCCTTTCTCGGGGCCATGCCCATCTTCTGTCGGTACAGGGAGTTGGCCTTGGTCACCACCGACGACACGGTGTTGCGCAGCACAGACCGCTTCTCTCCTGACATCTCCTCGCAGAAATCTGAAACAGTTTCAGAGCAGCTGTTACAATGCCAAGTGTTGAGTGTTGTCTGATGGCTCACGTGTTTTCTTTTCTTAAAGCACATTCTTCTTCTTCTTTGGTGGCAACCAGCTTCTATTTATAGAAGTATATGTACGCGTTTTGCATATCCAGCAACATTATAAACACAGATCTTGAATTACTCTTTTCCTTACTGATAATTGATTTTCCTGCAGCACTGAGTCTCTCATCAGTGTCTTTAATTTTCACGCTTCACGGCACTGAGTCTCTCATCAGTGTCTTTAATTTTCACGCTTCACGGCACTGAGTCTCTCATCAGTGTCTTTGATTTTCACACTTCACGGCACTGAGTCTCTCATCAGTGTCTTTGATTTTCACACTTCACGGCACTGAGTCTCTCATCAGTGTCTTTGATTTTCACACTTCACGGCACTGAGTCTCTCATCAGTGTCTTTGATTTTCACACTTCATGGCACTGAGTCTCTCATCAGTGTCTTTGATTTTCACACTTCACGGCACTGAGTCTCTCATCAGTGTCTTTGATTTTCACACTTCACGGCACTGAGTCTCTCATCAGTGTCTTTGATTTTCACACTTCACGGCACTGAGTCTCTCATCAGTGTCTTTGATTTTCACACTTCACGGCACCGAGTCTCTCATCAGTGTCTTTGATTTTCACACTTCACGGCACTGAGTCTCTCATTAGTGTCTTTGATTTTCACACTTCACGGCACTGAGTCTCATTAGTATCTTTTCAAATAAATTTCACACTTTATGGCACTGAGTCTTTCATCAGTGTCTCGTTTGCGCAAACTTCACACTTCATGGCACTGAGTCTCTCATCAGTGTCTTTGATTTTCACACTTCACGGCACTGAGTCTCTCATCAGTGTCTTTGATTTTCACACTTCACGGCACTGAGTCTCTCATCAGTGTCTTTGATTTTCACACTTCACGGCACTGAGTCTCTCATCAGTGTCTTTGATTTTCACACTTCATGGCACTGAGTCTCTCATCAGTGTCTTTGATTTTCACACTTCACAGCACTGAGTCTCTCATCAGTGTCTTTGATTTTCACACTTCATGTCTCTCATTAGTATCTTTTCAAATAAACTTCACACTTCATGGCACTTCTTCTTCTTCTTTCATAACTTACACTACACCAAGCAAAACAAACGAAAAAGCAAGAACACCCAAAACAACGCTATGGCTTGTACCCACGTGTCGTCATATCCGGCCACAAGGAGCGCCATATTATGGGAGACCGCCATCTTAGTCAGTAACTTTTTTTGAAAATGCCAGATCGATGCTGTTTACACACAAATCTGACTAAGATGGCGACACTTCCGTTGGAAGGGTCGAGATGCGCACGCAGGTGGGGGGGGGGGAGCCATATACATGGATGAAACTACGTGCCAGGAAAAGCAGGAATCCTGAATTTGGCTTTAACAGTTTTCAAGAAATCCTGAAATTGTAATACTTTATTGACAAATAATTACACTGGAATAAGGAAAAAGCTAATCTTGCCGTTTGGAAAAAAAAAAGATCAAAGCTGTCTCTAAATGCTTAGATTTTCTTTATTAAAGTATACAACAACAACAAAAGAATACAATATGTTCAACAAAAAACTTCAGGTTCAGGGTTTTGCCCCTTGACCCTGCCTAGGGGGCCCGCTAAAACCCAGGTCTTCCTGCTTTTCCTTTTGTCCAGGTTTCACCCTTGAATATATTTCGCTATTTCAAAAAAGGGTGTTACCGAATGCAGCAACAGGTCTCCTGCAACACTGTATTTTAAATAATGGATTGTTCTTTTCATGACACACTAACTTGCTACAAATTTGGAAAAATATCAATAGGAAACATAAGCTTTAGGAATATACCGATTATTATCAATATCTGGAGAGATTCTCCGCAGTATATAGTCTGCAAGATATCGACCAGACAAAGAAACAAACAAGAAGCACTGTTTAACCTTTACCGGACTTCCCGGGTCACCCACGACCCATTGACACACACAAAATGTTCTGTCTCTAAAACTCTTTAAGCAATCTTCATGAAATTTCATGACTTTGTCAAAAACGTAAATGGCTTTAAGTGTGTTAAATTTCATTAATGTGTATAAAATATAAATGATGTAATATGACGCAACATTTTAACATACTTGTCCAGATGATGACAGAAAAGAGTGAAACAGAATGCTCTTTCCCCCATCAGATTATCTTCTCTTACGGGCGAAAATGTGGATTTTGCCGAACTGTTTTTTCATATACAGTGGAACCTTCCTTATAAGACCTCCCTCCCACATAAGACCTACTTCTCTGAGACATTGCCCTTCTTTGTAAGTATTGAAATTACCTCCCTTATAAGACCCCTCCCTTATAAGACCTCATTTTGGATGATTTTTGAAGGTCTTATAAGGGAGGTTCCACTGTACCACATTTTGTGATTTAAATTTTTGTTTTTTAACAGTTTCTTTTGTTTTGTACCATGTTTTTGGCCAGCTCTACTCACCCAGGATGGCGGTGATGATGTCTCTGTCCAGGGCTGTCTGCTGTGGTGCATGTTTTTGGCCAGCTCTACTCACCCAGGATGGCGGTGATGATGTCTCTGTCCAGGGCTGTCTGCTGTGGTGCATGTTTTTGGCCAGCTCTACTCACCCAGGATGGCGGTGATGATGTCTCTGTCCAGGGCTGTCTGCTGTGGTGCATGTTTTTGGCCAGCTCTACTCACCCAGGATGGCGGTGATGATGTCTCTGTCCAGTGCTGTCTGCTGTGGTGCATGTTTTTGGCCAGCTCTACTCACCCAGGATGGCGGTGATGATGTCTCTGTCCAGGGCTGTCTGCTGTGGTGCATGTTTTTGGCCAGCTCTACTCACCCAGGATGGCGGTGATGATGTCTCTGTCCAGAGCTGTCTGCTGTGGTGCATGTCTTTGGCCAGCTCTACTCACCCAGGATGGCGGTGATGATGTCTCTGTCCAGGGCTGTCTGCTGTGGTGCATGTTTTTGGCCAGCTCTACTCACCCAGGATGGCGGTGATGATGTCTCTGTCCAGGGCTGTCTGCTGTGGTGCATGTTTTGGGTCAGCTCTACTCACCCAGGATGGCGGTGATGATGTCTCTGTCCAGGGCTGTCTGCTGTGGTGCATGTTTTGGGCCAGCTCTACTCACCCAGGATGGCGGTGATGATGTCTCTGTCCAGGGCTGTCTGCTGTGGTGCATGTTTTTGGCCAGCTCTACTCACCCAGGATGGCGGTGATGATGTCTCTGTCCAGGGCTGTCTGCTGTGGTGCATGTTTTGGGTCAGCTCTACTCACCCAGGATGGCGGTGATGATGTCTCTGTCCAGGGCTGTCTGCTGTGGTGCATGTTTTTGGCCAGCTCTACTCACCCAGGATGGCGGTGATGATGTCTCTGTCCAGGGCTGTCTGCTGTGGTGCAGGGTTCTCTGCGATACTGGCCCCCACCAGATCAGCCTGAACAGCAAAACAGCAGAAAAGCACTACAGTGGAACCTCCCTTACAAGACCTCCCATTATAAGACTCCCTCCCATATAAGACCTACTTCTCTGAGACATTGCCCTTCTTTGCAAGTATGCTAAGTTAATGTTTTACGCGGTGATGATGTCCTCTCGGCATAGCCATATGGGATTGTAAGTATTAAAATTACCTCCCTAATAAAACCTTCAAAAACCATCCCAAATGAGGTTCCACTGTATTAAATATGGTATGCTATGCTATTTTGCAGATTACCACATTTTACTGATTATAATGCACATTATAATTTAAGATGCATCCCCCAAATTTTACACAAAATTCAGATTTTGTTATGATACAGTGTTTTTTGTTGTTATTTTCTTTTGTTTTGTTTTACTGTATTGGGTCGCCTTAATAGAATGTTAAATGCGGTAAGTTGATGAAAACAGATTTTTTTATGCTGAAGAAATTGAAGACAAACTGACAACCAATGCTTTGCTTTCCATAGAAAAAGGAGAGGGGGTGGGAAAAGGAAAGGAAAAGAAAAACAAATATATTCTTAGCTTTCAATCCAAATGGCTTTTATCACTGGTAGACATTAGCCTAGGACTGAGAGTACAATGAGAGTGAGGGAGGGAGGCTAATAGTTTCTGAAAGCAAGTCATTGGGGAGTTATTGGGTTTGTTCCCCTGTAGTCTTTTATTCATGCAGAGCTAGGTGGGGTTGTCATAGACAACTTTGGTGAAGGGGAGCTAATTAATGCAGAGTTACCTACCTTTGCTCATCTCTTTTCAATAGAAAATTGTTTTTCAACTTTTTTTTATCTGTGTGACTGCTTATATAAGTAAATGTTTTACAAAATAAAAACCAAAAAAAGGGATGATAAATGTATTTAGATAAACAGAAGCAACAAAACCCATCAGACAAATGCGTTTAAAAATGAACCAAGCCACAAAAAAAATGAAAAGAAGACTGTCACCATGTATGGAAGGAATCAAGTCCTCTGTAAAAGGTTACGATTATACATATCTGTATTGTCAAAAAATCGGGACTTTATTGGTGTTGCACTGCCTCCAGGATTGTTCCCACCATCTTTATATCTACTAATGTCCCATATGTGTCTGTTCCAGACCCGAGGACGTTAAACAGATTTTTATTCAAAAGTTACTCAATATAACTCATAGTCATGAGCTTCAGATAATTTACCACCATATGAAATTTGAAGTGATTCTGTGTCGCAGTTTCCCTGCCTGAAATGTGATGTCACTAATGATGTCATAACTTTTTGATGTCAGCCCTGGAATGCTAGGGGGTTCTTTCGATAAGTCAGGAAAGATAATCCCTAGACCATTTTCTCGGATTGAGTCTGACAAGCCTCTCTTCAATTTTGCAATCAAATAAAAGATAATTTCTCAATATTTCCCCGGTAATGAAGGGGTTCACAATGCTGCACAAACTAACAAAACAGTACCACACAAACATGAGCAATCACAGCAGTCCTGTTCCATGAAGGAGTGGAGGGATAAAAGTTGAGTGTTACGGTTTAGAAGATAAAAGCTAGAAAATGGCTCCCCCCCCCCACCTGCGTGCGCATCTCGACCCTTCCACCGGAAGTGTCGCCATCTTAGTCAGATTTGTGCTGCAGCACCCAAAGCACCCCCTCTAGATCCGGCCCTGGGGGGTGAAAAAGGGAAAGGAAAAGAAAAAATATATGTTCTTAGCTTTCAATTTCAATTTCGATCTGGCATTTTTTAAACAAAGTCAGTGACTAAGATGGCGGTCTCCCATAATATGGCACGCTCCTTGTGGCCGGATATGACGACACGTGGGTACAAGCCATACACTCCTTCCTTATTCCCTTCTGTGATAGATAGGCCCTAATATTTTCTTGGTTTTCTTTTACGTGCCACCACAGATGTATTTCCAATTATTCTTGGACAATAAATTGTGTGACTTGTGAGAAGAATTATAGCCTTTAACCCTTTCACCGCCAACGTCGCATTTTTAGCACCACAATGGCTTAACACCCATGTCACTAAAAGGCATCAAATCAGGGCCTGTTATCCAAAGACCCTATTTTCTTAATTTTGGGAGATAAGGACAGGCCTAATGTTATATATGTCACAGAGGAATTAGCAATATTGCAGATATTCTTTTTTCTCTACCCAGTTAAGTTTAATGGTATCTTTTGGCTGATAAATGGCTGGCGGCGAAAGGGTTAAGTATATAGACCTTGTGTTTTAGTTTTCCACTAGTTAATGGAATGAGGCTGAAATGAATGTTCATGTCGATATGTTTGCTTGGTACTGTTATGTCTGTTTACGCATTATCTTATTAACCACTGCACAGAATCAGTTCAGATTTTGTATGGTGGTACATCATCTGAAGCTGATGAATTATTTTGTGTAACGTTTGCGATGGAAGACTTGTCACCATACCCGAAGACATTCTTGTACTCTTGTTTTCCATGGTTCTCGTGGATTGGTTCATTTTCAGTGCAACTATTTTACGAGTTCGTTTCTTATACACTGGCACTGTGGACTCCCACCTGTTTCCAGAAGGTACTACATGTATCAGCCCTCTGTATTCCTTTACTGGTAGCGCCTTGTGGCGTACAGCTCTGGCAGTGGGGTACCCACCTGTTTCCAGAAGATATCAGCTTCTGTATTCCTTTACTGGTAGCGCCTTGTGGCGTACAGCTCTGGCAGTGGGGTACCCACCTGTTTCCAGAAGATATTATCAGCTTCTGTATTCCTTTACTGGTAGCGCCTTGTGGCGTACAGCTCTGGCAGTGGGGTACCCACCTGTTTCCAGAAGATATCAGCTTCTGTATTCCTTTACTGGTAGCGCCTTGTGGCGTACAGCTCTGGCAGTGGGGTACCCACCTGTTTCCAGAAGATATCAGCTTCTGTATTCCTTTACTGGTAGCGCCTTGTGGCATACAGCTCTGGCAGTGGGGTACCCACCTGTTTCCAGAAGCAGCCCATGAGGTAGCGTGCCATGGACTTTCCCTCCAGCTGGCCCTGCCGCCTCTTGCCAGTCGCCTCCTTGTAGTTCTCCCGGTGGATGAACACCCCGTGACCTGGGCTCAGGTCGTACATCTGTCAGGGAGCGGCATTTAGAGGGTTAACTTACCACCAGAGGATACAACCATTGCTATATACAAACTTATATACAATGTGGCGGTACCATAGCCGATGAGGTTTAACCGAGGCATGGTTACCGCTACACCTATCTATATTGTTAAAAAATCGGGACTTTACTGGTGTTGCACTGCCTCCAGGCATTGCAGTCAGTATTGTTCCCACCATCTTTGTATTTATGTCCCATATGTGTCTATGACCGAGAGGACGTAAAACATCATTTTCATCACCAGAGGATACAAGATTGGGTGGTGGGGGTGGGGGTTTTCCATGGTTCTCGTGGATTGGTTCATTTTCAGTGCAACTATTTTACGAGTTCGTTTCTTATACACTGGCACTGTGGACTCCCACCTGTTTCCAGAAGGTACTACATGTATCAGCCCTCTGTACAAATAGTTTTTATGCCTTCTGGAAGATATGTGCTTGCAAGTTCTTCCCACCCCAATCTCTCATTATCGAACACAACCACACTAAAATATAAAACATGAACAATTATATTGTAAGCAACATAAATGTTAAGAACTTCATGTTCATGAGAACACCCCGAGAAACGCAGGACAACATGCTTCCCAGATAGAGATAATGCTTCAAGAGTCAACAACAAAAAGTCAAGAAAACAAGGACCAATAAATCTGCAGAATGATTCGGTGCAAATATGGTATTCTATATTTGCCATTTCTCTAGTATCGAAACAGCGCTATATTTTCTTGAGTTTTAGCCTAAAGTCCTTGAAGCAATGGTATAAGTCGCTTAAAAGATTTTTGCTGGATCAAGTCGATCCTGAACAAAATAGCTTTTAATAAAGGTAACACTCTCAATGTAGAACTAGCAGACATGCTAAAGAAAGTGTAGGGGTGTACTGGCCACTCTTCAGTGGGTGAAAAGAAACAAGACACAAGTCATGATGTGTGTGTGTGTGTGTGTGTGTGTGCGTGTGCGTGCGTGTGCGCGCATGCGCGTATGTGTGCGTGCGTGCATGTGAACAAGTGTGAACGCGCATTTGTGTGTGTATGTGTGTGTATGTATGCATGCATGAATGTGTGTACCATATTTTTCGGACTATAAGGTGCGCACCCCAAGTTTTACCAAAATTTCAGATTTTTGTGCTATATTTTCTTACTATTTCATCAGTCACATTATAAGGCGCAGGGGTCTGAGTCTTGGGGGGAAAAGTATCGCCTTATAGTCAGAAAAATATGGTATATGTGTGTCTGTCTGTGTATGGGGGGGTGATCTTGAGAATGTGTGCATGTATGTGTCTGTGTGCTTGCGTGCGCATGTGTATGTGTGCATGCACGCATTTATTTGCGTGTGCCATCATACATCTGCACCCTAGCTTACATGCGTTCATTTGTTAGTGTGGGTAGATGCTTGCAAACATGCATTAGTATGAACGTGTACGGAAGCATTTGTGTGCATGTTCAGTAAGAAGTGAAGCCGCACTGACCTCCCACTTGTGGACATCCTCAGGGTGCACGTATCCACACACCGGCGCCTTGCCCTCCTCCAGGGACTTCACGGCTTGGGAGCGGGACGGGTGAACTGCAACAGCAACAATGGTCATTTGCTTTATCCACTATGGCATATTCGTCAACCTTCTTATAAATTAACACACAGGTGCTTTGCCCTCCTCCAGGGGCTTCACGGCTTGGGAGCGGGACGGGTGAACTGCAACAGAAACGATGCCTCTGATTTTATCTGGTCATTGGTTTTATCCACTATATATCATGGCATATTCGTCAACTTATAAATTAACACACAGGCGTTTTGCCCTCAGCCAGGGGCTTCACGGCTTGGCACAGGGATAGTCGGTGAACTGCAACAGTCAGAAAGATGGCCGCGAAGTAGGATTTAATCAAGGCTTTGTTTTTGGTCTTCTTTAAATAGTCAAACCTCTATTTAAGACTTCCAAAAAGTCAAGTAAAAATGGTCTTAAATTGGAGGAGGTCTTATTAACGGAGGTCATTTTCATATGAAGTGTTCAGCATCCGTTCTAAAAACTTGGTCTTAAACGAGGTCTTTTAACGGGTCTTATAATAGATGATTGACTGTATGTCATTTTTCCTAGCTTAGACATACGCTCTCATGACCTTGTCTGCAATTGTTAGGATGCCTTCCCCTTCCCCACCTCACACCCTGTTTTATTTGAGGCAAACAGTCAGCAATAAGGATTTGGTACTGACTTAGCAAGCTTTGTCCCTTCCACTTCCCATCCCCACTGCACACATAACCAAATACAGAATATAAAAGAATAAAAAGTGACACACATACACATACAAACAACACACATATTACACACACAGACACATGGACCTGCACACATAGTGACATAAGCAAGCACACGCATGCAAGCGCACACACACACACACACCAAAGATATTCTAAAAGGGTAAGATGGATTACTTAAAAGCTCGGCGAACCGGGCTGTTATCGTTAGTGGGGACGTGTACACTATTCACAGTGGAGGCTATCCAAAACACTCGGACTGGAACTTGAACGGAGAATTCAACTGGCCTATCGATGTGTAAAATGTGTCACGTTTCAAAGGGACATAACCAGTGTTTCTGTCCTCACTACTCATATAGGGAAAAGAGACCGGATGTTTGTCTTCCCCTGTATAGTCTTTGCACACACTGAGGGATTAACGCCCTGGAAGGCCATTTTTGCTGGTTGTTGATTCTTTAGTATTTGAATACAGTGGAACATCCCTAAAAAGACCTTCAAAAATCATCCAAAATATTAGTTGTTCAAACTAAAAATAGCAAAACTATCTGTATTGTTAAAAAAAAAATCGGGACTTTACTGGTGTTGCACTGCCTTTGGGCATTGCCTCCAGGATCGTTCCCACCATCTTTACATCTACTAATGTCCCATATGTGTCTGTTCCAGACCGGAGGACGTTAAACAGATTTACTACATCCAAAATGAGGCCTTATAAGGGAGCTAATTTTAATACTTACAAAGAAGGGCAATGTCTCAGAGAAGTAGGTCTTATGTGGGAGTGAGTCTTATAATGGGAGGTCTTATAAGGGAGGTTCCATTGGACCGGAGCAGCAAGCCAGTTCCTCTTCTTTCCTGCTATTTCCTCTTATGAAAAGTTCTTGGCCAACTATATTTGGATAGCCATAAAATGGTGAAACACTGCCTGTTAGTGTTATATTAAACCAGAAAGTGAAAATGTTAGATCAACCAGCATTGCAGCAGCATTTTCGGTTCCAGTGACCTTGACCTTTGACCAATGACCTTCATGTTCAAAATCGGCCTAGATATCCTAACTACCTATCCGCATGCAATATCTGAGCCCCCTATAGCTCCCTCCGTTCAAATGCTATCATTTTGACATAGACAGCCAGGAACAAACAGACAGCCGTGAAAACATGAACCAGCTGTCACTTCACAGCTGGTTAACAATACACTATACTATAAAGGCATCTCCACTATAAACAAATTCTAGCCCAGCCCACCCGAGTAGCAACTGCCCCCTCTGCTATCTGGCAGCAAAGACTGTATAGGGGAAGACAAGCATCCGGTCTCTTTTCCCTATATGAGTAGTGAGGACAGAAACACTGGTTATGTCCCTTTTAAACAGGACACATTTTACACGTCGATAGGCCAGTTGAATTCTCCGTTCAAATTCCAGTCTGAGTTTTTGGATAGCCGCCGCTGTGAATGGTGTATAACTACCCCACTAACGATAACTCTATCAGCCCGGTTCGCTGTAACTCCATCTTACCCTTTTAGAATCTTTGCTGGCAGTCATGGTTGGAAAAGACTAACCGGCATACCATAATATATAACAGAATGGCATAATTGTATGTCATGATTGGATTGGATGACGCATATCGTTTCTGCCAATGAGCGAGGAGCTTTCACCTTACAGAGCTTTCCAATACAGTGAAACCTCCCTTATAAGACCTTAAAAAAATCATCCAAAATGAGGTCCTATAAGGGAGGGGTCTTATAAGGGAGGTAATTTTAGTACTTACAAAGAAGGGCAATGTCTCAGAGAAATAGGTCTTATGTGGGATGGAGTCTTATAATGGGAGGTCTAATAAGGGAGGTTCCACGGTACAAGTTTTGTACTGTGTTCAATTCTATGGTCTGTCATGAAGTGCTCTGAAGGTGGTTAAATTTCGATTAATTAATTTACGGTGTATTGAAGTCAAAGCTAATGGGATAAACAGGTTTATGATTGCCTTTGTGTGATGTGGTACATGTAGCACTCGGGAGATTGATCATCAACGCAAAATCTTTAAACAAAGCAGCTGTTTTCATTGGTAAAGGGGTTAACTCATTCAAGTCGTTCCGGCCATATATGTCCAGAATTAATAGATAGCTGTCCAATATTTTTATTCATTTGCCTCAAGGGAAGTAAATCCGTGTGTGCACACCATACCTTGGTCACTTCTAAACTCGCTTCACTCCCTTAGACCACAATTTTGCCCCTGAATTTGCTTTCGTAGTGGTTCGTTGTGGGGGAACCAATCAGTGTAGTTTTTTCTATATAAAGTCTATATATTAAAAAAAAGTCTGATCTATCACTTCCCTCTGTCTAAACCTGAAGTAAAAACCTGTAATCTTCTTTCATTTCTCCTTTTGTTTATGTATGTTTTGTTTGTGTGCATGACTGGAGTGATTTTTTTTATAAATTTTTAATAATTCAAAATGCAAATGAGTTAATAGATGGTGAAGTCCTGCAAACGTTGTATATATCGGAACAAGACTACACAGCATCAGTGCAGTGTCTCTTCTGGGGCGAGTTTCTATAGATAACGGTCGCCGAGCGAATAACACTTACGGCAAACGGGGGGCCTAAGAAACACTTTAGAAAACGTTTGTGGAAGAATATTACAAGCTCTTGTCTGATTGGTCAATTTTTTGAATATTATTTTAACCAAACTTTAATGGACCAATCAAAAACAAGAAATGTATTCACCCCATGCTAGTCACGTGATAGTTCACGAAAAGCTAGCTCGATGACAGCCACTAAACGTTTTTGGCAAACATCGGCAAAATGTGTTTCTTAGTACCTTTTTTACCGATTTGCGCTCACGCTACGTAACGTTAGCCCTTGTGAAACTCGCCCCTGGTATGTTGTCTCTTGACATTTTCGTGGACTGCTGGCGTTGATGGCTATAATGGGATCACACCTATAATTACACCCCTTTGCTTCTCCCTCAAATCCTAATTGTAGTGTGCTGACTATGAACCTGTGGACTATGTCTCCTTTACACGAACACTTAGCTCTTCTACTCATGATCGGACTGATCTCCCTTGACTAACCAACCATCTAGATCTAAACCGTTAGCAACCAGCAAACAAACAACGTTACACTAATAGTCGATATGGTATTTGGTACTTTATAGTCACAGAGGAAACTCTGTGAAATTCGGGTTGCACACACCTGGAGAGCGCGTCGCAGCCAGAGGCGCGCCACCTTTTTTTTTTTTTTTTAAATTTTATTTGCATGCAATTTTTGTGTGACTGATGACAGTGCCAGTGATGAGGAAGGAAAGAGGTGGGGGTGTTAAATTTTGACCAAATTACTTTTTCGTTGCCACTACGTTTAACGTGTGCTAAGTGCATGGGCACACATGACCTCGGTTTATCGTCTCATCCAAAAGACTCCACGTTCAGACCGTAAGGCCTAGTGCAGAGTGAGAAGAAAAATCCCCTGTACCCAGGTTTGAACTTGGGTTTATTGTATACGAGGCAAATGCGTTACCTCTGTGCCACTCTACAACTGGAAATGCAAAGAACAGTAACTCTGGAGATTGCATCGCATCCCATAGGATGAACCAGGCTGTGATTATGTGCTAGATTCTGAAATGAGCCGCGAGGGATTACTTCACTGTATGATCCAGAAAATGAAAATGAAAACAAAAATGAAGGAAACATAGGGAATTAGAAGAAGACAGGAAAATGGAAAACAAGAATAAGAGTAAAAGGAGTCCCCTCGTGCAAAAAGCTCCCCCACCTTCTGGAAGTTCTGTGCTTGTAACTTCCTTTAATCTGTCACTCTCTTTGACTCTGCCTTTTTCCCTTTGCTTACTGTCATCTACTATCTTTCTGCCTTAACGGTCCATTCTCCTGAATTTTTTCTCCAAACACTTTCAAAATTTCCTCCAGCCAAAGTCAGACATGCTGAGCCTAACTATTTCTTAGTTAGGCGCATAATGGCAGCATGGTGCATCTGCGCTCATGTGACAGGAAACTGTCTGAGCGAACGAAGAAGAAGAGTAAAAGGAGAGAGAGAGAGAGAGAGAGAGAGAGAGAGAGAGAGGAGAGAGAGAGAGAGAGAGAGAGAGAGAGACTCGCACATGGAGAGAAGAACAGAGAGACAGACAGGCCGAAAGAGAGGAGAGAGGGATAAAGAGAGCACTGCCAAAAACAAAACAACAAAGATGGGGTTTTTTTTTAAAAAGGAAGAAGAGAAGAAACTGATCTATTTCTTTTATTGTCGTAAATACCAAAACAATACGGGCAAACAAAACAATTGCCTTGTATGTTAAAATAGTCATTACAAAATCAGCTATAGTAACAACCAAAAACAAACACACACAAACAAAATACTATCGCACTGCTTTCTTACAGTTCCTTCTTCCCATCACATTTTAAAATGATAATAAAATACATCCATGTTCACAAAAGTCATATTGACAAATTCTCATGCAATGTCTTGTAGTTGTATGTGACGACCTGCATGGTTTAAAATTACTTCTACTATGAATTGATTGATTTTGATTGGGAGAGAGAGAGAGAGAGAGAGGGGGGGGGAGAGGGAGAGAGGGAGAGAGAAAGAGAGAGAGAGAGAGAGAAAGAGAGAAAGAGAGCAAATTTACATATAGAAAACAATGCGCAAGAAATATAGCAGGATGCACCTTACGTTTGTAAAAAAAAAAAAAGACAGGCTGTAGAGACAAAAACAGACAGACAGAGAGACACAAAAAAAAAACGGCCAGACACACTCTTCTTCTTCCTATTGGTGATGATTATCCTGCCCCACGCCCAAAGTCTTCGTTTAGACTGCTGTTGGCGCACAGGATGCATGCTCTGTGAGTTCGTGTCATCCATTCCACCGGCACAACAGGGCCTACTCCTACACAAAATCACTCTTCTTTGAACATTCTGTGTGCTCAATACTCTTAAATTCCCATTCCTTTTGTCACAGGGGTGACAAAAAAAGCCAAGCATGAGAATCGGATTTAAATTGCATTCAACAAAATGCATAAAGAACAGGAGGGATTTGGGACCATTACAGAGTAGCAATGAAATGTTGTTGTCTTACCCTGGCTTAAAGACTCCAGGGATCATCCCAACAGCCGAAGCACTTGAACACTATGGTACAAATGCACCAGCTAGGGATGAGAACATTACGTGTGTGACCGTTTCTGATTACCCCGCCACGTGGGCAGCCACACTCCGACTTAGGAGGATGCAGCAATGAAATCAAGATGGCAGTGCAGTGGGTCACAGGTTGGAATAGGTAAGGAGGAATTACACCTTGGAGTATTTTGTTATGTGATTTCGGACTGTTCACATTAGAACCAGTTGTAGTTGTTCGTTTGTTTTCATACCCTGGCTAAAAGACTCCAGGGATCATCCCAACAGCCGAAGCACTTGAACACTATGGTACAAATGCACCAGCTAAGGATGAGAACACTACGTATGTGACCGTTTTTGATTACCCCGCCACATGAGCAGCCACCACTCCGACTTCGGAGGAGAACCAGTTGAAGTGAAAAAGGGGCAAGTCTGACACAGCCAAATAGATCAACTGCAGAAGAAGAAGAAGATGATGACTTAAGAGACAAAGGGAAAGAATAAGTAGAGAAAAAAGAAGAGAATTCATAACACTTCCCACAAACACTTGACAAAATTTGATGGCTTGGAGTCAAAATGGACTATCTTTAGATAGTCCATTGATGTATTATTGAACTTATTGCGAAAACTTTAACTTGTATAAAAAAAAGACTGCATGGATATAAAAAGCATAATCCCCATTTTTGTAATATTTGCAGTCTTTTTTAATACAAGTTCTTAGGTTTTTCAATAATCGTCAATAGACCATCTAAATATAGTCCGTTTTGACTCTAAGCCATCGATAATAATGAAGTACTGTACGTGGTATTTGTACTTTATAGTCACAGAGCTCTGTGAAATTCGGGTTGCTCCCACCTGGAGAGCGTGCGCAGCTAGAGGCGCGCCACCCTTTTTTTTTTTTTGCATGCGATTTTTGTGTGATTGATGAGGAAGGAAAGGGGGGGGGGTAAATTTTGACCAAATGACAACTTTTTCGTTGCCACTGGGTTTAACGTGTGCTAAGTGCATGGGCACACGGGACCTCGGTTTATCATCTCATCCAAAAGACTCCATGTTCAGAAAGTAAGGCCTAGTGCAGAGTGAGAGAAAAAATCCCCTGTACCCAGGTTCGAACTCGGGTTTATTGTAGCTACGAGGCGAACGCGTTACCTCTGTGCCACTCTGCCCCACTCACCACAGTACACATGTATCATGTATGCCGATATAATAACCCTAACATCATTCTTCTAGCAGTATCACCTTCTCCGTATAACCTTCAACTCAACAAATAGGTAGCCATCCAAAAAAATGTTGAGACACAGCAGTCAATATACTAAAAAAAACACCATGAAAAGTATATACAGCAATAACAGATTAACACATTATATTTGAGTAATAAATTTTCGTTTTAAAAGAAAAAACAAAATGCTGAGCCTGAACATCGTCAGTGGGAACACACAAATTTGTTTTTCCATGTTTAACTTTTAAGTCTTACTCTAGACAAACACTAATATTGGATTTTTAATATTTAAATACAATACAATGAAATATGAATCTTAATTAACCCTTTCACCGCCAATGTCGCATTTTTTGCCACAACAATGATTTAACACCCATGTCATTAAAAGCCCTTGAAATCAGGGTCTGTTATTCAATGATATTGTGTTCCTAAATTTGGGCAGTAAGGATTGACCCCATTCTAAATGTGTCACAAAGAAATCCAAAAATATTGCAGACAAAATCTTTTTCTGTGGGCAAGTAAGTTTAATAATTTTCTGGAAATTTTTGGCTCAAAGATGACTGGTGGTGAAAGGGTTAATCATCTTATATGACATAGTGTGAAATCGTGTTCTGCAAAGCCTAATAAACTCTTACATGGCACAACCCTCCAGTGTTACTATATTTCAAACTTTATTTTTAAATTTGTTTATAGTCTCAGTAACACCAATCTGGAATGACTATAACACATTAACAATATTCATCATACTGAATGTTCATAAGAACAAATTACAGTAGGAGACAATTTAATTCTTTGGTCTGGTGAATTTTTAACAATCTTTTAATGACATGACAGGCCATCCACTTATAAACACAATGAAGAATGATCATAAAAAATATCCAAACACACACACAAATTCAATCAGCTGTTGAGCTCTTAGTCTTGCATAGAGTTTCTTCTAAAATTGCCTTTTTTTCCCAAAATGTGCAAGCCTAAACCATTATGACCTGAACAACCCCGATGGAAGACTTGATTTTTCACTGACCCTCTCATCCCTTCTTTACAACTCTGATGGAAAACATCAGCAACTTTATCCCATAACGCATGCACCCACGCGCACACACACACACATACACACACTACAGCAGTCCTTGGTTTTATCGACAAAGGTTTTAACAATAAACTGAAAATTATAAATTGCCACTACCTGGGTGTTTGCTGTTTCTCTGTTTTATACCCCCCCCCCCACCCCCCACACACACACACACAGAGAAGAAGTAGAAGAAGACACATGAAAAAAACAAGCAACCGAACAAAATACATGAATTTAAGGTCAACAACTATTAGACAAATTTTCAGCGACCAAAACATACCATTCTTTTAATAATGAACTAAGAGAGGAGAAGATGATGGCTAGCTAAGATGAAAACATCTTGATCTTGCTGATACTGCTGCCAGGATAATGAAAACAAAGGTAATATAACATAAATACAATATTACTCAAATGTAATTAGGACTCACAGAAACAGAAGAAAAAACATTCACTCTAAACAAGATAAACTGAAATATTCCAAGAAAATATATTGGCTTTACAACAAGCCCAGAAGATTTGTTATATGAATGGGTTCCATTCTGAAGCTATTCTCATGTAAGCTATATTTTTTTTTAAATCAAAAAAATCTCTAGACACAACTGAAAGAAACTGTAGCTATTATATTAAAATACAATAAACAAAAGGGTCAGGGTACCTTCAGTTACCTGTGTTCATCATTTTATAAAAATTAATATTGCTTGAAACTGGAAGATAACAGGCGTTTGAATCTGAGGTCTTCAGAAAATACTGATTTTTTTAAATTAATAGTGACTAATAAGTAGTATTTTTTTTCTCTCCTATTAATTACATTCATCATGCAGAGTAAATATTTAAAAATAAATGGTAAATTTATATGCAAACTCTGGAGATACTGTTGTTGTTGGTTTTTCTTAGAAATAGTTTCCCCACCTTGTGGAAGTTCCATGCTTGTAACTTCTGCTTGCTGTCATCTACTATCTTTCTGCCATATTGGTCCCTTCTCCTGCCTTTGTTCCACAAACGCTTACAAAGATTTTCTCCAGCCGAAGACAAACATGCTGAGCCTAATTCTTAAAAAGGTGCAAAACGGCAGTATGACGCATCTACACTGATATGACAGGAAACTGAACGATCGACAATAAAGAACAAGAAAAAAACTCATTAAAAAAAAATATATATATTAATTACATTAAAAGAAGTGTTGAATAAGAAATAGTAAACGCATATCTGTACTCATTACACTGCCAAAAAAAAAATCATCTTTGATTTGAAAAAAAAGGATTTCTGACATAAAAATCAGTTTTTAAACTGAAATAAAAAGCTACATAATTATGTTCTATGGCAGCAAATCAAACTACTTAAAGACAAACCGAAAAACACCACCAAATAAAAACCATGGAGGATTATGTTCAGCTTTCAATTGTTTACAAACTGTACAAACAGCACAACACAAGGCAGTTATGACAAAAACTGAATCGGTACAATCAGCTAAGATAACAATGTCCAGCTGTAGTTATAAAAACAATGTACAAATTCAGTGTGTGTGTGGTGTGTGTTGTGTGTGTGTGTGTGTGTGTGAGTTGTGTTGTGCCGTGTGTCTGTGTGTGCGTGTGCGTGTGTGCATACGTGCGAGTGTGTGTGTGAACTTCAGCATCAATCAGCGCATGTTTTGTCAATCACACAGCGTTCCCAAACGCTCTGACTGTACAAAAAAATCCAAAGATAAACCATGATTAGGTCTCTTGCCAGCTTTTTTCTCTTCAAAAAACAACATTATAGAAATAAATTTTAAGATTAACAAACAAGGAAGAATGAGGTTGGAGGTGGTCGAGGGACAGATTCTCTGACTAGAGATAAAGCTATGCGTAGAATGTTTATTTTTTAAACAAGTTTTTTGTTGTTGCTGTTATTAAAGACATAATATCCACTAGCGCACAAGCATTAACACGTAAAACCTAGTACCGTGGAATCTCCCTTATAAGAC
>CM065683.1:34682874-34719222 GCA_017654935.2 Phymorhynchus buccinoides
TGTCACCGTCACATTTTTTGAGAGAGATTTGGTGTGGTTGTGGGTGTTGGGGAGTGCAAGGCTACTTTGCGTTTAGCTCTGGTGTTTCTTTTCTTGTTAATATCTATTGTTTAAAGTTTTCTTTTTCATCAATGTAAATGTTTTGTAAAGCGCTTAGAGCCCTTACTGAGAAATAGGCACTATAAAAAATATGCATTATAATTATTTCTGGCGGAGCTCTGTGGAGCACCATCTTGGACCCTTTTAAACAGAAAACTACACTACTCAACTTCAAAAAGAATTATGGAAAACTTCTTTTGAATGAAACCCATTGTAACAAATATTTGTCTTCCTTTATTATTGAGTCCCATCCAGTTATTACCATGTTTCTGGAAAAAACATTTTTGCATAGTTTTCATGTTCTTCTGTATTTGTTGTGTGTGGTGTGGTGTCGTGTGTTCTGTGTGTGTGTGTGTGTGGGTCGCTTGGCGCCTCTGCTAGTTCGCTATAATACGCCTGTGTGTATCCAGTGTCTTTGTGCATATTTTACAGTGATTTCCAGGAGCATATTTGTGACTGGGGGAGTGTGTTGTGTGTGTGTAAGCGCGAGAGAGACAGACAGACAGACAGACAAAAGAGACAGGGCGAGACAGAGTGAGAGAGTGCAGGACATTCAGACAAAAACAAAGAGACAGACAGAGAAATAATGAGAATGACAGTACCAAAAAGGTATTGTCCATTTGGAAGGGTGTGTGTCCAAATTAAAAGGAACACATAATCCATCAGTCAAATGTAGAGTAACAAATCCAAACCTGTCAAAATCGGGCAAGCAAGAACTTCTTGTATAGAGGTATAGCCAGATCACTATGTCCGATTCAGCAAGATTTTGAAATTTAAACAAATGGATTGGTGAAAGTCAAAAGGTGTCAACAGTTTTCTTTACTCCATTTGTGATAGTATCTTCTGACTTTCACCTGACAAAATAAACTTCTAAAAACAACCTCACTCTTTCCGTCAAAATATCACATCCAAGACATTTTGCCCTCGTGTTTTTTATTTGTTTATGCTTTCCACAGAATACCACAATCACGTACACATCGAATCAACAATTCCTTTACATCCATTGAATGAAACCACTCTTGGTAATTAGTTACAGATCTTCAGAAATACTTTCACTAAAACTGGAACTTTCTTTTTAACCAACTACCAGGTAAGTATAACGCAGTCCATATTGCAGATACATTTCATGTACATAGTTTATCACAAAGGACTCCTTTTAGTGCCATAACATAGAGTGTGCATGCTTTGATGATCTATTGGAGAAAAACCCCAAATGAAAGCAACATAATGAATATGTTGGGTTTATCCATTTAAATATGTTTTTATCGGGAAAAGAGCAAAATGAAACATTCTGTGATCAAAACATCCTGAAAATAAACATGCATGAATTTTGCTTTGCCAACTTCTAGTAGTTTTCTGTCATGAGCCCTCTCCTTCCGTCTTTCGGCACTGGTAACAAAGGCATATTACAGCAATGTCATTTTCGTTCTTAAATTCTCTCTTCTTTTTTTCCCCCAATTGTCGAGAAGAAAGACTTTGCTAATAAAAATTAAAAAATTCTTCAAGATGTTTAGCATGATGTGGTCAAGTAAACCGAGTTGTATTCATAGATCACAAGCAGGAAAAGGCATTGTTTATGTGTGGCTTTCATATTGCTTGTACACACATATTTGTTTCAATAATCACCACAGAACTGAAGCATACAGCAAATGTACTTGAAGGTGTTGTATATAGATATTTGAATTTATTATAAAATCACATCAACCATTGTGTACATATTTAAAACAATTGCTCAATACAAGAGACTGGGTGACAACATGTTCAAACAATCAGTTTTGACATTTTTAGCAATGTCTACATTTAAACAGACAATTTCTTCCTCATCAATCAAGAGAAGCGGACAGAGTATTTTGTTCAGACCTATGAAAGGGAAGAATGTTTGTAATGTTTGTATTAAATTAGATTGTATTAAACCTTCCCAGCCGGCTGCCACTCGGCAGTGGCTGCGCCGAGTGCCGGCTAGTTCGTTCAACCTCACAACTGTTGGCGACGGCACGATTTTAGCACTTTTGCGATTTTTTTTACGGTACTTTTGCCATAGTTAAGTTCTTATTGCTATACATCATTGGAAAGAGCAAGACTTCAACTTTACTCTCGTATAATTTTCAAAGATATTATGATTACTACTTCGCCACAATTCTACTTCAAATGACTTATCCGAAACACGCAAAAAAATAGCTTTGTGTGTGTATGTGTGTGAGAGAGAGTGAGTATGTGTGTGTGTGTGTGTGTGTGTGTGTGTGTGAGAGAGAGAGAGAGAGAGAGAGAGAGAGAAAGAAATAGAAAGAGAGAGAGAAAAAAAAAAGAGACAGAGAGAGAGAGGGCATCGTCCCACTCTACTTCATTAGTAAAACTTTGTGTAGGCTGTAGCGGAACGCGCGTGTGTGTATGTGTGTGTGTGTGAGAGAGAGCGAGAGAGAGAGAGAGAGAGAGAGAGAACGCACTCTGCTACATCACATGTGTGTAGTGTGGAAGATTCCAGACACTGCTTTCGCGCCACAAGAGAAACCGGGATTTTAAAAAAATTAGATGGTGAAGG
Source organism: Phymorhynchus buccinoides (assembly GCA_017654935.2). Classification (NCBI taxonomy): domain Eukaryota; kingdom Metazoa; phylum Mollusca; class Gastropoda; order Neogastropoda; family Raphitomidae; genus Phymorhynchus; species Phymorhynchus buccinoides. The sequence continues at coordinate 34,685,513 of CM065683.1, forward strand.
TCAGGTCAAGACAAACCAAATAGCCTCCTATCCTAGATAAGGCTCCCTATTTGCTAGTAGTGCAGTTTTTTTCCACTATGCCGCAATAGGGAGAAGGAGAGATTTTTTTTAAAATAGCTCCAGCCTCATGGGGCTGGTCCGTCTACAGATAAGAGCTGAAGCTCCCGCTACTTGAGGCTGGTGCGTCGTTAACTGCCACTTTCGCTTCCAGCCGAAAGTGGCTGGTGCGGCGCGAAAAAGTTAATATGTATTGTATTGTATTATATTGATTTGGGTTGTATTGCCAATTATTTTTCAAATATTTGAATAACAATCTCTCTCTTTGTTTGTAAGCTGCATGCATAGCAAATGCTTTAAATTTACAATAATAGAAATTAGTTTGAAATTCTCAATTCAGTATAGAAATGTACAGTAACAGGACTGCAAAGAATAGTGTTACTTATTATCAACTATTCAAACACAAAATACATATTATAAAGACACGTTAACACAAAAAGCATTGAATTTAACAAATTAGCTTCAAAATTCACTGTCAGAATTAGAAAAATACATCAACAGAATCACATAAACGAATTATTACATACATTAAATAAGCGCCTGCACGATCTTAAAACGTCACAAAAGATTTTGCACATAGGAAACATTTAATAAATCATTACTAAGCAAGATGTTGCATAGAGAGACAGAAATTGAAAAGAAAAAGATGTACATTAAAACAATCATATATATATACATATAGTCCCCCACTTGGTGGCAGAGGACAAATTACTAATTCTGTCCAGATTACAAATTGTCCACATTCTGTCCAGAAGGGAAAAGTATGTGCTGATAAGTTTTAGTGTAATCAGCATCCATGCAGTGTTCCTTTAAAATCCGTTTATAAAAATAAAAACGCCCCCCAAATATTTTTCAACTCTCGACCTTTACTATTTTTTGGGTTCTTTGGTTTTTTTCTTTTTCATTTGTTCTTCTTTTTGTTGTTCTAAAGATGGTCCTGTTTAACTAACACCTGATGAATTATGATATTGAATCTTTTTACAAATTTTACTCTCTCAGTGATCCATTTGTACTTTCAATGCAACGAATCGTGCACATAAAAGAAACAATAACAACAAAGCAAAAGCAACAACAACAAATGTGACCCAACGTCACAAAATCAGTCTTAACTCGCTGCGGCAGAATGCCAGTACAGCGGAAAGAGAGCGGCGGGGGTCAATCTGGGTGATTTTCAGATTTCATTGAAATCAGTTACTTTAATCCCTACTTTATCACATGTAAATACTAATTCTGCCTGAAAATCAATTATAAAGGGCATAAAATAGCTTTAAACAACACTACCCTCATGAAAAATGTGCTATCTTATCGAGATTTTCACCGAAATTCTGCGCTTTCAAAAACATAGTAACCCTTGCAGAACCCCATCATGCTTTATAGCGTTGGAAAGCTCTTTGTTCCAGCTTTCGCGCCGTTTCAAAATTGTCTATCAATGAATAACGTAGCGTTGCCAAATAAGGAACAATGACGTATCAACATTCTTCACATTTCGACCAATCAACTAACGTGAAAGCTGACTGCCTAGCAACCCCGAAGTCTCGCTTATTTCCATTGGCTGATTTTGCCCAAGGGCCTTTACTCTTCCCAGTTCCTGCAGAGAGCAGAAGCATGTTTTGCAGCCTTCGAAATGGAGCAGCGTCTCGCTTATCTGCTTAATTCTTGTGCTTCTGGAAATTTACCAGCGACTGAACAACATGAACTATCCAATGTCATCACCGAATACTTCGTGCATGATTCCAAATATCGAAATGACGATGAGAGTGAAGAAGAAAGCGACGATTGCAATCTGTCAGACGACGACAAAGATTGTGAGTTCGACAATGATTCTGACAGTGTCAGTGACACGCCGCTTGTGTGTGTGTGTGTGTGTGTGTGTGTGTGATTTCCTGCTGCTGTTGTGTTCTGTCCAGTGCTGACACTTGGTGAGCATAGTTTCAATGCATATAAATACCTGTTGCTATGGAAAATGTCATGTCAAAGTTAGAAAAAACTTCTAAGGCCATTTTTTCAAAATGGCCGCCACTATACCATGCGTCTTTAAACAGCCAGAACTTTCTTAGTTTTCAAGATATAGACATGGTTTTGGTGTCAAAATGATCAGAAAAGATTGCAGTTTCCAAAAATGATAACAACTCAAAACATGCAAAAATCCAGTTAAGACTGATTTCGTGCTGTTGGGTCACAAATGTGTATTCATCGGAAATCTTGAAATCTTTGAGAATAGAAATTTCACCTAAACAAATGTTTTAAACAAATATGGCATCTACTTATCGGATCCAGGTTTTAAAACAAAACAGTAAAAAACGGACAGCAAACACATACTAGCAATCAAAAATACATAAAAAGTCCATATAGGAAAATATGCAGAGTGGACAACAGGTGCCCACTGAAGTGCCTAAGTTCTCACGCCTAGACGCCAGTGAACAACAACAAAAACTGGAATGTCATAAATTGTAAAGAGGCAAAATGTGGAAAAGTTTTATAGAAAAAAAAGGCAGGAGAATGGACCCTAACTATGTTCAAATGTTTTTGCGAAGCATGATTTGTCATTCATTTTTCCTTAGTTTTGTTTCCATTTTTCATGCATGCAAATGTGTTTCTTTGATTGTATTGTGCTTGTACGAGACCACGCTGTAATTTCACCTAACGTGATAATAAAGTATTTTTGACTTTGACTTGACCAATAAGGAAGAAAGATAGAAGACGACAGAAAGCAAGGGGAAAAGGCAAAGTCAAAGAGAGAGACATATCAGAGGAAGTTACAAGCACATAACTTCCAGAAAGTGGGGGAACTATTTATACAAAAGACTCCCTCGGTTTCCCCACGGGTAGGTTCTCGTTGATTGTGGGGAAGCAGCTCCCCGAATGGAGGCACAAAGCATCCACCCACTGCCGGGCTTCTCTCAGTAAAAAGCTCCCCACCATGCAAGGTGGAAGCCCGCTAAGGATGGAGAAGGATGGGGGAATGAATGAGAAAAATAAAAATAAAAATACTAACAATATTAACAACAATAATCTTTTTTCTTTTCTTATTTTTGGACCATTCTCTACACACTTTACTAGTACTAGACAAAAGAACAATCAACAGTGACCATTCTCCACACACTTTACTGTTACTAGAACAAAAGAACAATCAACAGTGACCATTCTCCACACACTTTACTCAACGATAATCTTATTTAGCCTACATAACAAACAGACAAGTTCTCAGCACAAACAAACCAACCCCAAACCCAACAAATGGGTGGGATATATAGCTAGCCCAGCTTTCTGTACAGCACAAATTGGAAACAAACCCCAAACCCAACAAATGGGTGGGAAATATAGCTAGCACAGCTTTCTGAACAGCACAAATTGGAAACAAACCACAAACCCAACAAATGGGTGGGAAATATAGCTAGCACAGCTTTCTGAACAGCACAAATTGGAAACAAACCACAAACCCAACAAATGGGTGGGAAATATAGCTAGCACAGCTTTCTGTACAGCACAAATTGGAAACAAACCACAAACCCAACAAATGGGTGGGAAATATAGCTAGCACAGCTTTCTGTACAGCACAAATTGGAAACAAACAAACCCAAACCCAACAAATGGGTGGGACATATAGCTAGCCCAGCTTTCTGTACAGCACAAATTGGAAAAAAATCAAGGTACTCTGGGTATGGATCTGTTCACTTATAGGTGAACCATCCACTAAAACCCCACAAAATCCAGCAAGCTTTCTGCACAATTCAAATCAGAAAGAAACTCTAGCACCAGTTCAAAATCAAAGTGCTAAAATAATCAAGGTAAACAATCTGATCACTTGATGGTGACCTATCCACTACAAAACTAGCAAGCCTTCTGTACAGCACCAATCAGAAGACATTCTAGGACCTGACGCAAAACAAATCTTAGAAGCTTTCTTTTCAACAATTATCAAAATGTTTGAATACCTTCACCTAAAGATCAATAAATCAAGCATGTTCTTTATTGGCCTCTGCAACTAGGGTCATTAACGCCCTTGACAGTGAGAGTGAAGCCCTTGCTGGTCAGTACTGAAAAGGGCATTCACTCTTGTGAAAGGCAGCCATTTAGTGGCCTCAAATAGGGTTATTGGCGAGAGTTATACCCTTGTTTGGTCAGTGCTGAACCATCTTCCCCCACCCACCAAGGGCATTCCCTCTTGCAAAAGGTGTTCTTTGCAGTAGCCAATAGCCCTGTCAGACTACTACGGCCATCACTAAGAGCTGTAACCACCCCAAAACACTTGATGATCTATGATACAATGAAAAGGACGAACTCTTCACAAACACAAATCAGAACAAAATCTGTCCACTTCACTTGAAAGCAATAAGGTACTCAGGGTAAGAATGTGATCACTTGAAGGTGATACATCCACTAGTGCAATACAAATCTAGTGAGCTTTTTGCACGACACAAACGAAATCATAAAGAAAAACTCTGGGACCAGTTCACTTGCAGTCCATTGTCTGCTGACACAATGCAAACCCAGGAGAGCTTCTTACCCATCCCAACGTGAAAAAAGACTTGAGGAGTGCCTGTAAGAACTGCCTATCTGCCTTCCTTATTCCTTTTGTGATAGGCACTTCCTGCAGACACCCCTCGATTACGATATGGTCACTGCCCCATGCACTCCAGGTAACGCTTCACCTTCAGCTCACGACCGTTCAGGAAATGCTGCTGGCTCAACACGTTGTCCAGGACTGAAACACAATGCAATAATGCCAGTACTAATACACACTGTACATGCAACGGGATTTTTAAAGCAAACTACAACCTTTAGCTATCAATGAACTACAGCTGAAAGGGAATGCAACAGGACTTTAAAGAGTGGTACAACCTATCAATAAATAACAAAGGAAAGGCAGCATGCAACAAGATTATTAAAGCAAACTGCAACCTTCAGCTACCAATGAAGTACTAACAAAGAGGCATGCAACAGAACTGCTTTAGATATTATCAATGAGCAACAAATAAAGGGGCATGCAACAGGACTTTAAAGAAAACTACAGCCTTTAGATATCAATGAGCAACAAATGAAGGGGCATGCAACAGGACTTTAAAGAAAACTACAGCCTTTAGATATCAATGAGCAACACATGAAGGGGCATGCAACAGGACTTTAAAGAAAACTACAGCCTTTAGATATCAATGAGCAACAAATGAAGGGGCATGCAACAGGACTTTAAAGAAAACTACAGCCTTTAGATATATCAATGAGCAACAAATGAAGGGCATGCAACAGGACTTTAAAGAAAACTACAGCCTTTAGATATCAATGAGCAACAAATGAAGGGGCATGCAACAGGACTTTAAAGAAAACTACAGCCTTTAGATATATCAATGAGCAACAAATGAAGGGGCATGCAACAGGACTTTAAAGAAAACTACAGCCTTTAGATATATCAATGAGCAACAAATGAAGGGCATGCAACAGGACTTTAAAGAAAACTACAGCCTTTAGATATCAATGAGCAACAAATGAAGGGGCATGCAACAGACTTTAAAGAAAACTACAGCCTTTAGATATCAATGAGCAACAAATGAAGGGGTGTGCAACAGGACTTTAAAGAAAACTACAGCCTTTAGATATCAATGAGCAACAAATGAAGGGGCATGCAACAGACTTTAAAGAAAACTACAGCCTTTAGATATCAATGAGCAACAAATGAAGGGGCATGCAACAGGACTTTAAAGAAAACTACAGCCTTTAGATATCAATGAGCAACAAATGAAGTGGCATGCAACAGGACTTAAAGAAAACTACAGCCTTTAGATATCAATGAGCAACAAATGAAGGGGCATGCAACAGGACTTTAAAGAAAACTACAGCCTTTAGATATATCAATGAGCAACAAATGAAGGGGCATGCAACAGGACTTTAAAGAAAACTACAGCCTTTAGATATCAATGAGCAACAAATGAAGGGGCATGCAACAGGACTTTAAAGAAAACTACAGCCTTTAGATATCAATGAGCAACAAATGAAGGGGCATGCAACAGGACTTTAAAGAAAACTACAGCCTTTAGATATCAATGAGCAACAAATGAAGGGGTGTGCAACAGGACTTTAAAGAAAACTACAGCCTTTAGATATCAATGAGCAACAAATGAAGGGGCATGCAACAGACTTTAAAGAAAACTACAGCCTTTAGATATCAATGAGCAACAAATGAAGGGGCATGCAACAGGACTTTAAAGAAAACTACAGCCTTTAGATATCAATGAGCAACAAATGAAGTGGCATGCAACAGGACTTAAAGAAAACTACAGCCTTTAGATATCAATTAGCAACAAGTGAAGGGGCATGCAACAAGACATTAAAGAAAACTACAGCCTTTAGATATATCAATGAGCAACAAATGAAGGGGCATGCAACAGGACTTTAAAGAAAACTACAGCCTTTAGATATCAATTAGCAACAAATGAAGGGGCATGCAACAGGACTTACAGCCTAGAGTGCGATTCTCGGCTGCTGATGACCCTCTACAGTGCTTAATGTCTTCTACATTATTCTGTATCGACATTAGCCTGTAGTAAGGGGCCAATAGTACAGTGAGAGCAGCCCAACTACAAGAAATGATTTTCGACAGTACCGTATTTTACAGACTATAAGGCGCACCTGATTCTAAGGCGCACCTCCCAAAATTTGACTCGAAATTCAGATTGTGTTACTGTATTTCCTTACTATATTATCAGTCACATTATAAGGCGCAGGGGTCTCAGTCTGGGGAAAAAAGTGTCGCTTTATAGTCCGTAAAATACAGTAATGGAAAATCAAATCCGACTTAGAGCTAATTTTTTTTGTAAAGAAAGCTATGGCTCTCAAACTAGGGGGCATTTGTACTGGCTCTAAGTGCTACCACAGATAGTCTGTGGTGCTGCAGCCAAAGGGACTGGTTGGCATTTGGGGACATTCACTAACAGTAAACACCAGCTGTCCTAAAATCCTTTCGTTTTTTCAAGAGAGGGTATGAACCCTGGGCAAATCATCTTCGTTTTAAACAACTACTAGCCCAGCCATCCTGAAAAGCAGCCGCCCCCTCTGCTAGTCATAGTCAGAATGACAGACTGGCATATATATATATACCCCCCGTGGGAATATTGGGGGTCTTTTGTATAAATAGTTCCCCCGCCTTCTGGAAGTTCTATGCTTGTAACTTCCTCTCATCTGTCACTCTCTTTAACTCTGCCTTTTCCCTTTTGCCTACTGTCATCTACTATCTTTCTGCCTTACCAGTCCATTCTCCTGCCTTTTTTTTTTAAGAAACACTTTCAAAAAGATTTCCTCCAGCTGAAGTCGGACTTGCTGGGCCTATTTCTTAGTTAGGCGCATAACGCGCATCTGCGCTCATAATTGATAGGAAATTGTCTGAGCGATCGAAGAAGAAGATATATATATACTACCTATTCTGTTTGGTTTCTTACAACGGGCATGCAAACATTCATGAATATGTGTGTCCAATTAAATATACTAACATTTCACTCACAGAAAATATTGCCCTTCTTTCTGTCTGTTCCATTTCTTGCAAAATATATACAAATCAACAGTATGTCATTATAGTACTGATACAAACGATCCCAACACTTTCTACAAACTTATTCATTACATGTATTACATTTCTTTCTTCTTTGATTGCTCAGTTTCCTGCCATATGATCGCAGATGCATCATGCTGCCATTATGAATCTAACTAAGAAATAGTTAGGCTCAGCATGTCCGTCTCTGGTTGGAGACAAATCTTTGTAAGTTTTTCTTGAGAAAAAAAGGCAGGAGAATGGAGTCCAGCAATGCAGAAAGATAGTAGATGACAGTAAGCAAAGGGAAAAGGCAGAGTCAAAGAGAGTGACAGATTAGAGGAAGTTACAAGCACAGAACTTCCAAAAGGTGGGGGAATTATTTGAACAAAATGCCCCACGGGGGAATGTATTATAAAAATAAAATTTCAAAATGCACAGGCAGACATGCTCTAGGCAGACATTTTGTTTAAACATAGAAGAGCTATCACTTTTCTCAATAATTATATATTTTCATAGTAAATCAATCAACTGGTATGTTGGCTTGTCATTTACAAGAAAGCGCAAAAAACCCATAAACCTTTTCGGCAGCAAGCAATGATGAAAACGGATACCTTCGTGATTTTCAAAGAAGACGAAACATTTGTTCTCCCGGGGTACCATATGCACCCGTTCCACAGGACCCCCTCTGTTGCGCTTGCTGTTCTCAAAGTACAGGAGCACTGTGTCCTCCGTGGTCTGGGTGCTAATGTCCTCAACCAGTACGCAATTGGTGATAGGTACTTTGGACACCTTCAGGTGGCGCTTCTCTAACGGCTTCTTCTGAGTCTTCTGAACAATCTGCTCAAAATCTTAAGATAGAAATAGTATGGCGATGACAAAGCAGTCAACATCAAATTACTCAATATTGACTACCTGAAGTCAATAAAACTGAATTCACCATGGTAAACAATACATCATTACAGCAGGTAAAGGGGCTGCTATATTCTTGTTTCAAATGTAGAGCACCTCATTCTTTTTCTAAGGGGGCTTATCACGGGTGATCTCCCTTCAACCTCACTAAAAGCAGGAGAGACAAGGAGAAGGAGAAGAAGGAGGAGAGAGAGAGGGGGAAGCAAGCGCTATTTATGACCAAGCACCACGAAAGGGACATTAAGTCGCTCAGCTAGTTTCTCACAACAGGTTTGAAAAATCTAATTTTTATCAATTTTGAGTTATGGGTATTTTTGTGTTCTATAACATCTTATCTTTCATATCTACAAATGATAATCTTTTATATGGTCTCTAAATGCTCTTAAAAGTGCTTTAAAAACGAGTAGGTCAATGCATTTTCTACAGCTAGGCTAGACTTTAGATTTTCTCAAAATGGCCGGTACTCACCCTTCCATCTTTAAATGCTCACAACTCTAGAACAAAAAAATGATACAAGAATGGTTCTTGTACTATTAGAAAGAGAATTGTTTGAGGTTTCCAATTGTATACTTATCTCAGAATAGTCATTCTGATACTTAATGTCCTTTTCGTGGTGCTGAGTCACATTTGTCAGACACTTATAACTTCCATCTTAAAAGTAAAGTGCAGTCCCATTAACTTCAAATTACCTTCTGTTATGCATGGTAATTTTACTATTTTACAAAGATCTTGTAAGACACAGCACCTTTGTAAATTACAAGTCAGATTAATGTCAATTGTGAATAATGGCCGGTTGATGGTTTCGTTTCACATGGCGGTGCTGTGCAGATGTTAAACCCAACTTCATTCATTCATTCATTCAAAAGTCAGATATTACAAGGTTTCAGGAGTCTCAGTCACAATAAAAAGTATCGCCTTATGGTCCGTATAACATGGTACCCAACATTGACTGTAACGTTATTATAAAGTGCAGGGGTCTCAGTCCAAAAAAAACTATTGCTTTATGGTCCGTAAAACATGGTACCCAATATCGACTGTAACGCTATAAAGTGCAGGGGTCTTAGTCAGAATAAAAAGTATCACCTTATAAAACATGGTACCCAATATCGACTGTAGCATTATAAAGTGCAGGGGTCTAAGTCATAAAAAAAAAATCATCTTAAATCCAACCTTAGCCGGATGAATCTCTTTCGGTGAACGGGTGCTCGGCCGAAACGAGCGACGCCACTTCATGTTCTTTTCCTTTTCGCCCGAGCAAGCAACGAATCAAAAGTTCGCCGAACAGTGGGTTTGTTCCTTAATCTGACCCAAACCGAACTGTGCAGAAGTGTACCTTTGACCCCAACGTCATAGTGAGGCTCAAAGGGCCTTTCGGCAAACATGTAGGCCTACATTAAAGCCCCTCACCCCCTCAAAGTTTTGCATCTAGTCTATAAAAACAAACAAACCGAGAAGTAACATTTTGTCATTTTTTTCAAAAGGGATAGTACTAGCCTAGAATTATTTTCATAAAACCAAAAGCAGACTTTGAGATAAATAATAATAATTGGCACTTATATAGCGCACATATCTAGAAAATTCTATTCACGGCGCTTTACAAAGAAATAAAACTACAAACATTCCCATTCACACACACACACACAAAAGACAAAAGAAGATAAAGAAGAAGGGGAGAGGGTGGGAAGGGGGTGACGCTGGGGGGGGGGGGGGGGCAATCACAACATCACACACACACATGCTGCACACACACACACATGCACACACACACATACACCACTCAATTTCCATACGGCACAATCAACACACACACACCACTCAATTTCCATATGGCACAATCAACCTATGCATGTCAGCTACAACTTAGAAAAGAGATGAGTTTTTAGACCGGCTTTGAACGCGTCCAGAGAGTCAGAGTGTCTGAGAGACAGGGGTAAGTTGCTCCACACAGACGGAGCCTGGAACAAAAAGGACCTTTCACCATAGGTTTTGGTTTTGACAGTGGCTGGTTGCAGGAGGCGAGTGTCAGAGAAAGAGCAGAGGACACGAGAAGGTGTGTAGATATGAAGTAGGTCAGACAAGTAATCAGGAGCAGAACCAGAGATGACAGCGAAGGAAAGAGTGGATCCGAGTTTTTTATAGTCAATCCTATCAGATATTTTTAACCAGTGCAGAGAGTGCAGAAGTGGCGTGACATGTTCATACTTGGAAGACTGAAGGACTAATCGTGCAGCATTGTTTTGAATTCTTTGGAGGCGACTGAGAAGATACTTTGGAAGGCCAGCAAGGAGAGAGTTGCAGTAATCGATTTTAGACAAAACAAAAGCACAGACCAAAGTTTCTGTGGCGTCAGTAGAAAGATAGTAGCGAACAGAACTTATTTTGCGGATCTCAAGACATGCAGATCGACAAACATTTGAGACATGTTGTTGGAGGGAGAGGGTCTGATCTAACGTGACTCCGAGACTGCGAACAGAGGGGGACAGAGAGACAGGAGTGTTGTTGATTGTAACAGAATCTGGAAGAGAGGGATGGCCAAGTAATCTCTTTGGACAGGCTAACATAAGTTCAGTCTTGTCTTCGTTCAACTGCAGCTTATTAACAGTCATCCATGTTTTGAGATCTGCTATACATTTCTGTGTCCTTGATACTAGCCCATCAACTTCAGCAAGAGAGGCTGACTGATTGATCTGAGTATCGTCAGCAAAGCTCTCGTGGGACAATGCATGTTTAATAATGACATCAGACACAGGAGCAGCATACAATACAAAAAGAATGGGCCCCAAGACAGAGCCCTGGGGAACACCAAAGGAGAGACCTGAAGGCTCTGAGTATCTACCATTCACACAGACAGTCTGTGTGCAATGTTTCAGGTAGGACTCAAACCAGGAAAGAACAGGACACCGAATGCCAAAAGAGTCATAGAGTCTATGAAGGGGGATGGAGTGGTCTATTGTGTCAAAAGATGATATTAAGGTTTGTAAACATGACGGGGGCGACAAAACTACATCTTTGCATGCATCTTTCCATTATGCACTAGGCTAGCATCTGACGACAAGAAAGAAAAAAATATCTGAAGACAAAACGAAGAGCATGTTTTGGATCGACAATTTTTTTTGTGTTCAAGTATGAAGAGTTCCATTTAGTTCACCAACTTTCTTCCTTCACGTATCACAAGTTCTCATTTTGCCCGGCAAACAGCTTGTTCCCAGAACACGAGGTGGAAACGAGTTTCGGGCTGAACTGCGGTTCGGCGAGTAAGCGAAAGGCTGTTCGGCAAGCATGTGCTCGGACTATTTGAGGAAAGCATTTCAGTTCGGCGAACACTGTTCAGGCCGATCGCCGAGCAACCGTTCGGCCAGCTAGGGTTGGCTATTATGGTCCGTAATATTGACTGTAATGTTATAAGGTGCAGGGGTCTCAGTCTGGGGAAAAAAGCATCACTTTACAAACCATAAAATGCGGCTACTCCCAATATCGACTGTACCTGGTGGTTGGGGGAAGGTGACCAGCAAAGTCCCCACTTCCTCTCCGTACAGCATCTCCGAGGGCTCCAGGCCGGAGACGCTCTCCAGATACATGGAGAGGCAGTCCCGCGTGGTGCTGTCAGCCACGTTCTGGAACAGCAGCTTGTCGGGGTAGGTGGGGCGGGGCTTGGGAGGAACGTACAGTTTGGTTTCCACCGCCTGGCCCGCGATCCTGTGCTGCCCTTGAACGATCCTCTCTGCGACTGAAATGGAGGATGGTTTATGTTAGAATGGAAAAGGGATGGAGGTTGGAAACACATGTGCTAAAATTCATTTTCACAGAATGCAGTCAAATTATGGAAACTGACAGTTCTGAAATGAGTGGAAGATTGTAGAGCATTATTGTTTGCAAGCTTGTGTGCTTACAGGCATGCACACATATTCACATACTCGTACATACCTTTTTTCATAACAAGAGTATTTTAAGGGGTATCATGGTTAAATAGGGTAACCTTTAGAGACTTTAATGCAAGCTTTGTTTCCAGTACCCCAATTAATGTTTCCCAGGTGACCAAAAAAAAACCAAGCTCATTAATTCACAAGTTGAAAGAGAGGGGAGAGGCACATGTACCAATTTTTATATTATACTGTATTCATTTTAGATGTAGGCGAAAGACAGCCTAGTCTCTCTCACTCGCTTTCTCCCTCTGTGACTCTCCATTCTTTCACGAGTTTTTTTCTGTTTCTTTATTTTTGTAAAACGTACCTGCCGGGTCGACAAAGGTGACGTACACTAGGCGTTTCTCTTCGTCAAACTCCACCTTCTCCACCTCCCCTCCCCCGTAACGCCTGCTCTCAAAGTACAGGACATACGCGTCTTCGCTCTCCAGCCGCCCCTGCTGGTGTTGTCCCGCAGAGACCACTACTGTACGCAGGGGTGCTTGCTCCTCTTCTTCTTTGCTTTCCTCTTTTTTCGGGGGTTCTTGGGAGTTTTGGCGCTTCGTGCTGCATGCTTTCTTCGGTGGCACATACAGCGACACGTCCAAGTCGCAGTTCCCCACTCGGTGTTGCCCACCAACCACCCTCTGGGCCACTGCAAGGATGTGAAAGGTTGTGTTTTTTAAAGACAAATAAACAAATAATTAACTCTTAAGTCCTCAGAAGAAATTCACTAAGTCCGACTCTCTTCCCCAGAAGAATTTGGCAAAATGGAGCTGAAATGGGTATGCTTATTAAAAAAAATTATTGTAAAATTATTTGTGAATCAAAGTTTATGAAACTTTGTAATAGTGTTGTTATGATATTGTTTTCCGCATTGATGATGTTATTTTGGCCAACCTGATGTATTCGATGTATTTATTTTGATTGATTATTACGAAATATCAATAATAACGGTGTGTTCAATAAAGATGTAAAAAAAGAACATGTGTTGTGTGTTTGTTACTGAAACATTGCAAATTGAGTCACTAGAACGATCAAAGAGACACTGAAAGCACAAAATAAACATATTACTTGCCTTTTTGTAGCATTCCGATGATGTAATCAAAAGGTGAAAAAAGTTTCTGAAACACTCACCTTCGGTCTCATTACCGATCTTCAGATTTTCAACCACGATCGAAGTTTTCATTTGGAAAGCATCTACAAGCTTTGTAATAAGTGTTACAGTACCGTAAGTCCATTAAAATGCGTTAAATATATCTAATTCACTGTCTAAAACAGTGTCTGAATGCCCGGCAGATGACCGGTTGTCGGAATCGTTCGACTGATTTTCTGCCGATCGATAGTCAAAGTTAACCATAGTAGAGTATGCACTGCACTAGCCTAGCACGAGTCTCAACATTCACTTCACTCTGGCCCCTATAACTAAGTCCAAAAGCACGATTGGCACACAATTTATCGGTAAAAACATCGATAACATCGTTATGCATCGTTCGGAACACCGCCATTTTTATGAAAAAAATTTGTCCCCCAAATATTTGAAGAAAATGGATCAAATTTAGCCTTCAATCGAGCTCTGTGCACAATGGCGGCCATAGAAACAGGAAGTTGAATGCTTTCCGGATGTCGTTAAAGCTTACCTTCTCCATCAGAGAGTTCTCACTTCCTTAGCAATATGACTAAACAACATGGGTGGATCGGCGCGGTTTCAAGTGGTTTAGGACTACGGGCCACTAGCGGTGTCTAGCGCGGTATAAGGCGTTAAGAGTTAATAACAGACAGATAGACAACAAGGCAAAAAAACATTATTCAATGGTGGACATAATTCAAATTAACTCCAGAACTGTATGTCTTGATCAACTCTCGTTATAGTTCTTTTAAATTAAAAAACAACAACACATACAGACACACACACACTCAAACACACACTCCTGTCTCTCTCACTCACTCAGAGAGAGAGAGAGAGAGAGAGAGAGAGAGAGAGAGAGAGAGAGAGAGCACCATCATTTCTGTACCAAACACAAAATGATCCAACAAACCTTCAGGATCTTCAAATGTAATGTAGATCAACCGCTGCGCCTCATCCACAACGAACTCGGCGATGTCACCCCCACCCTTTTTGGGATTCTCAAAATAATAGCGACACGTCTCCTCTTTCCCAGGGTCCCACCCGCCCACAACAACGGTGCAAGGAGGGGTCACTTCCTGCGGTGAAGCCACAGTGACCTCCAGCTGGCGACCTCCGACCTTGTGGGAAAGTTCCGCAACACGCTGAGCGACTGTACATAATAAAAAATAAATATATGCAAGTAAATGTGTTGTTGAAGTTCATAAAGCTTGTGAGTCAGGATGCTTCAATTTTCAAACCAAAAGAACTAAAAAAGAAAACAGAGAAAGGCAGAATTTTTTTTTAAAATAATAGCTAAATAAAAGTACTGTATATTTTTTTTTACTATAAGGCGCACATAAAGCCCACCCCCAAAAGTGTACACAAAATGGTAGATTTTGATTCATCTTACTATCTATTCTGACTAAATACTTACCAACAAAACAATAGCATATTCTTTTACCAACCTGGAACCCATACCATAGTATATAGAAAAAACGAAAGTAGCAAAGGGCCGCTACTCTCGTCATCCGGAAGTAGGAGTTATCCCCCTACATCCGGAGGCGCGGTCATTTGACCTGACAATGTCATTCTTGTTTTTTCCATCCCGCATCAGGAGGGAGGATGGGAGGGACACTTAAGTTGTTTTGAGTGTTGGTAAGTATTTAGTTAGAATAGATAGTAAGATTAATCAAAATCTACCAATCTATTCCAACCATACTGACCAACACTCAAAACAATAGCAGATTCCCATAGAGGAGGAGGGTGATGCTTAAAGTGAACAGCACCCAATGATAATATCATGACATATATATTACAATCAAATAGAGTAACCAGTCCAGAATAAGGAATGGTTCTCCTAACAAACCTGTTAATACATTTTCCCTGTAGATCATAATACATGATATCCCAAAGAAAAATCAAAAGGTAACTTACATCAGAGAGAAACTGGAGTCTGGGCCACATGTTGTTTTGAGTGTTGGTAATAGCGTGCAGTTCATAACTGATGGAGTAGGTGTCATCAGAATGTTTTGAAGCCACATCTCTGAGGTAAAAGTGAAGGAAGGTGTTATGTGACCTCCAGAATGCCGCTTCCATCACTTTGGTGATAGCGCGTAGTTCATGCGCCCTAATAGGACTTTCAGGAAGCTTAAGAGAAGCCTTAGCATAGGCTAGCTTAATGGCATCCAAGATCCAGCGAGAGACAGTCGACTTAGCAATACAGTATCCCTATCATTTTTCTCATTGTAAAGAGGCAACGTTTAGAGCCTCGAAAGGACAAGGTGCAAGACAAATAAGCCTTCAAAGCATGGACAGGACAAAGAAACTTGTCCGCATCGTCCGGTACGAGAATAGACTTCAAACTGGAAATGACTACCAGAGGGGAGCTCATGTCACCCGGCTGATTCTTAGCACGGAACTCTGGCAAGAAGGACAGAGAAACTGAGGAGAGGTCAGAAGAGAACTCAATGTCCCTTGAAAGACAGCTAAACGAATTAACCCCACTTATGCGTCTGGAAAAGGCTAACGTTAACAAGAAGTCTGTCTTGTATGTCAGGAGCTTCAATGAGAGTTTATAGAGATGCTCACAATGATCTCTTAAGAAGTTGAGTACCAAGAAAATGTCCCACTGCGGAAAGCGCACAGCTCTAGAGGGAGTTTGAAGACCAACGGCGTCAATGAAATGAGAGACTTGAACAGTGGATAAGTTCTCAGTATATCTAACTCCTAGAGTCAATGAAATGGTATTGACCAAAAGCTGCCCTATAGCCCGAGAGAGTCTGAGCTGATAGATGCTTGGAATTGAGAAGGTGAGACAAAAATTCAACGGACCGCACCGTCGAAGGACAGAGAGGATCTATCTTGCGAGACTTGCAGAACGTAAACCACGCACGGCAGTTCTCTCTATTCCATTTAGTCTGGACAGCAGCATTGCACAAACGCGGAGGTCGAGGAAAAAAAATGAACGAAAGCCGAACTGTGTGCGCGCTGACTGGATACAAATTTGCCCCACAGCCCCACTCGCACACATTTCTCCCAATCTAGTCCATCCCACCTTCACTATTCCGTTACCTCTCTACCCTTTCCCTCCCCCTCCAGCCCTGCAAGGCCAGAGCGACTGTGGGGAAAACAAAAACTGACCCATCCTCTATTAGGGCAGAACTTTCATGGCTTTTCTTGATTACAGTGTGTGTGTGTTGTGTCCCTGATTACAGTAACTATACACATCCCGAGAGCAGGCGGTCAGTTTCACAGAACGCTGAGGGAAGGGGAATGGAGGGGAGCGGGGGTGTGGGGGGTGGGCGAGGGTGGGGGGGGGAAAGCAACACTGATTAAGTCTTGAGAGTTTTTATTCACGACAATGCATCTTTCTTCAACCAGACTAATGCTTCCAAGAAGAGAAACTCCTGTAAGATGACTCTTTCAGTTTGAATAATGATTCCAACGTTGCAAGAGAAGTTTGTAATAATAATAATAATAATAATAATAATGATACTACTACTACTACTACTACTACTAAACGGATACTTATATAGCGCTTTTTAATGAGCACAAATGGCAATGTAAAGATAACTCTTTCAGTCTGAATAATGATTCTAACAAGAGAAGCTTGTAATGTAAAGATGACTCTTTCAGCATGAATAATGCTCAAAGAAGAGAAGCTTACGAAAACAAACCGTACTTTATCATGTTTACATTTGTAAACTCACGAGATAATTTATTTTTTTTAAATTTATTATGTTGAAAGAACATGAACGACAAGGACACTCACACACAACCATTAACGTACATAAATATCAAGTACCTTAGAATTAAAATCCCGCCTTGCTCTCACTTGGAAAGGAACGACGAGAAAGAGAGAGAGAGAGAGAGAGAGAGAGAGAGAGAGAGAGAGAGAGACATATTGACAAATCATATAGATACATATCATCCACACACACCCATGCACACTCATACACTCACACATACACATGCACGTACAAAACATGCACGCACGCAGGTACACAGATGGTTCCATGTTGTCACAGAGAGAGAGAGAGAGAGAGAGAGAGAGAGAGAGAGAGAGAGAGAGAGAGAGAGAGGGGGGGGACATGTATGCATTTACGTAAGAGGCATAGGCAAAGAAGGGCAAAATGTGATAGAGAACACATTTCAATAAAGGAAAAACATCTTGCATGCTGAAAAGCTTACACACATATACGCATGCAATCACACACACGCAGGCGCAATCAGCATGGACACACACACGCAGGCATGCGCGCACACATACACATACATGCATGCACCATAGAAGTTGATGCAGGTAGAAGAACAAAAACAGAAATAGCGCGATAGGCTTGCATGCATCGGCCGATTGCAACAGTTCAAATGTTGTACACACATAGACGCACGTATATCAATGCATGCATACAAACACATTGGCACGTGTACACACAGACACACATAGATAGACAGAGAGAGAGAGAGAGAGAGAGAGAGAGAGAGAGAGAGAGAGAGAGAGAGACAAGGGAGAGATGCATGAAGAGATACAGAGAAGAAAGGGGGCATGCATGCATGCATGCATAATGTACAACAAAAAGACCGAGGGGGGGAGAAAGACAAATATGCATACAGACAGGCATATGGACATACACAGACACACAGATGCGCGCGCATACATGCACATGCACACAAGTACGAGCACAAATTCACACAGACGCAAACAGGCCACAGACATATTGGACACGCACACACGCAGACACATGCGCACATACACACACGCATACTCACGCACGCACACACACACGTACACACACACACATGGGTATGTTGTTTTTTAACTCACGTTGTGATGCCGGGAAATCCCAGGATAATCCATTTTGTTGTGTCCTCAGTTCAGCACACATTTTCTCCCACACAACACCTTTCTACTCACTCAATCTAACACTCATAAATTTGGCCTACAGTTACTTAAGATTATATTTTCCTATGTTTTATTTTTCCCTCTTCCATCTAACATGAACTTGATTTACATTAGCTTTGTGAAGAAAAGAAATGGATCTGATCTAAAGGAGAATCCCCCCCACCCCCCCCCCCCCCCTCTTAGTCTGTCATTTTTATTGAAACAAAGCCTTACACTTTGCAACATACTAATATTGTACCTCTTCTCATGAGGCAACGATATTTCTATGAATAAATTTAATGATCCCCTCTCTCTCTCTGTATGTGTGAGTGTGTGTGTACGTGTGTGCGTGCGCGTACGCGCATGTGTGTGTGTGTGTGTGTGTGTAAAAGAACAGAACTGTTCATATTTGGAATAGCTTTTTGGGTAAATCGATGCCTTTTTTTCCAATTGTTCACTTTTGATTGAATTGGTAATGAAAGGAAATTTTGAAAAGTTAGATTTATGTTATTCAAATCTCAAGAGCGAATTACAAATATTGTACGTTGATGAGGACTATTTATTCTTTGAGAGATACATTGCAAATCCTGATTTTTTTAGGATGAAAATTTTAGTCAACTATTTTTTTTTAACATGATGATTGAATTACAATCACAATTTTAAGCAAACAAAATAGTGTCAATGAAGGGACGTTTAAAAGACTGAGGCTTAGGCTTGAGCCAGTCCCACACTATACTATACTATGCTATACTTATAAACACACTCGATATGTTTTGCAAAAAGGTCAGCACCAAAGGTCACGCAAACCCAGAAAGTCGCTGGAATAGAACGGCTTGGCCAACACGCACTGCTCGTGTTCAGCTATCAGACGCTACTCGGATGCTGAAAAGTTCAGGACAAAACACTTTAAACATTTAATATAATCTCCACTTACAGAGTGTCGAATCCACGTCTCCTTTGGTCAATCATAACAAAACACACATAGCTATTCACGGATACAATCTCTGTACTGCGGATAGTATTTTAAGCACCAAATCAGGATTTGAATTTGCCGCAAACACAACACGGACTCATTCCACACGAAAACAGTATGAAACTATATAGAAAAGAAGGGTAGCGAACTATGATTTCGCTGCGGTGGTGGTTCAGTGGGAAGGAAGCAGCCGAGTGCAAGAGGGAAATAGTGCATGCTACTAAATGTGGAGAGTTGGACTGAACTCGACTGCCGTGCACGTCTGCCATCTGAGATTGTACAATCTATTGGTAGACTGCCATCTCGAAGAAAGAAGGAGGTCAATCGTACTAGACGAAAAGCCTTGATGCTTGAGTCCCAACTTTATAGAAGCCAGGCGGCTAGCCTGAGCTTCGACGGGTCTGTGTGACCGATGCCGTTTCTTGACTGAATAAGAGTGTTTGGTGACAACTGTAGAAACAGTGGAGGCTCTGTGGATCTCTGATCGGGGAGACATAAAACGGAAGACGGGCACTGATCATGAAGCATGTGGCAAACAAATCCACATGCGGTTTGCCCCAGCGTTCCCAGACTGACGGAGGGACTGGTGCGCTATTGTCCAATCCGTCGGGAGGACCTGAGAGGAGCGATTGAGTTGGTCTGCTATCACGTTCAATTTGCCAGGGATGAACTCCACCGATAACGCAATGTCGGCAGAATGAGCCCACAGTAGAATCCGTTCCGCCGCAAGAGACAGGTAGGTTGAACGTGTGCCCCCCTGTCGACGGAGATACGACAGACAAACAGTGTTGTCACTGCAAACCATCACCCAGTTGTGCGCGAGATGAGGAGCGAAGTGAAGCAGAGCTCTGCTGAATGACTCCATCTCTAGAAGGTTTATGTGTAATTTGGACTCCTCCAGAGACCAAAGACCTGATACGTCGTCTAAATCGAGATGCGCTCTCCAACCCTCGAGGGAGGCATCCGAGAACAGGAACAGCTGTCTGCGGGACAGTCTGGTCGGGACAGAACTGTTGATCCAGGTCTGATCCAACCACTGTACGACAGTGTGCTGGGAACCAAGGGCTGGGTGTAAAAAAGTATGTATACTTATCTCATTACCCTGTATAAATAAAATTTCGTTCGTTCGTTCGTTCGTTCGTTCGTTCCAGACAAATTACCTGGTCGTACGAAGTCAGGTCCGATACTTGAGCCGAAAGCTCTCTCTGTAGCCGATGCTTGTGCAGTCTGCCAAGCAGAAGCAGATCCGCAACAGACTCCATCAGACCGAGAAGTTGAAGGAGTTGCCGTAGAGTAGTGGAGGGGACCGTGAGAAGGTCCGAAATCGACTTGGACAGAGAACTGATCCTGTCCTTTGTGGGAGAGACTCGAAATGACACTGTGTTGAAATCCATGCCCAAGTAGCAGAAGGTCTGGCTGGGGGACAGATCTGACTTCTTGCCGTTGATTCTGAACCCAAGTCTCTTGGAGAGAGAACAAAGAGTCTGAGTGTGGAGATGACACAGTGGTTGACTGCTTGCCAGAATCAGCCAGTCGTCTAAATAGATTTTCAGATGAATGCCCTGAGATCAGGCGAGAGATGCCAATTCCTTGGTCACCTTGGTAAAAATCCAAGTGCCAAGGAAAGTCTGAATGGAAGAGCCTTGAACTGATAGCTACGTCCCATCCAGACAAAGCGGAGGTACTTTCGTCTGGTAGGATGGATCAAGATGTGGAAGTAGGCATCTTGAAGGTCTATGGACGTTGCCCAGTCGCCTGGGCGAACGAAAGACCGGACCAAAGAAGTAGTTTCCATCTTGAAACGTATTCTCCTTACAAACTTGTTGATGGGAGAGAGATCCAGAACAGGTCTGAAGCCCCCTGATTTCTTGGGAAAGGTGAAGAGTCGGGAATAAAACCCTGGTCCCGGGTGTTTTACTTCGACTATAGCACCTTTTTCTACCAGATAGTCAACCTCCTTTTGAAGGATGGAGAGACGCTCTGGATCCATGGGTGGCTGGAAGGCGATGGGGGCAGAAGAGAGAGGAGGTTCCTGGATGAATTGGAACCTGAATCCCGCCCGCACTATTCGGAGAATCCAAACATTCCTGATCAAGGTCTGCCAAGTCGGGAAGGCCTGACAGAGAGAACCTATGCTTGAAGCAGAAATGTCTGGAGATTCTCTGGACAATGCGGGCCCTATTGAAAAGACTGAGGTTGGGACGGCATAGACGGTCGAGAAGACCGAGTAGGCCTTGACGAAGATTTTCCACCCCTTGGACAGAAAGGACGCTTAGAAGCATACTGTTGTCCCTTGGACAATGAACTGATGAGAGGGAGCCCGAGGAGGGGCAGCCAAAACATGCCTTCTGAAAGGCTGAGAACTGGTTCTGGTCTGAGATGGGGGAGCACCCTGAGAGTCCGACCGGAAGCGCTTGGTAATAGCATGGAGGAGAGCATCCTGATTGGAATCAGCTTTCCGTTTCTGAGCTGATTCCAAGGTTGAGCCCAAAATCTTCGGACGAACATAACGGTTCGTCCGGAATGGGCGGAGAGCACAAACATTCCTTTTCCTGCCGTAAAAGGAAGGCCCGGCTTCTTGAAAGAAACCATCACGTGCGAGAGCACAGGTTTGAACATGAGAGAGGCCACCAATTCTGTTAGTCCTTGAAGCGTATCCCCGAAAATGGAGAGAATAACTCCCAGAGAGTTGCCTTTAAGGCAAGGGCTGGTTTCAACAGAGGACGAAGTGAGCCCACCGCACTGCCAGTCGCCGACAGGGAGTGAGAGTGTTGAACCGCTGACACGTCGGAACAACAGACACGTAAAGCATTTAAAATTCCCTGAGTGGATAAATCCATGGATTGATGTGCGTTCTGGGTAAAGAAGGAGACAGAGTCTCCGTCCGAACCGGAAAGATAGTCTCGATCAGGAAAACCCAAGGGGGGATGACGTTGTAGCTGAACTTCTCTTTGAACCCTCCGTTCAAGTCCAAAGAACGCAAATGATCCAGTTGTGGATCTGCCGGTTGCAGATCACCCGGTATCCAATCATCCGGTTGCCAATCACTCGGTTGCAACTCTGCCGGTTGCAGATCACCAGGTTAGGGATCCTCTGGTTGCAGATCCTCCGGTTGTCGATCACCCGGTTGGGCATCTGCCGGTTTAATCGGATGAACCGGTTGTACCGGATAGTCCTCATCCGAGGACACGACTCCAAGTTCACCTGATGAATGTGTAGCTATGGAAAGCTACCAGGTGAACCTCGGCACTGCCAGTAACCGGAGGGAGAATCAGTCCCGGAACCGGCGGGATACCTGGTTGCCGGTACGATACTAGGTGTATCTCCCGGTTATGAAACCCCTCGGGTACTGGGACCCGGTGGCATAGTCGGAGCTGAAAAGCCCATGATCAATGCAGGGCTCTTTGCACCATCATTCCGTCATGTTCGGGTTGCCAAATGACTGGCACGGAGCCGAAGCTCGGGGTAGCGTACGGAATGTGGACACCCGATCATGGGTGGAGCTACAGCTTCGTGAGTGCGCATGCTCCGCCGACCAGTCCTCGCAGGCTGGTCATGGGAGAAGATGTCAGCAGCAGACCTGGAAGAGGCAGGAGCAGTCCTGGTAGAAGTCAGGGCCCGAGTAGAGAGAAAGACTGGAATAGAAGGGCGGAGGGCAGTCGACTTCCGTGCAGAAACCTTGTGCACCAGAGTGGGAGAAAGAGTAGCACCGGGAATGCGCCTAGAACCCGAGACCGAACCTTGAGATGAAAAGGCTTCTAGGGCTGGAGGAGAACGAGAGCAGAGATAATCGGCAGACGAAGTTGTAGTGGAAAAAAAGGGATTGAAACCAGCTGTGCCAAGATGGCGGATAAAAGACTGGAGAAGCACATCTGTGATGACTTGAGAAGTCGACACGGACACAAGAGGAGGAGAGACTGAAATTGAGACAGGATCTTGAGGCTCAGAAGAAGTCTTAGCAACCGGAGAATGCTTGGAAGAGACAAATTTGGAAGACAAAAGAAGTGGACTTCTTAGACTTATGCTCTTTCTGAGAAGAAGACGAAGAAGGAAGAAATCTACCTTGCTGGTCTCTGGGGCTCTTCTTGACCGCAAGAGACTTGGAGAGAGAAGAAGCAGAGATAGAAACAGCAGAAGAGTTGCTCACGGGAGCAGAAGTCGAAGAAGAAGTGGCCATGACGGCCAAACAAAAAGAGAAAACCGAACAGGTAAAAAAACCGGTTCAGCCAATACACCATGTAATATACAAGGGATACAACTTGTGTACTAATAGTTAGTCAGATTTGCTAGAGTAGTTTCCCTTTGCTCTAAGGGACTCCTAGAATACTTCCCCTTACTTGATTTCCTGCTTGATACCACATGGAGCATTACAAAGAATAAAATTAGTACAACAAAAGATCATCCACCTGCCTTGAGTGCATGAAATAATGCTTAACGCCCTCTTTAGCCTTTCGGCCATGTGGGGCAAGCATGTTGTAACATCAAACATAAGATGGTGTCAGAAAAGCGGTAGTAAGTACACACCCTATCGATCAAGAACTATATTTCCTATTGAATCATCCCAAACCAAGATGACTGCCCCCCAGATGAACCCCACCCTCAACTGGGAAGCCAGGAACCTGACTGATGAATGGAAAACATTTAGCCAGCATGCCAAACTAATGTTTCAGGGACCCCTGAAGAGCAAGCCGCATATGTACTGATTTGGGTAGGGCAGAAAGGGAGAGAAATCTTCAATTCTTGGAATCTGACAGAGGCAGAACAAAAGGATCCTAACACGATCTTGGCCAAGTTTCAGCAACACACTGCACCAAGCACCAACAAGGTATTTGCCAGGTACGTTTTCCACCAGCGAAAACAAAAGATTGGTGAAACTTTTGATTCTTTTGCTACAGATTTGCACAATCTTGTGAAAGACTGTGGATACCCTGGCGACCTGCAGGACGAAATGGTCAGAGACAAGATTGTTGCAGGCGTGTGCTCGAGCGAAATAAGGGAGAAGCTCCTCAACGAGGGCGACAAACTTACAATGCAGACAGCCATCGACACCTGCATTAGACATGAGACGACAAAGCAGCACCTTGCCTCCATGGACCCTGGCCTCACCCTCAATGAGTGTTGACGCCGTCCAAAGCGAGAGAAGATCATCTGCACACAAACCAACCCCACAAGCCTACATAAAAAATTGCCGAAACTGTGGTGGATCTCATGCACGAAGAGCCTGCCCTGCCTTTGGACAACAATGCCGTGGGTGCAAAAAATTGAATCACTATGAAAAGGTGTGTCTCTCCAAGAAGATCCACAACATAGACAGAAGGGAAGACGAACAAGAAGAACCCTTCATAGACTGCATTGCAGGCAACACCAAACAACCAGACACAGCCTATGCAGAAGTTAAACTAGGCCAGTTTGATAGTTTGAAATTCAAGATAGACACAGGAGCACAAGTCAACGTGATTCCTTTTGCAACATTCTCCCAACTGCAAGACCAACCTCGCATCAGAAAAACCAACCAGCGTCTTTTCAGCTACACCGGCGAAGCACTTGACGTCCGAGGGACTGTGGACCTAACGTGCAGCTACAAGGGCAAGGCCTTAAAACAAAGCTTTGTCATCGCCAACATGAAACACACGCAGCCAGTCCTTGGTTTACGAACATCCCTGGACCTTGACCTCATCAAATTGGTGTTGTCAGTCAGCAAGCCAGAAGCCTGTCCACCCATGACCAAAGCGTCCGTCCTCAACGACTACAAAAACGTCTTCAGTGGACTGGGATCCCTTGATAGCAATGTCTCCATCAACCTCCGCCCGGACGCCACTCCTGTAGTGCATCCACACCGATGTGTACCACACACCCTGAAGGATGATCTGCAGAAAGAGCTTCAGAGGATGGAAGACCTGAGCGTGGTTGAGAAGGTCACCGAACCAACAGACTGGGTGAACTCACTCGTTGTTGTCCAAAAGCCCAATGGGAAATTGAGAGTCTGCCTTGACCCAAGAGACCTCAATGAAGCTGTCAGACGACCCCACTATGCCATGCCAACACTGGAAGATGCTCTGTCAAAGATGGCAGGAGTCAAGTTCTTCAGCAAGCTGGATGCCAAGTCAGGATACTGGCAGCTCAAACTGGACAAGAGATCCTCTTTCCTCACCACCTTCAACACCCCGTTTGGCCGATATCGATTCAAAAGGCTGCCATTCGGCGTTGTCAATGCCCAAGACGAATTCCAGCGCAAAATGGATGAGACCTTCGAAGGACTACAAGACGTTATTGTCCTAGTTGATGACAGCATCATCTTCGGGGCCACCCAAGAAGACCATGACCACAACCTCCGAGCAGTGCTGGAGAGGGCGGCAGAGAAAGGTTTGAAGCTGAACCCAGACAAACTGACAATCGGAGCCCAACAAGTGGAATACTTTGGCCATTTGGTTACGGCTGATGGACTCGAACCAGACCCCTCCAAGGTCAGCGCCATAATCAACATGCCGGCACCTTCAGACAAAAAGGAGCTGCAGACTGTGCTGGGCATGTTCACCTACCTGGCCAAATTCATACCTCAGCTGTCGGAGAAAACCAAACCAATGAGAGACCTGCTGAAGGATGATGTGGAGTTCCGTTGGGATACACCACAACAGCAAACCTTTGACTCCACCAAAGAGATCATCTCACGTGAGACAGTCCTTGCATACTACGATCCAACCAAACCCCTCATCCTCCAGGTTGATGCCAGCCAACATGGACTGGGAGCGTCCATCCTCCGAGACGGAAAACCCATCAATGTTGCTTCAAAATCCTTGCACAAAACTGAACAGCACTACGCCCAAATAGAGAAGGAACTGTACGCCATCGTGTTTGGATGTCAGCGTTTTCACCAGTACATCTATGGGCGACGTGTCACCGTCCACAGTGACCACAAGCCCCTGGAATCACCAAGAAGCCCTTGGCACATGCTCCACCCCGCCTCCAACGGATGCTGCTCCAGCTGCAGAAGTACGACCTGGACATCGTCCATGTCCCTGGGAAAAACATCCCGGTGGCAGACACGCTATCTCGGCACTGTTCCCCATCAGACCCAGTAGACACTGAAGCATCTGATGAATTAGAGGCCATCATCCACGCAGTCGTCAGAAACCTGCCCATCAGTGATAACAAAATGCAGCAGATAGAAGAAGCTACCATGGCAGACCCCCAGCTGCAGACCTTGATGTCCACCATCCAAAAGGGTTGGCCAGAGTCACGCACAGACTGCCCCTCCAGCATATCTGACTACTGGAACTTCGAGACGAGCTATCCATCATCAACATCATCATCTTCAAGGGAGAGAAGATCCTCGTCCCCAAAGCTCTTCGCGTGGAGATGACGGCGAAAATTCACTCCAGCCATATGGGGATCGAAAAGACGAAACAGCGAGCGAGAGAGATCCTCTTCTGCCCCGGCATGGCAACCGACCTCCACAAACATGTCGCCATGTGCCCAACCTGTGCTCCATATGTCCCATCCAACCCCAAAGAACCACTACTTTCCCACAACACCCCCTCCCATCCTTGGCGGAACGTCGGCACCGACCTCTTCACTTGGAACAACAAAACGTTCCTGGTGACTGTCGACTACTACAGTCGGTTCTCCGAGGTGGACGAACTTCCTAACGCCACCTCCACCACAGTCATCCGGAAGCTGTCCTCCCACTCCGCCCGCCACGGCATCCCAGAGACAGTGATGAGTGACAATGGACCCCAGTTTTCGGCCGAAGAGTTCAAAGTCTTTGCCCACACATGCAGTGTTTCCCATAGGGGTGAAATTTGAGAGTCACAGGGACTCCCTGTGCAAAATTTTAAAAGTCCTTTTCATATTTTTAAGAGTCCACCAAAGTATATGATAAAAAATGCTTTAGCAAAAGCAAATACATGCTTAAACACACATGATACATGCACAGTGAACAAACAGGCAAACACATGTGCATAACCCCTGGAAATGGAATAGGCTGACTACACAGAGAGAGAGAGAGAGGAGGGGGGAGACAAACAGATCGAGATATAGACAGAGAGACAGGCAGACAGACACACAAGCGTACACACACACTTGCATAATATTTATGCAGTAGCTTATGTTTTTGAGATTATGCCATTCACATCTCTAAAACTAAAAGAACGGCTTGATGCTGCTGCCTTTTCCTCTGTCGAACTTGCAAAAAACATTCAGATTTGGTCAACAAAGAAATCAGACCTAAAGGTTGAAGCACTTCACACTCGCGAACAGGCATTCAGATGTAAACAAAGATCATTTTTTGGAATGGCCGGACATGTGTCTGCTTTTTAGAAAGGAAAACCCCGGATGGTCGGAAAAAAGACTGACAACAGGGAAAACAAAAGCAAAACAGACTGACCGCTTTGTGCACGAAGCGAAAATTTTTTGTTTTACTTTTAGGGGTTCAGAGTTTGATGTGAAAAAGTTGGGGGTGGCTTGACCTAATTCCAACGATACTACAAGTTGCAGACGATGTCTGAGCGAGTCCGAAACTAACAAACAGATTCTTTTGCCCCTTTTCTACTCATGGCTTTTTTTGGGGAGGCATGGCTGGTTTTAAAAACGAATTGTTGTCAAAAGGCCGAGAAAAACGATAGCACTAGAAGACTAGGTCACGCTGGAACTTTATTTGGTTTTAAAAAAGTTGGATCGGAAAAGCTTTACCAAATGTGCAATGCCGCCATTTCTTCATTTCGGCCAGATACAACTTTTTAGTTCTGATTATGGTCCGAGGCCGCGGACGAACTAAGTTTAGCAGACGACAGAATCCTTGAAGTTGTTGGCTGCTTTGATGAAAAATCAATCGGTCAAATGACCGCCTGCCTGCTAAAACATCCGTAACATTGATGAGTCATGAAAGATGACCGAGACCAAGGATAATGAACCTGAGGTATCGGTCTGTTGAAAAAAAGTGTGCGTCCCAGGGACGACCAGAGCTGAAATCAAAGAGTCCCTCTGTGATTTTGTGCTTCAGGGAGCACATATGTGCGTTTTAGGCGGAAACACTGCATGGGATGTGACACATCACTTCAGCCCTGGCTACCCCAATCCAACGACTTGAAGAGAAGGGACGTCAGACAGTCAACATGCATCCGGACAGGCCAAAAGCGATGGTGTATCTCCCTCCTCAGCATCATGAGTCCGTAAAAAAAAAACCCCAAAAAAAAAAAAAAAAAAAAAAAAAAAAAAAGCCACCCCGGTTGAGGGTACGCCTCCCCGCTCAAACTCCTCATGGGCAGACAATTACGCTCCAGCTACGCAGCACCAGCCAAACAGCTGGAAGCCGAAGTCCATCACCTACCAGGATTTGACCAGACGCCAGCTCAGCAGGCCTGGAAGATTAGCAAGTACTACGACAGCACGATACAGCTGCACATGAAGTGATCCGCGACATGTCTACGTCCAGCTGTCCAAGAAGAAATGGCAACCGCCCCAGATCACACAAAGACTGAGCACCCGGTTCTTTGTGGTGCAACCGTGAGACCAATACAGGCAAGTTCGGCGTGCCCTGAGCCCCAACATGCAGCCCAGCCAACAACTGCGACCAGCCCATGAAGCCAGCGAACAGACCAGCCAGTCCAGACCATGCCCAGCCATTCCCTCGATTCCAGTCCAGCCAGACCTTGATCCAGTCAGCCAGTCCGCGATCCAAGGACCAATCCATGCAGCAAGCCCGGGACCACCCAAGACCGGCAGAGGCCTACACCACAAACACGGCGGTGTGACCACCACCAAAAAAATCTGGACCTGTAAAAAACATCTCCACTGCCATACACACAATGCACAACATTTAGCTACCCTTTGCAGTTTGTGGAAACAAAGAATAAGAGACTCAGGACCCTGCGCCTGTTGTTTTAAATTTTGAGTTAAATGATTCACACAAAGACTAGGGAAAAGACCCTGCGCCTTTTATAGGAAACCAAAAAGGTGACTTTGTTGTACGTGAAAATTGATTGCATATTTTTTAATTTTATTTAATCTAAAAATTAGTACTCATTATAGACTAATTTGGTAAGTTTTTCATAAGAAGGGGTGATCGAATAAAAGGGATACAACTTGTGTACTAATAGTTAGATTTGCTAAAGTAGTTTCCCTGTGTCTTAGGGAGCCTAGAATACTTCCCCTTACTTGATTTCCTGCTTGGATACAGCATGGAGCATAAACAGAGACTAACCTTAGTACAACAAAAGTTTCTCACCTGCCTGGTGCATGTTGTAAATCAAACATAAGACACCAGACAACTCAATAAAAAAAAGTCAATAAAATAAAAGCAAAGTATCAAAAAGAATACCAATAAACTGAAAGAAATAGTATGAAACTACAGTAGGAAAGTCTGAAATGAAAAGGAAAAAAGAACCACAAAACGCAAGTGAAGCAAAAAGTCAAGCTAGGAAGGGTCCCCAAAAAGGGTGTTCCATGAAGGTGGAAAAATGAAAGTAAGGACATTGGCGGTTAAATGACCGCGACCCCGGAGTAGGGGGATAACTCCTACTTCAGGATGACGGAGAGTAGCGGCCTTTTGTACTTTTCGTTTTCTATAATACTTATGGTTATGGGTTCCAGGTTGGTAAAGAAATATGCCATGTTTTGAGTGGATGGTCAGTTGGTTAGAATAGATTTAAGATTTTGTTTCTTCTAGTTTATACTATAGTATTAGTTATTATCATAAGAGAAATGAAACGCTGGGAGATTTATTTTACTTTAGTTCCTTGTTTTTGTGTTGATTGTAGTTGGTTATTTTTCTTTCTGTGCGCAACGCACAAAGCTGTATAAGTGTCAGTGGGACAGAGCAGCGTAGCCAGATTCAGATCAGATTCAATAAGCACATAGGGCCATCCGTGGGGGGAAGTGGAAAAGTAGGCATTATCCCTTCGCGGCCCAGCATTGTAGCCAAAAATACCATTACACGTAACTGGAAAGAGGGGGAAAGAACAAAAAATTATGCAATATGAGAATCCTCTGGGACATGTATAATATTAGGCCTATCCATACCTCAACATTAAGCAATAGATATTTGAATAACCAGACATGATGATAGCGTTTATGGAATGGATGTTAACCATCGCGGTGTGCATAAATGGACATTGGTGGTGAAAGGGTTAAAGTCCATAAACTACGGTTAAATACATGAACTCCCCTACCCCCGGGGGAGATACCAGGGGGGGGGGGGGGTCTTACGAACAATAGTTCCCGCACCTCGGAAGTTCTGTGCTTGTAACTCCTCTATCTGTCTCTTGTTTGACACTGACTGTTCGCCTTGCTTTGTGTATCTACTCATTGCTGACTTTTTAGCCCATTCTCCTGCCGTTCTCCAAAAAAAAACCAATTCTTATACCGGCTACCCCCAAAAATACACACATCCCCAAATTACCACCACAACCCAATCAACTTCCAGGTGGTTTCGAATGTGATGTACAATACAGTGTTGTCCGGCTCGGCGACAAAGGTCCACAATGTGTCACGCCTTTTGGGGTTGGAGAAATAGGCGTATTACAGGATCCATCTGCCAGGTCAATGCCTTCGTACCTCCACGTGCATTGGGCTGGGATTTCTTCCTCCTCCAGGGGGGGTTGGGGGTGGGGTGTACAGACGACTTCCAGCACTTGCCTCCCACGTATCGTCCTTTGGAGGCCACTGACTTGCAACGGAACAAAATCAACGAAGCAATGTAAGCCAAGTCAAGTAATGGAGTATACTTTATTACCTCAAACTAGTACAGGTAAGTCATCTACAACACAAATAATAATAACAGCATTATAAAGCGCCATCTCCAAATCAATTGACGCAAGGTGTGTGATTCATTGAATACATGCAGAGAAACTCTATATGCAAACCATCTCTAAGTCATACAACCAGTCTCGGGAAAAAAAGGGGGACAAATCACAAGAAAAAAGCCTTTCTGAAACAGAGGGTTTGAGTTTGTTTGTTTTTAAACCGGAAAGGGTGGCTGGGATGGAGATGGACAGGTGAGGAGAAGTCCAGACCATGGGGGCACAAAACCTAAGCTCACTTGGCCCAAAAGACTGTAAATGAGTTTACTTATGAGATACTTAACACCATAGCATTGGATGATCGGATGTGAAAGAGAGGTGAATGTGTGGAGAGCAAACTAGAGATGGGTGCAACTACACAAATGAAAAAAACGAAAGGCTGGGACTAGGATAAGTCCCCCTGCAGCTGAAAAAAAAACTGATTTATGAAGGTATTGTTAGTTTGCTTTTTCCACAATGTATACAAATGGTTATTTGAAGGTGTTGAGAATAAGTAGACACAAAAGATCTTGTTTAAAACAAATTAAAAAGAAATTCCTGTTCTGGTAAAATTCAAAAAAAAACAGGAAAATCCTGTAAACCAGGAAAAGTGCACAAATGCTAGAGCGGATAAGGCGGAAGGATTTGTCAAATGGTGGAAGGAAGGAATGTATTTAGGCCAAAACGGACGGGTAGCCAGCGCAGCTCCCTCAGGGTGGCGCACAACTGACAGAAATACAATAGCGTCGATAGGAATCGAGGAAAAGAAATTCAACTTGACATTGCAGGGTCGCGTCATACACAATGATAGAGTGACAAACATTAAAAAACAAAAAGAAATATATAAAGTGGGGGTTATTGTAGGGAGTTGGTTGTTTAAACTCTGAAATAGCAGGGATCAGGGGGTTGTAGTAATTGTTACATTGCAGAAGCAAACTCTGCAGGGGGAAAAGAGCAATAAACTGAAATAAATAGAACAACAAAAACAACAAGTTTAAGATGATTGTGGCAATATAGGAACCTCAACCACAGACTTTAGACTTCAAGTACATGGTTAGAGCATGTTATTTTTTCAAAAAATAATGACAGAATGAGATATGAAGCAAACACACACACTGACACACCACACACACACACACACACAGAAAACACCGAAAACCATAATCTCTTCCATTCATGGACAGAGGACAGCAAGCACCAACACGCACAAGAGAATAAACTAGTAACACATCAGGCTGTAGTTACCCTCGGGGTCTGTGAAATGATGGAGAAGATCTCTCTTCGGCTCCATCGTGCGCTATCGATATACCACCAATTGCTTCTGGGTTCAATGTAGTACCTGCACACAAACACACACACACAAACACACATCACACCACACACAAATGTAGTTTGACTTTCGCCTGAAGTACTGGACAAAATAAAGTGAGAGAGTGAGCTACATGATCACTGCGCCAGCTGTCAGCAGTAGAAATCATTGGAAGTGTCCTGTTTTGATAAATAGACTATGATGTTACACTAGGAGGCATGTCAGCGTCATTAATACTTCGTGAGGCTTATGCACGCATGCAATCCTGAATACCATGAGTGCATGCACGCACGGCACACACTGAACAGTTCAGTCTCCCCTTTTCTGCAAGCTTCGTATCTCAGCATAATATTGTGCACACACACACATACACACACCACCGCACACTACACACATACACACTGCGTGCACAGTTAAGTGTCCCTCTCATCCTCCCAAGCCTCGTATCTCTACTGTACTGATCGGGGTGGTCGGGGGGCTTAGTACGGTCTGCCCGAACACATACTGCTATACGTAATAAATTGGCCTTCAACAGAAGGGGGGCCTAGCAGCACGCGCTGAAATCACGCAAACAGGGGGGAAAACAACAGTTGTAAATATTTTCTATGCTCGCAACAAAACGGTAACAGAAAGTCTATCGACTCTTACCTGAAAACTCCATTTGTCCCAAGACATAATGAAAAATATTCTGTTGGTTTACTAATTATGGCCAGATGAGTACCGAGTAATTAAAATAAAAATGTTAAATCATTAGAGAAAGAGACACGGGATACTAAACATATTCATTTTCCGTTTCAAAAA
The DNA here is from genome assembly GCA_017654935.2 of Phymorhynchus buccinoides. Lineage (NCBI taxonomy): Eukaryota > Metazoa > Mollusca > Gastropoda > Neogastropoda > Raphitomidae > Phymorhynchus > Phymorhynchus buccinoides. The sequence continues at coordinate 34,718,750 of CM065683.1, forward strand.
AATGCATAAAACACAGTGGCAGCCAGAAAAACATATTTTCCTTTTGCTCTCTGACTCAGCATCTCTCTTTTCTCTCCCTACACTAGTCTCTCTTCACAGTCTGGAGTTCAACATAGAGAGCCCAAGTTCAAGCCTTGTGTGAGTGTTGTGATGGGTGGAGTGGAAGGGTGAAGCGTGCATGGACGACAGGTGAGTGCAGGAATAGTAGGCGGAAACAGCAGCAGCAGCAACAGCAACAGGCAGTCACAACTGGTACAGGTTCTCTCTTCTCTTTAGCTTCTCTCTCTCCATCTCATGTAGAGTTCAGGTACATCATCAGGTAAACAGTAACTCAGTCCTGCCTTAAATTTTTACTCTGTGCAGTTATATCTGCAAAACCCGGACAGGTCCTCGCTGGCAGACACAAAAATCAATCACCAAAAAATGTTTCATAACAACAACGAAAAACATCGGTTCCACGTGGATGTCCCAAC
>CM065683.1:34719722-34752986 GCA_017654935.2 Phymorhynchus buccinoides
TTCCTCCCTTGGTGTTTGCATTGTTCGCAACTTTGATTCTGGTTTAGAATGCTTCAATCTGGTGTATGCTAGAGTGTTAGGTAATTAGTTAAAGTACAGAAAGTGAAATTTGTGGTTGTCGCAAATACAGACTCTCATAGGTAGCGAGCTGCATATTTGCATGAGCGACAGATTTGCACGCGACAGGGCCTACTGTGTGCATGCATGCCTAGCAATAGGCCTATTGGTTCTACCACACTTTCTCCACTGGAGTTCGTGTCGTCTGCTAAACCTCATTATTCTCTTTGCACGCCGACGTCCTACTGTGTGTGTGTGCTAGCGTAGGCCTATTGGTTTTCTACCCCTTTCCTCCACTGGTTCGTGTCGTCTGCTAAACCTTCATTATTCTCTCTCTCTCTTCTCTCTCTCTTCTCTCTCTCTCTTACTCACACTTTCATTGTCCTTCCTCTCTCACATACTATCTCTTTTTATTTGTTTCTTTCTTTCTGTTGCTTTCTGTCTCAGTCTCTGCTTTCAGTCTCTCTCTGTCTCTATCAGCTCCATCTGTCTCTCAGTTTCTTTTGTTTCATTGCACAGCAAACAAAACTTTTCTTTTCTCCCCCCCCCCCCCCCCCGCCCCATCCTGGTGTGCACTGCTAATTTTTTATTTTTTTATGTTTGTAGCATACGAATAGACATGCAGAAGATTTGGAGAAGTTTTTGAAAGCCAAACGATTTTACATTAATAAGTTGGCTGTATTACGCTTCCTGCAAAGAGTATTGTGAACGAGAAAACCAAATTTTGTGTTGTCTGGTATACTAGAGAAAAGAATATACAGCGCCGCACGCACATTGCGCACTGATGACTCAAAACACACTACTATGACAGGGCTTAATCGTACATATTTTGCGCTTCTTTTATTTTAACGTGTTACAACCACCATTACTAAACCTGTTGCCAACAATCACAGAAGTGCACACGAGCCACCACTAAACTCCCCCCCATACATTTTGCAAAACAACAGCAATTGCATCGTTAAAATAATAAATACTGCATTCATCATAAAAATGACAACAAAAAATAAAAGGACTGCACACATAACATTTCTCGTCCTCGCCTTTTAGGTGGGAAAAAACCTGTACAGGGCCTCAAATGGCACACCCCGTTAAAGGGCACACCCTGACGGATGAGTTATTGTAAGAAACACGCTGAGGAGTTTTACTCACAACAAAAGAACCAGCTCATTTTTTTTATTGTACTGCACTACAAAAAAAAAGTAAAACGCTTCAACCACAATGACTGAGGTGGTGTAGAGTGGCACAGTAGTATTGCGTTCACATTGTGTCAAGTAAACCCGAGTTCGAACCTTGGGTACAAGGGATTTTTTTCCTCTCATTCTGCACTAAACCGAGGTCCCGTGTGCCCATGCACTTAACATATGTTAAATCCAATGGCGACGAAAAAGTTGTAATTTTGTCAAAATTCCTCCCCCCCCCCCCCCCTCTCCTCCCTCGAGTTATGCAGGTGACACATAATCGCCTGACCACAATTGTCATATTCACCAAACCACTTTATTTTGACCAGAACTACATATACGGATTGGCATTTTACATTCTTCTATCCTCACGTTCATTATATTAGTTGACTATGCCTTGACCCCACCCACCCCCCCAATCATTTTATCATTAGCGATACACACACTACTACAAAGAGAAAGACTCATTAATAATCGCGGTTTACGCCTCAGACCAAGACCACACACCACACCAGTTAGGTAGGCTTAAGTGATGTTACTTCTCACGCTTGCTGCTGTGGTGTTGAGTCCTATGGACAGTAGGATCAGTCCCTGTAGGCCTATGGTGGCACATAGTAGCAAAGCACTCAGCAAGACGGACACACATCGACAGTAGACAGTCAAAGATGAACATGTAGCCATAGTTTGGTTCTTTTCAGTTTTATTCACACGAACCGTAGGCTGATGCAGTACCCTACTCTCTTTTGTGTTTATGACTTGCTCTATCTCAAAAAGGCTGTCGAAGTCTGGTTTTTCTTTCAGTTTCATTGACAACATTAGGATCACACAAATACTTTGGAAGTACGAGAGAATATCAATTCGTGTGCTTACAGCACACTAAACAAGTCAGTATTCAGCACTTTACTGTCGTTGAACTGTCTTTATTGTTCTGTGTCTGAAAACCTGCGGTCGTAGTGACACGAACGTATTTCATGTAACACATTCATATTTTCTATAACTTTTTTTTCTCTCTCTTCTTCTCTAACATATCGCCAACTAACTCACCTTGAAAGATAATCTTTTGCACAAAGAAAATTACAATGGTTCATACACATTTGAAGTGGCAAAATACACAATCTTATCTACATATATGTTAACACTGCTTTATGGTCCTCCTTTTAGTTGATATTTATCAACTGAATTGTCTTCAGGTCTTATATAGGAGGCCTTGGGTTTCGGACCCAGTGATTTGCAAGAGCGCGCGAAACAATGCGCACACGTAGCGTGCGCCCACAGAAAAATGTCATAGACAACTGTGGTTATAGGCGACCCATTCATCATAGAAAATGTTGTGAGAAAAAACCTGCATTAAAATACATGCAAAACTTCGCGAGATATTTAGCGATTATGTGTTTCGGGGTTTGAACCCCGTAACTGGCGCGACCTTGACCTTAATGCAAAAAACTAAATACATCAGTGGATAGCTTGCATCTTGGCAAACTAGTATACCAAAATTTGATGATGATAGACAGTGAATAGTTTTTGAGAAAAACGGACGAATAGCCGGACGGACGGAGGCACGCGCGGACGGACGGACGGACGAGCATGTACGGACGGAGCAGACAAAAACAATAGCTCTCCGAATCTTCGAGCTCGGGGACTAACAAGTGTGTCTCGGTGTGTCTGAAACACAAAACGGGCCATATAATAGTCCGCCGTTTTATCGACCGAATCGCTTCACATTTGCATATGAGCCCTAACGGGGTGATGGCAACGGCAACCGAGGCAGCCGTGTCATTTGCGCGGTTTGGCAAATGCGCGAAATGCGTATCCGCCGGCCTCTCGGCGCCCGTATCTCCGGTGATTTTCTGGACGGATTGCTCTTCGCATTTTAGGGTAGAGGTAGAGGCCCGGGGATGGTGGCTATCTGTGTGCCAAACCGGAAGCGAATCGATTTATAAACGTGCGTGATATACGCCGCTTCAACTTTTCACAAGAACTCCGCCGTTTCTTAACCGAATCGCCTCAAATTTGCTGTCAGGCTTGCTGTGGCCGGGGCAAAGGCCTGGCAGCAAATTGTGAAGAGGAATCGCATAGTAGGAGAGCGCGTCACTCTCAGAGCAGCGCCAACGGGAAAACGGGGGGGCCTTATATAATAATCAATTATCATAAGGAGTTAGTAACTCCGCCGTTTCTTACTGAATCGCTTCAAATTTGCCTTTTCTTAACCGAATCGCTTCAAATTTTGCTGTACTCAGCGTTACCAGTACTTGGCGTTACCGTTACTAGGCATTACCGTTACTTGGGAGAGCGCGTCACTCTCAGAGCAGCGCCAACGGGAAACGGGGCCTTATAACTCCGCCGTTTCTTAACCGAATCGCTTCAAATTTGCTGTACTCAGCGTTACCAGTACTTGGCGTTACTGTTACTAGGCGTTACCAGTACTCGGCGTTACCGGTACTCGGAGTTGCGCTAGTTGTATAAATTATATTTTAAAAAAAGCCTGGCATTCTGGATGGAAGTTCAGTTTAACGTCGCGTATCGGCTTTCGCCATGTACGACGGGCTGAACAAACCAACCAAGGTATAAGCAAAAATTTATGTTCCTGAATCACTGTCTTAGCCAAAAGGCCGAGAAGCGATCAGAATAAATTTCTGGATGGAAGTTCAGTTTTAACGTCGTGTATCGGCTTTCGCCATGTACGACGGGATGAACAAACCAACCAGGGTATAAACAAAAAAATTTATGTTCCTGAATCACTGTCTTAGCGAAAAGGCCGAGAAGCGATCAGAATAAATTTCTGGATGGAAGTTCAGTTTAACGTCGCGTATCGGCTTTCGCCATGTACGACGGGCTGAACAAACCAACCAGGGTATAAACAAAAATTTATGTTCCTGAATCACTGTCTTAGCCAAAAGGCCGAGAAGCGATCAGAAGTCTTACTTAAATTTCTGGAGCCACTGCCTATTATATATATATATATATATATAGGTATAGTGAACCGAAAGTAGACATAAAGTTTCGTTTTCAAAGAAATGAACTAAGTCCAGTGTAGAGACGACTCCATACTATTGAAATTATTTCCTGGTTCACTTTACTAGGGCCTGGACTGGTGAACATTTGTTTGCTCGCAGAAGGCTTTCCTTTGGATATTTCTACAGCTGGTCAGGTCAGGGTAATGAGGGCAACTAGGCCTCGCGGCCTCTGAAGTGCCCTTTCAATTTAGTTTTTGTAGTATTGGGCACAGCTGTGACGGTTTTTGATGACTCAATCAGTCATGTTGGTATCTCAATTCTGTCAATTTAGGGTTTTTGTCCAGGAGGTTAAGGTTTGGTGCAAGCTTGATTTGTGCAGAGAGGTTATTCCAATACTTGGCAACTCTGTTAGCAAAAAAATGTTTTCTAATGTTAGTTCTGCTGTATTTTATTAGTATTTTTAATTCACAGTTTCTAGTTTTCGAATAGTTCGAGAGCTGAAACAATCTTTTGTTAGTAAAGTCAGTATTGTTAAAATTTTTATAAACATTTATCAGGTCTCCTCGCAGCCTCCTGTATTTCAAGGATGGCAAATCCAGCTTGCGCAGCCTTTCACCATAGTCTTTATTTTTAAGAGATTTTATCAGTTTAGTAGCTCTCCTCTGGCATCTTTCAATTGACACAGACTGTCTTTTGAGATATGGGTTCCAAATTTGATTCCCATATTCTAAATGTGGTCTCACCAAGCTTTTATACAGGTTTATAAACACATTATTTTTTATTCCTGAAAAAGTCCTCCTAATCAGCCCCAGCATTCTATTTGCCTTGCTAACAGCTGTTGTGATATGTTTGTCAAACTTAAGATTAGGATCAAAGATCACCCCTAAGTCTTTTTCTTCTGTGCATGTCTCTAATATATGTCTATTTGTGCCACGAGTTATTTCATATTACCTCTATGGATTTTTGATTCCTAAATGCATATCTTTACATTTGGGAGCATTGAAATACAATTTCCACTTCTCAGACCATTCAATAAGCTTATTTATATCTTTTTGTATTACATCTGATTCATGAGAAGAATTATAAATTTTAGTGTCGTCTGCGAATACTTTGCAAACACTTTCAACTTGGTCTGGCAAATCATTTATTTTAGTTAGTTTTGGTAGTGACTCTGTATCCTCTTTTAGTAAAAACGCTAGCAAAAAAGTCATTAAGAACATTTGCTTTGTCTTCATCGGTTGTAACTAGATTTCCATGTTGATCCCTTAGTGAACCAATACCTGTATTCGTTTTTAGCTGTGAGTTTATATATTTCCAAAACATTTTTGGGTTAAATTTACAATTATCGGCAATATTTTTCTCATGAATTTTTCTTTCTTTATTTAGTTGTTTTGAACAATTATCCCTTGATTCCACATATTTTTTATAGCGTTTACTCGCTTTTGACTTGCCATTTTCTAAATATCTTCTATAGATTTTGGATTTCCTCTTGACACTCTTCCTCAACCCCAGTGACATCCAATAAGGTTTATGCTTCTTGTTTTTCTGAGAAACATTTGCTTTTGCCTTAGGAATGTGATTATCCATTGAGTTATGTATTTTATCTCTAATGTTTTGCCAACAGTCGTCAACACTCAAGCTGTATAAGTGCTCCCATGTCTGTGAACCAATCTCGTCTTTCATTTGTGCAAAGTTCGCTTTATGAAAATTGAATTTAAGACTTTGATCTGTATTGCTTAAGTTGCCTATGTTGACATACATATGAAACATAAGCACTTGATGGTCACTTTTGCCTAGGGGACATGAGTGAGTAATGTCGGATATCAATTGGTCATCATTTACTAAGATCAAATCTAATATGTTTGACTTTTGACCTTCCCTTGTTCGTGTTGGTTTATTAACCATTTGAAATAAATATGCGTCTCTTGTGGCTTGAATAAAGTCGTTTTCTCTTTGTGATGTCCACCGGCCATTAGAGTTGAGAACCGGTTCAAAAATCCTCTTCGAACCGGTTTTACCGAACCGGTTTTTTAACCAGTATACTCGCATCACTAGTTTCACCTATGCAAACACATTTATTTGTCAGAATATTCACACACACACGCACGCACGCACACATATAGGCCTACATAATTTATACACACACAATAAAGAAACTTATGACTTATGACACACACACACACACTCAACTCAACACTCAGTCAAAGTCAAAGCCATACACCACCACAAACTAGAAACAGCTACTCTTGGTTTACAAACACCCAATCTGCGCTGAGAATCAGTGTTGTTCTTCGAAAAGAATGCGTTATTCTAAGAAAAACTTACTTTCAGCTTGCAGTTAAAAAACCGGTTCACAGCAATCGAACCGGTTTTTCTAACCGCGAAAGTTTAGCACCGGTTTTTCGGTTCAAACCGTTTTTTTCCCCCACCTCTACCGGCCATCCCACTTTATATTTGGAAAATTAAAATCCCCCCATGATACAAAATCGTATTTCTGTATCTCATTATCTTGAATTAAGTTGTTTAGTTCCAGTAAATTCTCGTCCGTCGTAGGTAGGTACGTCGTAGGTTGTCCGTCGTAGGTAGCTGAAGTGGCAAGGAATTTCAAGGCCGCTACGAACGCTTCTGTGAAACGCATTGCTCCCCTGGACAAGCCAAACACTAGTTCTTCATCAGAATGGCTACTGCTCCTCCAGTCCCATGATGGTAGTAGTAGTAATTAGGGACAGAACAAGCTGTGAGGCTTTTTAGGAGTCCCATCGTAATCATTTTTTGGATTGACTTTACTTTCTTTTGCTAAATGTTTTTCATATTCTTTATGAGTTTTCCTTATCAACTTAGTACATTCATTTATTTTTTCCGCATATTTCAAGTATTTAATTCCCGATTTAGAACACAAATATCGTTTAAATAATTTATATTTCTTTTTTATGTATTGTGACGAGGTAATGGGTTAAAAGGCTAAGTCTCTAGGGAAGACTTTTAGTATGTTAAATTTTCAAATAGAAAATTTGCCTTTAGCCCACTTCTCTAGGGTATGGGAGGTGAGCAACTTTCCCGGCCCCTTTTCATCTAATAAATTTATATTTGTGCTCGTATGATTGTAAGAAATACAAGTGGTTGATTTGCTCTAATTGGCAGACCGAGAGAAGTAGGGTTTTACATGAAATTACAAGACTTCCACTCTCATCAGTCTGACCAAAGGGTTCAGAATTATTTGACACTTGTATTTTATTTACTCACAAAATCTGCATAAGATTATGCAACAATAATAATAAAGCAGCTCAATGGCGCCAAAACAAAATATGAATGAAAAACAATGAAATCTGAAAGGATTTACAAGACTTTTGTCTTTCTAGAAGGTTAGCCCCAAGCGGGAAGGGTCACTAAGTGTCCAGTGTCTTGGGTTTCCGTTAATGTTTTTTGCACTGTCTTAGGGACTTAGCTCATAGCTGTGCTGAAGTTCCTCCGTAGGGATCGGCGAGTGCTGGGTTGACTTGGCTTGCTCGTCAGGTGAGAGTAGCTCCCAGTCGTTCCGGTTACGGCTTCGCGGGATGGCACGGTTCAGGCGTGGTCTCGTGGATTCTGGGTGCGGGGCGTCTTTGCGGCGTTCCCGTCTTGATGCTTATGAGTCAGGGATAATCGTCCTGACCACGATGCCCTGCTGATAATCACAGGAGAAGGTGGATGTAGATCTCTATGGCTTAGAGACAAGGGGCTTCAGCCGGCAGGGAATTAGTGGATCCCAACCGGCTAGAAGGCTGCCCTTGTACAATAGCACTAGTAATAAATAAACTGAATTTCAGTTAACAAACTGAGATCAGTAAAACATAAAAGGTGTACAGGAATCAACTGATATGATTCAGTACCTGGCTAGATCAAAGTCTATGATCAAGCCAACATCACTCTCCATCCAACACCTGGAAAGGAATGTTATCATAAAATGCAAGATTGCAACCCACAGGCTTCCTACTAAAAATATACAAAGGGGTTAGTAGGCATAAAATCCGGTTCTGGTACCAAAAGAGTTAAAGTCAAAAACACACACACAAATAATCAGTGCACATAATTAGAACAGAATGTTTACCACTTCTTTTCAATAACATATCTACTCCTTATTCATCATGGAACATAGGATCTAGATCAAAAATAGAATCAAACAAAAACAAATCTCAATCACCAGCCATCAATAATACTCACTAGTTGGGCTATTAGGACTGGCTGGGAGAGAGGTTGATTCTGCAATGTTGCTTCAGCCAGGTTTCAGCGTCTTGTGAGAGAGAATGTTTAGGGGAGGACTTTCCTCACTACTCAAATTTTCCCCTCCAATTTTAAACACCTGAGAGCCTATCATTGGTTTATAGCAGTCGACAAGTCACAAGATGATGCTATAATATTATGCATACTAGTACAGAACGATCACGAGCCGGTTACATCACTGGCACGTGTCACATTCCAGTCACATTCCTCTCCCTTTATGTGGCATGCAGTTCTCAGACCTTCAGATTGTTGGTGGGCCTGAGCATTTGACATGTATTGAAGGTGATTTGACCCCTCATTTTGTGCACCAAGGGGTCATCTGACCCATGAAGTTTGTAACAAAATTTAAGTATAATACTACAGTGACACATTACTGGCCCATTATTTTGGAAATTGACCCATCATTTTCTGTAATCAGGGGTCATATGACCCATGTAGTTTGAAAACAATCTGAAGCTCTGAGTTCTGAAGATAAAAAAAGAGATGTTTTTCCCTTGACAGTGTGCTTGGAAACCTGATTCACAGATGATGATAGTTTCAGCTTGCTGAGGCTAATTTTTTTAGTAGGCTATTGCAACTGCTAGGAATTCTTGACCCTCTGTAAAGATTTTGCTATGGTCTGCATTGCAGCCACAAGCTGATTTTGTGTGGATCTGCCACCCCTGATTTGGAGCAGTCCATGAGTTACTTGCAGTCCGTGGAGCAGTCCAAGAGCTACAACCAACATGTTCCATCTTCTGGTAGAAGTTCTATGCAGAGTACTGCTTTGCCACGACTAGAAAAAGGAGCTGAGAAGCTGGGAGCCAGAATGGGGGATCTCAATTTGAGGCATGATGAGCCGTTTCCGTACGTTCCATCGGCTGAGCAACAGTTTGCTGGTGAAAGGGACGCAGACATTGGTCCTCAAGATGACAATTATCATTCAGGTTCGTGTTGGTGAAATGTTCTTAATGAATCCGAGTGGTGTTTTTAAAAGTTATAGCTGCATACTGATATGTTATTCACGCCATGATTTTTTTGCATTTTCTGGTTCATTTCAGTTTAAAACACACACACACACACACACACACACACACACACCATACCTGCCAACTCTCCTGGTAAATCCGGGAAGCATTTTTGCTGCTGGTAAACTTTAACCTAGAATGATTTCAGTGAGGCTCCTGAGGGCTAGTTTTCACATTTAAAAGAAACAAGTTTCTCTGCTTCAGGGGGCTGCGCCCCCTGACCCCCGCTCTCAGAGGGGGAATATTCTCCCCTCACAAACCAACCGATCCTCCAGGGTTTTTTGGGGGAAAAGTTGGCAGCTATGAGTCACACACACACACACTCATACACACACACACACACACACACACACACACACACACACACACACACACACACACACACACACACACACACACATATATATAGATACATACACAACATAAACAAAAACACACTTTGCTTTGATTTTAAAACCTAAGAATGGAGTTGGATTAAAACATTTTGTAGAGAGTTGTTTATCATCCAAGGAAAGTCTCTTTAGTTAAGAGCAGTTGTAGATTGTCATTGGAAAAAAAAGATAGTCATTCAGGTACATTTTTCTTTCATTAATTTTTAAGTACATTTGCGACTCATTTTAGTTACAAAAGTTGTTTAAAAATTGTGTTCTGCTCTTCATTACCGTTTTAAATGTATTTATCTGAACGCCCTGTACATTTGCAATGAAACAGGCACTCAAAATGATAAAGTTAAGTGCTAAGAAGTAATTTAGGGAAGTGTGGCTTAAAGTAATGAACTGCCGAAAAAAAGAAGAGAATGAATTATATCAAGAACAAAAATTGAAAGTTACTGAAGGATATACCAGTATATGTAAAAACAAAAAACAAAAACAAAAACAACGTAGGAATATTTTAAAAAAAGAAAAAAAGCTAATATCTTGACCAAGAGAAAATATGTTTTATTTTTGTCATTCAGATTTTGTCATGCTCTTTGAAGGGAGCGAAAGAAGTAGAAGCCTTCATCAAGATGACAATAGCAGCTTTCACCAGAATGCAAACAGGAGCTTTCATCAAGACGGAAACAGAAGCTTTCAACGTGAAAAAAACGCGACCTTTCATCAAGACGGAAACAGAAGCCTTGACCAAAGCACAGACAGCAGTTTTTATCAAGGTGGGAATGGGAGTTTTCTTTCCGATGGAATCAAGAGCTTTCAGTCTGATGGAGACCCGAGCTTTCACTGCCATTCCTTTTACCTGTGGGTCACTGATCTGCCGCCGTCCATTACGGAGAGGGAACTGTGGGAATTCTTTCAGAGCCGGCAGTTGAGCGGAGGGGGTCCAGTGACCTCAGTGAAGCTTGACACATCGACCACATCAGCTGCTGTCTACTTTGATGATTATCAAAGTTGGGGAGAGAGAGAGAGTGGGGTGAGGGGGGGGGGGGGGGGGGGGGGCGGGTGCCTGTGAACATGTAGCAGTGTGCGGACACAGCTACTATTGCTCTCTAGGCTTACTCGTAGCAGACGCCTATTTTTGCTAGTTTGGAGTTATCTGCCCAAGTTAACTCCCTTGTTGAGATTTATTTCTAATTAAATTGTATTTTATCATATTCTTGTTTAATTGAAGTTTGTATTGATATAAGATGCATATGGTTGGAACCAGAAAAAATCATAGATTTTATCCCATACATTTGTATTAACTGAAATACTCGCATAGCCTGACAAGGCAAGATTTTGTGATCGGTAAAATTAACACGTGGGTCAAAATATTCCCGGTCGTTTCGCATGTTTTCTATTCGTATTCAAAATTTAATCAAATGTTTGAATTTCTAATTATACAACCTAAATCTATAATCTATCCCCTTTCATTTCATATATGGCATGCTATGGATCTTTTCCATGTAAACTTGTAGTATTGCAAAATGAATACAGTCCATTCATTGTAGCTATTCACGAACCTCCCGAGTTCTTTGTACGTTAGGCTAGGCCTATGGCTCCAACCCACCTGCGTGCGCATCTCGACCATTCCAACGGAAGTGTCGCCATCTTAGTCCTTATTTGTGTGTAAACAAAGTGAAAATGTTATCTAAATGTGTAAAGAAAACATCCAGATGTTATAAATACAGTTTAGATTAAGTTTCGAATTGGAACAGCCAAATACGCAGCATCGATCTGGCATTTTTCAAAAAAAGGTAAGGACTAAGATGGCGGTCTCCCATAATATGGCGCTCCTTGTGGCCGGATATGACGACACGTGGGTACCAGCAATACCATGTGTGAATGCCGATTGACTGTCTTTCGATTCAAAATACTAATTTTCTAAACCAAGCAATTTTATTTCGATTCGCCCTTATGTTTTCGTTCTAATAACTAACGAAACTAGTTTTGTATATTCAAAATGATCTTGGACCTTATAGATTTATAATATTTTACGATTTAAGGTTTGCTTCAAACCACAAGCTAGCATGAAGCCTAGATCAAAAGAAATTCAACTTGTGTTTTCTATCGAAATTCGGGACTTAAATTACAAACTTTATAGATTGAATTGGGACTTGAAATTTATGCAAATGAAAGTTTGTGTATTTTACTTTTTTATTATTATTTTGTTATTTTGATCTGTGAAGCAGTTATTTAGTTACTTTATAAAATTATGGTTTGGGCTTGTTAAAACTCAGGATTGCTTTGCACTTTAATTGCAAGTATTTCTTTTTAAAGAGAAACTCCCGACTATTGATGAATGTCATATTATTCTGTGTTTTTTAAGCTTTCCAACCATATGCAACATGTCTTGTTATGTATGACGACCGTAGAGACAACACACTTAAAAGGTGTAGTAACAAACACAAGTTTGGCGTTTATAGGCCCTGCGAGAGCAGGTGGCGTGAAAATTAAAGTTGTCTTTGCAGATTTTTTTTCTAAATAGTATAATCTTTACTAGTCATAGTTGATCAGTATTATGTTGTGTATGAAAATATAGGAGTTTGTAACATTTTTCACAAGGAATCCTCTCTGAGGATTAGAGTGTATAAATACCTCCCCTCAATGAGTCGTTGGGAACATCCCACTTGTGAACCGATGTTTTTCGTTGTTGTTAATGAAACATTTTTTGGTGTGAATTGATTTTTGTGTCTGCCAGCGAGGACGCTGTCCGGGTTTTGCCGATATAACTAGCCACAGGTAAAAATTTAAGGCAGACTGTAGGTTAGACTGTACCTGAGTGCTGTACCTGAGACTCTACCTGAGATGGAGAGAGAGAAGCAATAAAGAGAGAGAGAGACCTGTACCAGTTTTGACTGCCTGTTGCTGTTTGCTGCTTGCTGACTGTTTCCTGCCTACTATTCCTGCACTCCTGTCTGTCCATGCACCCTTCACCCTTCCACTCCACCCCATCACATACAACTCACACAAGGCTTGAACTTGGTCTCTCTAATGTTGAACTCAGACTGTGTGAAAGAGAGAGTATGTGTAAGGGAGAGAAAAAAGAGAGATGCTGAGTCAGAGAGCAAAAGAGAGAAATATGTGTTTCTGGCTGCACACTGTGTTTTATGCATTTTTTGAAAAACTGAAAAATGAATATGTAAGTATCCCAGTGTCTCTTTATACTAATGATTTTAACATTTTTATTTAATTTACCGGTATCTGCATCTGCATCCAGTACATTAGTAAACCAACAGAATATTTTTCATTATTGTCTTGGGAACAAAATGGCAGTTTTCAGGTAAAGTCGATAGACTTTCTGTGTACCGTTTGTTGCAGAGCATAGAAGAATATTTACACTGTTGTTTTCCCCCTGTGTTTGCAGTGATTCAGCGCGTGCTGCATAGGGCCCCCCTTCTGTTGAAGGACAAGATGATCCGTGTGCAGATGTGTTCGGGCAGACCACTACAGCCCCCCGACCCCCCGATCAGTACAGTAGAGATACGAGGCTTGGAGGATGAGAGGGACACTGAACTGTGCAGGTGTGTATGTGTGTAGTGTGCGTGTGTGTGTATGTGTGTGTGTGCACAAATAGTATGCTGGAGATACGAAGCTTGCAGAACATGGGGGAGACTGAACTGTTCAAGTGTGTGCGTGCGTGCATGCACGCATGGTAGTCAGGATGCATGCGTGCATAAGCCTGCACGAAGTATTAATGCCATGCCTCCTAGTGTAAGCATCATAGTCATTTACAAAACATGACACTTCCAAATGATTTCCTACTGCTGACAGCTGCCAGTGATCATGTAGCTCACTCTCTCACTTTATTTTGTCCCAGTACTTCAGGCGAAAGTCAAAACTACATTTGTGTGTGTGTGTGTGTGTGTGTGTGTGTGTGTGTGCAGGTACTACTTTGAGAACCCGACGAAAGGGGGTGGGGATATCGATAGCGACGAGTGGAACGAGGAAGAGAAGATCTTCTTCATCACTTTCACAGACCCCGAGGGTAACTGCAGGCCTGTGTGTTCTGGTTGTATATCTCTGTGCGTGTTTGGTGCTTTGCTGTCCTCTGTCCATGAAGTGGAAAGAAGATTATGGTTTCGTGTTTTCTGTGTGTGTGTGTGTGTGTGTGTGTCAGTGTGTGTGTTTGCTTCAGTATCTGCCTGTCTGTCACTTATTTTTTTGAAAAATAATAAAAGGACCTAAACCATGTACTTTAGTATGTGAAAAGTATGTGTTGAGGTTCCATATATTGACACAATCATCTGTAAACTTGTGTGTTTTTGTTGTTCATATTTATTTCAGTTATTGCTTTTTCCCCCTGCAGAGTTTGCTTCTTCAAATGTAACAATTACTACAACCCCCTGATCCCTGCTATTTCAGGAGTTAAACAACCAATCCCTAAAATCCACCCCACACTTTATATATTTCTTATTTTGTTTTTAAATATTTGTCAGCTCTATCATTGTTAATGACCCTGCAATGCAGTGAATTTCTTTTCCTCTGATTCCTATCGACGCTATTGTATTTCTGTCAAGTTGTGCGCCACTCCTGAGGGAGCTGCACTGGCTACCAGTCCAGTTTTGCCTAAAATACAAGTCCTTGCCTTCCACCATTATGAGCAAATCCTTCCGCCTTATCGCTCTAGCATGGGTGCAACTTTTCCTGGTTTACAAGGATTTCCTGTTTTTGAATTTTACCAGAAAAGGAATTTCCTTTTTTTGAATTTGTTAAACAAGATCTTTGTGTGTCTACTGTATTTCTCAAACACCTTAAAATAACCATTTGTATAAATTGTGGAAAAAGCAAACTAAAATACCTTCATAAATCAAGTTTTTTTTCAGCTGCAGGGGGACATTATCCCTAGATCCCAGCCTTTCAGTTTTTTTCATTTTGTGTAGTTGCACCCATGCTCTAGTTAGTGCTCTCCACACATTCACTCCTCGTTCACTCCGATCTTCCAATGCTATGGTGTTAAAGGTATCTCATAGTAAAACTAATTTAAAGTCTTTTGGCCAGTGCAGCTTTAGTTTTTGTGCCCCCATGGTCTGGAATTCTCTCCCTGTCCATCTCCATCACCAGCCAACCCTTTCCGGTTTAAAAAACAAACAAACTCAAGACCCATCTGTTTCAGAAAGCTTTTTCTTGGTGATTTTCCCCCTTTTTCCCCAGAGACATGGTTGTATGAACGTAGGAGAATGGTTCATATAAGTGCATCTGCATGTGATTCAATGAATGCACACACCTTGAGTCTAATTTATTTGGAGAATGGCGCTTTATAAATGCTGTGTATTATTATTATGTGTAGTAGATGACGTGAACTGTACTATTTTGAGGTAATAAAGTATACCCAGTACTTGACTTGGCTTGACATTGCTTAAGTTGATTTTGTTCCAGTTGCCAAGTCAGTGGCCTCCAAAGGACATACGGTGGGAGGCAAGGTGCTGGAAGTCAGTCTGTACACCCCACCCCCAACCCCCACTGAGGAGGAAGAAATCCCAGCCCAATGCACGGTGGAGGTACGAGGCATTGACCTGGCCAAGATGGATCTGTATGACGCCTATTTCTCCAACCCCAAGAAAGGCGGTGACACCATTGTGGAAATGTCGCCGAGCCAGGACAACACTGTCTTGTACATCACATTCGAAACACCTGAAGGTGATTTGGGTTGTGGTGGGAATTGGGGATGGTGTGTATTGGTTGGGGAGTAGCCGGTAGTAAGAAGTGGGTTTTTTTTGGAGAAAGGCAGGAGAATGGGCTAAAAAGTCAGAAAAATGGTAGATGACACAAAGCAAGGAAACAAGTCAGAGTCAAAGAAAGAGACAGATTAGAGGAAGTTACAAGCACAGAACTTCCAGAGGGTGCGGGAACTATTTGTACGGAAGACCCCCCCCCCCCCCTGGTATCCCCACGGGGGGGAGGGGAGTTCAATGTATTACCGTATTTTATGGACTTTAACCCTTTCACCACCAATGTCGCATTTATGCACCGCGATGGTTTAACATCCATGCCACTAAAACGCATCAAATCAGTGTCTGTTATTCAAATATCATATTTGCTTAATGTTAGGAGGTATGGATAGGCCTAATATTATACATGTCACAGAGGAATTCTCAATATTGCAAATAATTTTTGTTTCTCTTTCCAGTTAAGTGTAATGGTATTTTTTGGCTACAAAATGGCTGGCGCGAAAGGGATAAGGCACTACTTTCCCCCCAGACTGATGCCCTTGTGCCTTATATGAATCTGAATCTGAATCTGGCTACGCTGCTCTGTCCCACTGGACACTTATACAGCTTTGTGCGTTGCGACAGAAAGAAAAATAAACCAAACTAAAAATCAACACAAAAACAAAGGAACTAAAGTAAAAATAGAAGTCTCCCCAGCGTTTCATTTCTCTTATGATAATAACTAATAATATAGTAATAAACTAGAAGAACAAAATCTTAAATCTATTCTAACCATACTGAACATCACTCAAAACAATGGCATATTCTTTTACCAACCTGGAACCCATACCATAGTATATAGAAAAACGAAAGTAGCAAAGGGCCGCTACTCTCGTCATCCGGAAGTAGGAGTTATCCCCCTACATCCGGGGGCGCGGTCATTTGACCCGCCAATGTCATTCTTCATTTTTCCACCTCAATGGAAACACCTTTTTTGGACCCTTCCTAGCTTGACTTTTTGCTTCACTTGTCGTTTTGGTTGGTTCTTTCCTTTTCATTTCGACTTCTACTGTAGTTTCATACTAGTTCTTTCAGTTTATTGGTATTCTTTTTGAATACCTTTGCTTTTATTTTATTGACTTTTTTTTTATTGAGTTGTTCATGGTGTCTTATGTTTGATGTTACAACATGCACTCAAGGCAGGTGGATGATCTTTTGTTGTACTAATTTTATTCTCTGTTATGCTCCATGCTGTATCAAGCAGGAAATCAAGTAAGGGGAAGTATTCTAGGAGTCCCTAAGAGCAAAGGGAAACTACTTTAGCAAATCTAACTATTAGTACACAAGTTGTATCCCTTGTATATTACATCCCCCTTCTTATGAAAAACTTGACCAAATCATTCTATAATGAATAACTAATTTTAGATTAATAAATAAAATTAAAAAATATGCAAATCAAAATTTTCACACACTTTTTTGGTTTCCAATAAAAGGCGCAGGGTCTTTTACCTGAGTCTTTGTGTCTTCATTTAACCCAAATTTAAAAACAAAAGGCGCAGGGTCCTGAGTCTCTTATTCTTTGTTTCACAAAACTGAAAAGGGTAGCTAAATGTGTTGTGCATTGTGTGTATGGCAGTGGAGATGTTTTTACAGGTCAAGATTTTTTGGTGGTGTCACAACACGGCCGTGTTTGGTTGTGTAGGCCGCTGCCGTCTTGGGTGGTCCGGGCTGCTGCATGGCTGGTCCTGGATCGCGGACTGGCTGGACTGGATCAAGGTCTGGCTGGACTGGATCGAGGGATGGCTGGGCAGGGCTGGAGGCTGGCTGGTCTGGTGCTGGCTTCATGGGCTGGTCAGCAGGTGTTGGCTGGGCTGCATGGTTGGGCTGCAGGAAACGCCGATCTTGCCTGTATTGGTCGTCACTGGTTTGCACCACAAAAGAACAGGGTGCATCAGTCTTTGTGGTGATCTGGGCGGGTTGCCAATTTTCTTCCTTGGACAGCTGGACGTAGACAGTGTCGCGGATCTTCATGGGTGGCAGCTGGTGAGCCGTGCGGTCGTAGTACTGCTTCTTCCAGGCCTGCTGGAGCTGGCGTCTGGATGCAAAGTCCTGGTAGGTGATGGACTTCGGCTTCAGCTGTTGGCTGGTGGCTGGCAGGATGGAGCGTAGTTGTCTGCCCATGAGGAGTTGAGCGGGGGAGGCAGTACCGTCAACAGGGGTGTTACGGTACTCAAGGATGCTGAGGAGGGGAGATCCACCATCAGCTTTGGCCTTGTCCAGGATGCATTTGACTGTCTGGACAGTCTTCTCTGCAAGTCCGTTGGATTGGGGGTAGCCAGGGCTGGAAGTGATGTGTTCAAAGTCCCATGCAGTGTTTCCCATAACGCACATATGTGCGTCCCTGAAGCACAAAAATCACAGAGGGACTCTTTGATTTCAGCTCTGGGCGTCCCATGGGACGCACACTTTTTTTCAACAGACCGAGACACTCAGGGTTCATTCTTGGTCTCGGTCATCGGTCATTGACTCATAAAATGTTGACGGATAGTTTTAGCAGGCAGGCGGTCATCTGACCGATTGATTTTTCGTCAAAGCAGTCAACAACTTCAAGGATTCTGTCGTCTGCTAAACTTAGTTCTTCCGCGGCCTCGGACCATAATCAGAACTAAAAAATTGTATCTGGCGAAACGAACGCCGAAACGAAGAAATGGCGGCATTGCACATTCGGTAAAGCTTTTCCGATCCAACTTTTTGAAAACCAAATAAAGTTCCAGCGTGACCTAGTCTTCTAGTGCTAAACAAGATCGTTCTCGGCCTTTTGACAACAATTCGTGTTTAAAACCAGCCATGCCTCCCCAAAAGAAGCCACAAGTAGGAAAGGGGCAGAAGAATATGTTTGCTAGTTTCGGACTCGCTCAGACATCGTCTGCAACTTGTAGGATCGTTGGAATTAGGTCAAGCCACCCCAACTTTTCCACATCAAAACTCTGAACCCGATTTTCGCTTCGTGCCACAGCGGTCAGTCTGTTTGCTTTGATTTTCCTGGTTGTCAGTCTTGTTTCTGACCATCCGGGGTTTTCCTTTCTAAAGCAGACACATGTCCGGTCATTCCAAAACGATCTTTGTTTACATCTGAATGCTTGTTCGCGAGAGTGAAGTGCTTCAACTTTTAGGTCTGATTTCTTCGTTGACCAAATCTGAACGGTTTTTGCAAGTTCGACAGAGGAAAAAGCAGCAGCATCAAGCCGTTCTTTTAGAGATGTGAATGGCATCATCTCAAAAACATAAGCTACTGCATATATGCAAGTGTGTGTGTACGCTTGTGTGTCTGTCTGCCTGTCTCTCTGTCCATATCTCGATCTGTTTGTCTCCCCCCCCCCTCTCTCTCTCTCTCTGTAGTCAGCCTATTCCATTTCCAGGGGTTATGCACATGTGTTTGCCTGTGTGTTCACTGTGCATGTAGCATGTGTGTTTAGCATGTATTTGCTTTTGTTAAAGCATTTTTTATCATATACTTAGGGGACTCTTAAAAATATGAAAAGGACTCTTAAAATTTTGCACAGGGAGTCCCTGGGACTCTCAAATTTCACCCCTATGGGAAACACTGCATGTGTGGGCAAAGACTTTGAACTCTTCGGCCGAAAACTGGGGGCCATTGTCACTCATCACTGTCTCTGTGATGACGTGGCGGGCGAAGTGGGAGGACAGCTTCCGAATGACTGTGGTGGAGGTGGCGTTGGGGAGTTTGTCCACCTCGAAGAACCGACTGTAGTAGTCGACGGTCACCAAGAACGTTTTGTTGTTCCAAGTGAAGAGGTCGGTGCCGACTTTCTGCCAAGGACAGGAGGGGGTGTTGTGGGAAAGTAGTGGTTCTTTGGGGTTGGATGGGACATATGGAGCACAGGTTGGGCACATGGCGACATGTTTGTGGAGGTCGGTTGCCATGCCGGGGCAGAAGAGGATCTCTCTCGCTCGCTGTTTCGTCTTTTCGATCCCCATATGGCTGGAGTGAATTTTCGCCGTCATCTCCACGCGAAGAGCTTTGGGGACGAGGATCTTCTCTCCCTTGAAGATGATGATGTTGATGATGGATAGCTCGTCTCGAAGTTCCAGTAGTCAGATATGCTGGAGGGGCAATCTGTGCGTGACTCTGGCCAACCCCTTTGGATGGTGGGCATCAGGGTCTGCAGCTGGGGGTCTGCCATGGTAGCTTCTTCTATCTGCTGCATTTTGTTATCACTGATGGGCAGGTTTCTGACGACTGCGTGGATGATGGCCTCTAATTCATCAGATGCTTCAGTGTCTACTGGGTCTGATGGGGAACAGTGCCGAGATAGCGTGTCTGCCACCGGGATGTTTTTCCCAGGGACATGGACGATGTCCAGGTCGTACTTCTGCAGCTGGAGCAGCATCCGTTGGAGGCGGGGTGGAGCATGTGCCAAGGGCTTCTTGGTGATTCCAGGGGCTTGTGGTCACTGTGGACGGTGACACGTCGCCCATAGATGTACTGGTGAAAACGCTGACATCCAAACACGATGGCGTACAGTTCCTTCTCTATTTGGGCGTAGTGCTGTTCAGTTTTGTGCAAGGATTTTGAAGCAACATTGATGGGTTTTCCGTCTCGGAGGATGGACGCTCCCAGTCCATGTTGGCTGGCATCAACCTGGAGGATGAGGGGTTTGGTTGGATCGTAGTATGCAAGGACTGTCTCACGTGAGATGATCTCTTTGGTGGAGTCAAAGGTTTGCTGTTGTGGTGTATCCCAACGGAACTCCACATCATCCTTCAGCAGGTCTCTCATTGGTTTGGTTTTCTCCGACAGCTGAGGTATGAATTTGGCCAGGTAGGTGAACATGCCCAGCACAGTCTGCAGCTCCTTTTTGTCTGAAGGTGCCGGCATGTTGATGATGGCGCTGACCTTGGAGGGGTCTGGTTCGAGTCCATCAGCCGTAACCAAATGGCCAAAGTATTCCACTTGTTGGGCTCCGATTGTCAGTTTGTCTGGGTTCAGCTTCAAACCTTTCTCTGCCGCCCTCTCCAGCACTGCTCGGAGGTTGTGGTCATGGTCTTCTTGGGTGGCCCCGAAGATGATGCTGTCATCAACTAGGACAATAACGTCTTGTAGTCCTTCGAAGGTCTCATCCATTTTGCGCTGGAATTCGTCTTGGGCATTGACAACGCCGAATGGCAGCCTTTTGAATCGATATCGGCCAAACGGGGTGTTGAAGGTGGTGAGGAAAGAGGATCTCTTGTCCAGTTTGAGCTGCCAGTATCCTGACTTGGCATCCAGCTTGCTGAAGAACTTGACTCCTGCCATCTTTGACAGAGCATCTTCCAGTGTTGGCATGGCATAGTGGGGTCGTCTGACAGCTTCATTGAGGTCTCTTGGGTCAAGGCAGACTCTCAATTTCCCATTGGGCTTTTGGACAACAACGAGTGAGTTCACCCAGTCTGTTGGTTCGGTGACCTTCTCAACCACGCTCAGGTCTTCCATCCTCTGAAGCTCTTTCTGCAGATCATCCTTCAGGGTGTGTGGTACACATCGGTGTGGATGCACTACAGGAGTGGCGTCCGGGCGGAGGTTGATGGAGACATTGCTATCAAGGGATCCCAGTCCACTGAAGACGTTTTTGTAGTCGTTGAGGACGGACGCTTTGGTCATGGGTGGACAGGCTTCTGGCTTGCTGACTGACAACACCAATTTGATGAGGTCAAGGTCCAGGGATGTTCGTAAACCAAGGACTGGCTGCGTGTGTTTCATGTTGGCGATGACAAAGCTTTGTTTGAAGGCCTTGCCCTTGTAGCTGCACGTCAGGTCCACAGTCCCTCGGACGTCAAATGCTTCGCCGGTGTAGCTGAAAAGACGCTGGTTGGTCTTTCTGATGTGAGGTTGGTCTTGCAGTTGGGAGAATGTTGCAAAAGGAATCACGTTGACTTGTGCTCCTGTGTCTATCTTGAATTTCAAACTATCAAACTGGCCTAGTTTAACTTCTGCATAGGCTGTGTCTGGTTGTTTGGTGTTGCCTGCAATGCAGTCTATGAAGGGTTCTTCTTGTTCGTCTTCCCTTCTGTCTATGTTGTGGATCTTCTTGGAGAGACACACCTTTTCATAGTGATTCAATTTTTTGCACCCACGGCATTGTTGTCCATAGGCAGGGCAGGCTCTTCGTGCATGAGATCCACCACAGTTTCGGCAATTTTTTATGTAGGCTTGTGGGGTTGGTTTGTGTGCAGATGATCTTCTCTCGCTTTGGACGGCGTCAACACTCATTGAGGGTGAGGCCAGGGTCCATGGAGGCAAGGTGCTGCTTTGTCGTCTCATGTCTAATGCAGGTGTCGATGGCTGTCTGCATTGTAAGTTTGTCGCCCTCGTTGAGGAGCTTCTCCCTTATTTCGCTCGAGCACACGCCTGCAACAATCTTGTCTCTGACCATTTCGTCCTGCAGGTCGCCAGGGTATCCACAGTCTTTCACAAGATTGTGCAAATCTGTAGCAAAAGAATCAAAAGTTTCACCAATCTTTTGTTTTCGCTGGTGGAAAACGTACCTGGCAAATACCTTGTTGGTGCTTGGTGCAGTGTGTTGCTGAAACTTGGCCAAGATCGTGTTAGGATCCTTTTGTTCTGCCTCTGTCAGATTCCAAGAATTGAAGATTTCTCTCCCTTTCTGCCCTACCCAAATCAGTACATATGCGGCTTGCTCTTCAGGGGTCCCTGAAACATTAGTTTGGCATGCTGGCTAAATGTTTTCCATTCATCAGTCAGGTTCCTGGCTTCCCAGTTGAGGGTGGGGTTCATCTGGGGGGCAGTCATCTTGGTTTGGGATGATTCAATAGGAAATATAGTTCTTGATCGATAGGGTGTGTACTTACTACCGCTTTTCTGACACCATCTTATGTTTGATGTTACAACATGCTTGCCCCACATGGCCGAAAGGCTAAAGAGGGCGTTAAGCATTATTTCATGCACTCAAGGCAGGTGGATGATCTTTTGTTGTACTAATTTTATTCTTTGTAATGCTCCATGTGGTATCAAGCAGGAAATCAAGTAAGGGGAAGTATTCTAGGAGTCCCTTAGAGCAAAGGGAAACTACTCTAGCAAATCTGACTAACTATTAGTACACAAGTTGTATCCCTTGTATATTACATGGTGTATTGGCTGAACCGGTTTTTTTACCTGTTCGGTTTTCTCTTTTTGTTTGGCCGTCATGGCCACTTCTTCTTCGACTTCTGCTCCCGTGAGCAACTCTTCTGCTGTTTCTATCTCTGCTTCTTCTCTCTCCAAGTCTCTTGCGGTCAAGAAGAGCCCCAGAGACCAGCAAGGTAGATTTCTTCCTTCTTCGTCTTCTTCTCAGAAAGAGCATAAGTCTAAGAAGTCCACTTCTTTTGTCTTCCAAATTTGTCTCTTCCAAGCATTCTCCGGTTGCTAAGACTTCTTCTGAGCCTCAAGATCCTGTCTCAATTTCAGTCTCTCCTCCTCTTGTGTCCGTGTCGACTTCTCAAGTCATCACAGATGTGCTTCTCCAGTCTTTTATCCGCCATCTTGGCACAGCTGGTTTCAATCCCTTTTTTTCCACTACAACTTCGTCTGCCGATTATCTCTGCTCTCGTTCTCCTCCAGCCCTAGAAGCCTTTTCATCTCAAGGTTCGGTCTCGGGTTCTAGGCGCATTCCCGGTGCTACTCTTTCTCCCACTCTGGTGCACAAGGTTTCTGCACGGAAGTCGACTGCCCTCCGCCCTTCTATTCCAGTCTTTCTCTCTACTCGGGCCCTGACTTCTACCAGGACTGCTCCTGCCTCTTCCAGGTCTGCTGCTGACATCTTCTCCCATGACCAGCCTGCGAGGACTGGTCGGCGGAGCATGCGCACTCACGAAGCTGTAGCTCCACCCATGATCGGGTGTCCACATTCCGTACGCTACCCCGAGCTTCGGCTCCGTGCCAGTCATTTGGCAACCCGAACATGACGGAATGATGGTGCAAAGAGCCCTGCATTGATCATGGGCTTTTCAGCTCCGACTATGCCACCGGGTCCCAGTACCCGAGGGGTTTCATAACCGGGAGATACACCTAGTATCGTACCGGCAACCAGGTATCCCCCGGTTCCGGGACTGATTCTCCCTCCGGTTACTGGCAGTGCCGAGGTTCACCTGGTAGCTTTCCATAGCTACACATTCATCAGGTGAACTTGGAGTCGTGTCCTCGGATGAGGACTATCCGGTACAACCGGTTCATCCGATTAAACCGGCAGATGCCCAACCGGGTGATCGACAACCGGAGGATCTGCAACCAGAGGATCCCTAACCTGGTGATCTGCAACCGGCAGAGTTGCAACCGAGTGATTGGCAACCGGATGATTGGATACCGGGTGATCTGCAACCGGCAGATCCACAACTGGATCATTTGCGTTCTTTGGACTTGAACGGAGGGTTCAAAGAGAAGTTCAGCTACAACGTCATCCCCCCTTGGGTTTTCCTGATCGAGACTATCTTTCCGGTTCGGACGGAGACTCTGTCTCCTTCTTTACCCAGAACGCACATCAATCCATGGATTTATCCACTCAGGGAATTTTAAATGCTTTACGTGTCTGTTGTTCCGACGTGTCAGCGGTTCAACACTCTCACTCCCTGTCGGCGACTGGCAGTGCGGTGGGCTCACTTCGTCCTCTGTTGAAACCAGCCCTTGCCTTAAAGGCAACTCTCTGGGAGTTATTCTCTCCATTTTCGGGGATACGCTTCAAGGACTAACAGAATTGGTGGCCTCTCTCATGTTCAAACCTGTGCTCTCGCACGTGATGGTTTCTTTCAAGAAGCCGGGCCTTCCTTTTACGGCAGGAAAAGGAATGTTTGTGCTCTCCGCCCATTCCGGACGAACCGTTATGTTCGTCCGAAGATTTTGGGCTCAACCTTGGAATCAGCTCAGAAACGGAAAGCTGATTCCAATCAGGATGCTCTCCTCCATGCTATTACCAAGCGCTTCCGGTCGGACTCTCAGGGTGCTCCCCCATCTCAGACCAGAACCAGTTCTCAGCCTTTCAGAAGGCATGTTTTGGCTGCCCCTCCTCGGGCTCCCTCTCATCAGTTCATTGTCCAAGGGACAACAGTATGCTTCTAAGCGTCCTTTCTGTCCAAGGGGTGGAAAATCTTCGTCAAGGCCTACTCGGTCTTCTCGACCGTCTATGCCGTCCCAACCTCAGTCTTTTCAATAGGGCCCGCATTGTCCAGAGAATCTCCAGACATTTCTGCTTCAAGCATAGGTTCTCTCTGTCAGGCCTTCCCGACTTGGCAGACCTTGATCAGGAATGTTTGGATTCTCCGAATAGTGCGGGCGGGATTCAGGTTCCAATTCATCCAGGAACCTCCTCTCTCTTCTGCCCCCATCGCCTTCCAGCCACCCATGGATCCAGAGCGTCTCTCCATCCTTCAAAAGGAGGTTGACTATCTGGTAGAAAAAGGTGCTATAGTCGAAGTAAAACACCCGGGACCAGGGTTTTATTCCCGACTCTTCACCTTTCCCAAGAAATCAGGGGGCTTCAGACCTGTTCTGGATCTCTCTCCCATCAACAAGTTTGTAAGGAGAATACGTTTCAAGATGGAAACTACTTCTTTGGTCCGGTCTTTCGTTCGCCCAGGCGACTGGGCAACGTCCATAGACCTTCAAGATGCCTACTTCCACATCTTGATCCATCCTACCAGACGAAAGTACCTCCGCTTTGTCTGGATGGGACGTAGCTATCAGTTCAAGGCTCTTCCATTCAGACTTTCCTTGGCACTTGGATTTTTACCAAGGTGACCAAGGAATTGGCATCTCTCGCCTGATCTCAGGGCATTCATCTGAAAATCTATTTAGACGACTGGCTGATTCTGGCAAGCAGTCAACCACTGTGTCATCTCCACACTCAGACTCTTTGTTCTCTCTCCAAGAGACTTGGGTTCAGAATCAACGGCAAGAAGTCAGATCTGTCCCCCAGCCAGACCTTCTGCTACTTGGGCATGGATTTCAACACAGTGTCATTTCGAGTCTCTCCCACAAAGGACAGGATCAGTTCTCTGTCCAAGTCGATTTCGGACCTTCTCACGGTCCCCTCCACTACTCTACGGCAACTCCTTCAACTTCTCGGTCTGATGGAGTCTGTTGCGGATCTGCTTCTGCTTGGCAGACTGCACAAGCATCGGCTACAGAGAGAGCTTTCGGCTCAAGTATCGGACCTGACTTCGTACGACCAGGTAATTTGTCTGGAACGAACGAACGAACGAACGAACGAACGAAATTTTATTTATACAGGGTAATGAGATAAGTATACATACTTTTTTACACCCAGCCCTTGGTTCCAGCACACTGTCGTACAGTGGTTGGATCAGACCTGGATCAACAGTTCTGTCCCGACCAGACTGTCCCGCAGACAGCTGTTCCTGTTCTCGGATGCCTCCCTCGAGGGTTGGAGAGCGCATCTCGATTTAGACGACGTATCAGGTCTTTGGTCTCTGGAGGAGTCCAAATTACACATAAACCTTCTAGAGATGGAGTCATTCAGCAGAGCTCTGCTTCACTTCGCTCCTCATCTCGCGCACAACTGGGTGATGGTTTGCAGTGACAACACTGTTTGTCTGTCGTATCTCCGTCGACAGGGGGGCACACGTTCAACCTACCTGTCTCTTGCGGCGGAACGGATTCTACTGTGGGCTCATTCTGCCGACATTGCGTTATCGGTGGAGTTCATCCCTGGCAAATTGAACGTGATAGCAGACCAACTCAATCGCTCCTCTCAGGTCCTCCCGACGGATTGGACAATAGCGCACCAGTCCCTCCGTCAGTCTGGGAACGCTGGGGCAAACCGCATGTGGATTTGTTTGCCACATGCTTCATGATCAGTGCCCGTCTTCCGTTTTATGTCTCCCCGATCAGAGATCCACAGAGCCTCCACTGTTTCTACAGTTGTCACCAAACACTCTTATTCAGTCAAGAAACGGCATCGGTCACACAGACCCGTCGAAGCTCAGGCTAGCCGCCTGGCTTCTATAAAGTTGGGACTCAAGCATCAAGGCTTTTCGTCTAGTACGGTTGACCTCCTTCTTTCTTCGAGATGGCAATCTACCAATAGATTGTACAATCTCAGATGGCAGACGTGCACGGCAGTCCCTTCAGTCCAACTCTCCACATTTAGTAGCATGCACTATTTCCCTCTTGCACTCGGCTGACCCCTTCCCACTGAACCACTACCGCAGCGAAATCATAGTTCGCTACCCTTCTTCTCTATATAGTTTCATACTGTTTTCGTGTGGAATGAGTCCGTGTTGTGTTTGCGGCAAATTCAAATCCTGATTTGGTGCTTAAAATACTATCCGCAGTACAGAGATTGTATCCGTGAATAGCTATGTGTGTTTTGTTATGATTGACCAAAGGAGACGTGGATTCACACTCTGTAAGTGGAGATTATATTAAATGTTTAAAGTGTTTTGTCCTGAACTTTTCAGCATCCGAGTAGCGTCTGATAGCTGAACACGAGCAGTGCGTGTTGGCCAAGCCGTTCTATTCCAGCGACTTTCTGGGTTTGCGTGACCTTTGGTGCTGACCTTTTTGCAAAACATATCGAGTGTGTTTATAAGTATAGCATAGTATAGTATAGTGTGGGACTGGCTCAAGCCTAAGCCTCTCGTCTTTTAAACGTCCCTTCATTGACACTATTTTGTTTGCTTAAAATTGTGATTGTAATTCAATCATCATGTTAAAAAAAAATAGTTGACTAAAATTTTCATCCTAAAAAAATCAGGCTTTGCAATGTATCTCTCAAAGAATAAATAGTCTTCATCAACGTACAATATTTGTAATTCGCTCTTGAGATTTGAATAACATAAATCTAACTTTTCAAAATTTCCTTTCATTACCAATTCAATCAAAAGTGAACAATTGGAAAAAAAGGCATCGATTTACCCAAAAAGTTATTCCAAATATGAACAGTTCTGTTCTTTTACACACACACACACACACACACACATGCGCGTACGCGCGCACGCACACGTACACACACACTCACACATACAGAGAGAGAGAGGAGATCATTAAATTTATTCATAGAAATATCGTTGCCTCATGAGAAGAGGTACAATATTAATATGTTGCAAAGTGTAAGGCTTTGTTTCAATAAAAATGACTGAGAGGGGGGTAGATTCTCCTTTAGATCAGATCCATTTCTTTTCTTCACAAAGCTAATGTAAATTCATGTTAGATGGAAGAGGGAAAAATAAAACATAGGAAAATATAATCTTAAGTAACTGTAGGCCAAATTTATGAGTGTTAGATTGAGTGAGTAGAAAGGTGTTGTGTGGGAGAAAATGTGTGCTGAACTGAGGACACAACAAAATGGATTATCCTGGGATTTCCCAGCATCACAACGTGAGTTAAAAAACAACATACCCAGTGTGTGTGTGTACGTGTGTGCGTGCGTGAGTATGCGTGTGTGTATGTGCGCATGTGTCTGCGTGTGTGCGTGTCCAATATGTCTGTGGCCTGTTTGCGTCTGTGTGTATTTGTGCTCGTACTTGTGTGCATGTGCATGTATGCGCGCGCATCTGTGTGTCTGTGTATGTCCTTATGCCTGTCTGTATGCATATTTGTCTTTCTCCCCCCCCACTCGGTCTTTTTGTTGTACATTATGCATGCATGCATGCATGCCCCCTTGTCTCTCTCTCAATCTCTCTCTCTCTCTCTCTCTCTCTCTCTCATCTCTCTCTCTCTCTCTCTCTCTCTCTCTCTCTCTCTCTCTCTCTCTCTCTCTCTCTCTATGTGTGTCTGTGTACACGTGCCAATGTGTTTGTATGCATGCATTGATATACGTGCGTCTATGTGTGTACAACATTTGAACTGTTGCAATCGGCCGATGCATGCAAGCCTATCGCGCTATTTCTGTTTTTGTTCTTCTACCTGCATCAACTTCTATGGTGCATGCATGTATGTGTATGTGTGCGCGCATGCCTGCGTGTGTATGTCCATGCTGATTGCGCCTGCGTGTGTGTGATTGCATGCGTATATGTGTGTAAGCTTTTCAGCATGCAAAATGTTTTTCCTTTATTGAAATGTGTTCTCTATCACATTTTGCCCTTCTTTGCCTATGCCTCTTACGTAAATGCATACATGTCCCCCCCCTCTCTCTCTCTCTCTCTCTCTCTCTCCTCTCTCTCTCTCTCTCTCTCTCTCTCTCTCTCTCTGTGACAACATGGAACCATCTGTGTACCTGCGTGCGTGCATGTTTTGTACGTGCATGTGTATGTGTGAGTGTATGAGTGTGCATGGGTGTGTGTGGATGATATGTATCTATATGATTTGTCAATATGTCTCTCTCTCTCTCTCTCTCTCTCTCTCTCTCTCTCTCTCTCTCTTTCTCTCGTCGTTCCTTTCCAAGTGAGAGCAAGGCGGGATTTTAATTCTAAGGTACTTGATATTTATGTACGTTAATGGTTGTGTGTGAGTGTCCTTGTCGTTCATGTTCTTTCAACATAATAAATTTAAAAAAAATAAATTATCTCGTGAGTTTACAAATGTAAACATGATAAAGTACGGTTTGTTTTCGTAAGCTTCTCTTCTTTGAGCATTATTCATGCTGAAAGAGTCATCTTTACATTACAAGCTTCTCTTGTTAGAATCATTATTCAGACTGAAAGAGTTATCTTTACATTGCCATTTGTGCTCATTAAAAAGCGCTATATAAGTATCCGTTTAGTAGTAGTAGTAGTAGTAGTATGTATCATTATTATTATTATTATTATTATTACAAACTTCTCTTGCAACGTTGGAATCATTATTCAAACTGAAAGAGTCATCTTACATGAGTTTCTCTTCTTGGAAGCATCTGGTTGAAGAAAGATGCATTGTCGTGAATAAAAACTCTCAAGACTTAATCAGTGTTGCTTCCCCCCCACCCTCGCCCACCCCCCACCCCCGCTCCCCTCCATTCCCCTTCCCTCAGCGTTCTGTGACACTGACCGCCTGCTCTCGGGATGTGTATAGTTACTGTAATCAGGGACACAACACACACACACTGTAATCAAGAAAAGCCATGAAAGTTCTGCCCTAATAGAGGATGGGTCAGTTTTTGTTTTCCCCACAGTCGCTCTGGCCTTGCAGGGCTGGAGGGGGAGGGAAAGGGTAGAGAGGTAACGGAATAGTGAAGGTGGGATGGACTAGATTGGGAGAAATGTGTGCGAGTGGGGCTGTGGGGCAAATTTGTATCCAGTCAGCGCGCACACAGTTCGGCTTTCGTTCATTTTTTTTCCTCGACCTCCGCGTTTGTGCAATGCTGCTGTCCAGACTAAATGGAATAGAGAGAACTGCCGTGCGTGGTTTACGTTCTGCAAGTCTCGCAAGATAGATCCTCTCTGTCCTTCGACGGTGCGGTCCGTTGAATTTTTGTCTCACCTTCTCAATTCCAAGCATCTATCAGCTCAGACTCTCTCGGGCTATAGGGCAGCTTTTGTCAATACCATTTCATTGACTCTAGGAGTTAGATATACTGAGAACTTATCCACTGTTCAAGTCTCTCATTTCATTGACGCCGTTGGTCTTCAAACTCCCTCTAGAGCTGTGCGCTTTCCGCAGTGGGACATTTTCTTGGTACTCAACTTCTTAAGAGATCATTGTGAGCATCTCTATAAACTCTCATTGAAGCTCCTGACATACAAGACAGACTTCTTGTTAACGTTAGCCTTTTCCAGACGCATAAGTGGGGTTAATTCGTTTAGCTGTCTTTCAAGGGACATTGAGTTCTCTTCTGACCTCTCCTCAGTTTCTCTGTCCTTCTTGCCAGAGTTCCGTGCTAAGAATCAGCCGGGTGACATGAGCTCCCCTCTGGTAGTCATTTCCAGTTTGAAGTCTATTCTCGTACCGGACGATGCGGACAAGTTTCTTTGTCCTGTCCATGCTTTGAAGGCTTATTTGTCTTGCACCTTGTCCTTTCGAGGCTCTAAACGTTGCCTCTTTACAATGAGAAAAATGATAGGGATACTGTATTGCTAAGTCGACTGTCTCTCGCTGGATCTTGGATGCCATTAAGCTAGCCTATGCTAAGGCTTCTCTTAAGCTTCCTGAAAGTCCTATTAGGGCGCATGAACTACGCGCTATCACCAAAAGTGATGGAAGCGGCATTCTGGAGGTCACATAACACCTTCCTTCACTTTTACCTCAGAGATGTGGCTTCAAAACATTCTGATGACACCTACTCCATCAGTTATGAACTGCACGCTATTACCAACACTCAAAACAACATGTGGCCCAGACTCCAGTTTCTCTCTGATGTAAGTTACCTTTTGATTTTTCTTTGGGATATCATGTATTATGATCTACAGGGAAAATGTATTAACAGGTTTGTTAGGAGAACCATTCCTTATTCTGGACTGGTTACTCTATTTGATTGTAATATATATGTCATGATATTATCATTGGGTGCTGTTCACTTTAAGCATCACCCTCCTCCTCTATGGGAATCTGCTATTGTTTTGAGTGTTGGTCAGTATGGTTGGAATAGATTGGTAGATTTCTTGATTAATCTTACTATCTATTCTAACTAAATACTTACCAACACTCAAAACAACTTAAGTGTCCCTCCCATCCTCCCTCCTGATGCGGGATGGAAAAAACAAGAATGACATTGTCAGGTCAAATGACCGCGCCTCCGGATGTAGGGGGATAACTCCTACTTCCGGATGACGAGAGTAGCGGCCCTTTGCTACTTTCGTTTTTCTATATACTATGGTATGGGTTCCAGGTTGGTAAAAGAATATGCTATTGTTTTGTTGGTAAGTATTTAGTCAGAATAGATAGTAAGATGAATCAAAATCTACCATTTTGTGTACACTTTTGGGGGTGGGCTTTATGTGCGCCTTATAGTAAAAAAAAATATACAGTACTTTTATTTAGCTATTATTTTTTTTTCTAAAAAAAAATTCTGCCTTTCTCTGTTTTCCTTTTTTAGTTCTTTTGGTTTGAAAATTGAAGCATCCTGACTCACAAGCTTTATGAACTTCAACAACACATTTACTTGCATATATTTATTTTTTATTATGTACAGTCGCTCAGCGTGTTGCGGAACTTTCCCACAAGGTCGGAGGTCGCCAGCTGGAGGTCACTGTGGCTTCACCGCAGGAAGTGACCCCTCCTTGCACCGTTGTTGTGGGCGGGTGGGACCCTGGGAAAGAGGAGACGTGTCGCTATTATTTTGAGAATCCCAAAAAGGGTGGGGGTAACATCGCCGAGTTCGTTGTGGATGAGGCGCAGCGGTTGATCTACATTACATTTGAAGATCCTGAAGGTTTGTTGGATCATTTTGTGTTTGGTACAGAAATGATGGTGCTCTCTCTCTCTCTCTCTCTCTCATCCCTGTCTCTCTCTTCCTCTCTCTCTTCTCATCTGAGTGAGTGAGAGAGACAGGAGTGTGTGTTTGAGTGTGTGTGTGTCTGTATGTGTTGTTTTTGTTTTTTAATTTAAAAGAACTATAACGAGAGTTGATCAAGACATACAGTTCTGGAGTTAATTTGAATTATGTCCACCATTGAATAATGTTTTTTTGCCTTGTTGTCTATCTGTCTGTTATTAACTCTTAACGCCTTATACCGCTTGACACCGACCGCTAGACACCGCTAGTGGCCCGTAGTCCTAAACCACTTGAAACCAGCCGCGCCGATCCACCCATGTTGTTTAGTCATATTGCTAAGGAAGTGAGAACTCTCTGATGGAGAAGGTAAGCTTTAACGACATCCGGAAAGCATTCAACTTCCTGTTTCTATGGCCGCCATTGTGCACAGAGCTCGATTGAAGGCTAAATTTGATCAATTTTCTTCAAATTTTTGGGGGACAAATTTTTTTCCATCAAAATGGCGGCGTTCCGAACGATGCATGACAATGTTATTGATGTTTTTACCGATGAATTGTGTGCCAATTGTGCTTTTGGATTTAGTTATAGGGGCCAGAGTGAAGTGAATGTTGAGACTCGTGCTAGGCTAGTGCAGTGCATACTCTACTATGGTTAACTTTGACTATCGATCGGCAGAAAATCAGTCGAACGATTCCGACAACCGGTCATCTGCCGGGCATTCAGACACTGTTTTAGACAGTGAATTAGATATATTTAACGCATTTTAATGGACTTACGGTACTGTAACACTTATTACAAAGCTTGTAGATGCTTTCCAAATGAAAACTTCGATCGTGGTTGAAAATCTGAAGATCGGTAATGAGACCGAAGGTGAGTGTTTCAGAAACTTTTTTCACCTTTTGATTACATCATCGGAATGCTACAAAAAGGCAAGTGATAAGTTTATTTTGTGCTTGCAGTGTCTCTTTGATCGTTCTAGTGACTCAATTTGCAATGTTTCAGTAACAAACACACAACACATGTTTTTTTTTTAACATCTTTATTGAACACACCGTTATTATTGATATTTCGTAATAATCAATCAAAATAAACACATCGAATACATCAGGTTGGCCAAAATAACATCATCAATGCATAAAACAATATCATAACAACACTATTACAAAGTTTCATAAACTTTAATTCACAAATAATTTTACAATAATTTCTTTTTAATAAGCATACCCATTTCAGCTCCATTTTGCCAAATTCTTCTGGGGAAGAGAGTCGGACTTAGTGAATTTCTTCTGAGGACTTAAGAGTTAATTATTTGTTTATTTGTCTTTAAAAAACACAACCTTTCACATCCTTGCAGTGGCCCAGAGGGTGGTTGGTGGGCAACACCGA
>CM065683.1:34753486-34758486 GCA_017654935.2 Phymorhynchus buccinoides
TCCTTTGTGCAGTCTTGGATTTTCTCCAGGATCGTTGCCCACATCTTGTATATCTAATAATGTCCCGATGTGTCTGTTCCAGACGGAGGACGTGAACAGATTCATCCAAAAATGTTTTCAAGTGAGATGGATAGGTGTGAGGCATTGTGCATGGACGTTTGTGAGCGTGATAGCGGTTTACCCAATGGACCAACAGATAGCAGACAGGATAACTGATATTGCGGAAAACAAACTGAGCTCTAGTTTGGTTAGGTCTACAGAAAAAAAAATCGCTATGCCCAAGCTATAACCCCCTTTTCAATCAAGAGGACTTCAGGGCATTCGGTGTTGGGAGGTGGATAATGTCTTAGCAATTTAGGCCTAATTACTAATGGATGCAATGCAGATAACCAATGTAAGCTTAGTGCCTTCTAACTTAAGACCCACAACCCTTCACAGAAGACTAAACAATAAATCGATTTTCTATAGCTGTTAAATGCTATGCAGCTCTCATCTTCCATTTAGTGTGGACTCCAGATTTAATCCAATGCCAGAAAGGCTACAATCTATTGACATATGGAACTATGAGTTACAGGCTGAACTGACCTTGTACATGGGCAGATAATCCCTGAAGTTGCGATGTTGCTGGGCCACCAG
This sequence comes from Phymorhynchus buccinoides, assembly GCA_017654935.2. Classification (NCBI taxonomy): domain Eukaryota; kingdom Metazoa; phylum Mollusca; class Gastropoda; order Neogastropoda; family Raphitomidae; genus Phymorhynchus; species Phymorhynchus buccinoides. The sequence continues at coordinate 34,754,123 of CM065683.1, forward strand.
AGGCACGGTTCGCGCCAAGAACACCACTTTACGGACCTCGCCTGAAAATGCACAACAGTCATCAGAGCTGCTGCCATTGTTAAGACAAAGAGCAAGAGAGAGAGGGGGTGAGAAGACAGCAAAAGTGATGAGCACCCCTATATTTATTACATTTTATTAGATGTACACAATGGGAAGAGGCAGTAGGCAACTATTCCCACGGAAACAACCTGTTCTGCAACTATACTGTGGCTTTGCTTGCCCTGCTCTCATGGTGACCTCAGGTTTGGTTTCCAATCAAGTCTATGCCTTGGTGCAATTCGGGTCAAAATCATAGGGATCAGTGGCGTTCTGGGGAGCTGTCAATGGATGGTCGTTGGTGGCGCCCTCGGAGGAGGATCTCACTCACTCTGGCTCCGCGACTAAGATATTATTGTCGTCAGTAGGGGGCTTAGTAGGTGGTTTTCCTGCGTACAGGCTCCGCTGAACTCCACCGAACTGAATCAGCAGAAGTGCAGTGTCTCCTCGGTTCGTTGCGCCTCGATGGCTCCCCTTGGATTGCTGGTTTCGGATTCTGCGAACCTGAACAAGTCGGGTGTGTGGCTGCAAATTGGGACTCGGAATGAGAGGCGTGGTAGCAACGCCACTGTACGGCCAAGAAGATGAGACAGCAAAAAAAAAAATAAGACTATTCACGAACACTGACACCTATAATATTCTGAGAAATATAATTTCCATCTAACCAATGTAATTTTGCTAGCATTTTTTCACTTTGAAAAAACAAGCACACACATGCACAACAATGTACACTGTAGATCTTAGTCAACATACTCGGAAAACAAAAATCTGGCATCAATGTTGACAGACATCAATGCTGATTTTTGCTAACACACTTTACAACGAATAAAAAGACTGACAACAATGTTTATCTTTTCCAAATACAATTCATTACAATGAAAAAACAATACTATCCAACGTTGATGTTAGGAAAAAACCACATTGTTTATGTTAAAAAACATGATCACCTGGACGCGCGTTTTCCAGGTGCTGCTGAACGATGTACAGAGCCACCCTGGTTTTGCCAGACCCTGTGGGCGCGCAGATGATGGCGTTGTGGCCCTCCAGGGCATCCCGGGCCAGCTCCAGCTGATACTTCCTCAGAGCCAGAGGCTTGGGGGCAACCGGCTTTGGGCCCCCACATTGGGCACTCTTCTCATGTTCTGAATGTAAAATTATTAAAATAAGTAACTCTATTAAAAAGCTGGATAATAAAATACTCTATAACCATTCGTAATGTGGGATTTTTCTTCAATGTAAAAATTTAAAAAGAAAGAAAATAAATGAAGGATGGAATTCCATACCACACCAGGATCATAAAGCATTGGTGCGTCACATGGTATGACTGTTCTCCACACCTGGATCATAAAGCGTTGGTGCGTCACATGGTATGACTGTTCTCCACACCGGGATCATAAAGCGTTGGTGCGTCACATGGTATGACTGTTCTCCACACCAGGATCATAAAGCGTTGGTGAGTCACATGGTATGACTGTTCTCCACACCAGGATCATAAAGCGTTGGTGAGTCACATGGTATGACTGTTCTCCACACCAGGATCATAAAGCGTTGGTGCGTCACATGGTATGACTGTTCTCCACACCAGGATCATAAAGCGTTGGTGCGTCACATGGTATGACTGTTCTCCACACCAGGATCATAAAGCGTTGGTGCATCACATGGTATGACTGTTCTCCACACCAGGATCATAAAGCGTTGGTGAGTCACATGGTATGACTGTTCTCCACACCAGGATCATAAAGTGTTGGTGCGTCACATGGTATGACTGTTCTCCACACCGGGATCATAAAGCGTTGGTGAGTCACATGGTATGACTGTTCTCCACACCAGGATCATAAAGCGTTGGTGAGTCACATGGTATGACTGTTCTCCACACTGGGATCATAAAGCGTTGGTGCATCACATGGTATGACTGTTCTCCACACTGGGATCATAAAGCGTTGGTGCGTCACATGGTATGACTGTTCTCCACACCGGGATCATAAAGCGTTGGTGGTGCGTCACATGGTATGACTGTTCTCCACACCAGGATCATAAAGCGTTGGTGAGTCACATGGTATGACTGTTCTCCACACCAGGATCATAAAGCGTTGGTGCATCACATGGTATGACTGTTCTCCACACCAGGATCATAAAGCGTTGGTGCGTCACATGGTATGACTGTTCTCCACACCAGGATCATAAAGCGTTGGTGCGTCACATGGTATGACTGTTCTCCACACTGGGATCATAAAGCGTTGGTGCATCACATGGTATGACTGTTCTCAAGTTCTAATCAATACCTACATCATAAAAAATATCTGTGTGTCTGACCGCATGAATGTCTGTCCGAAAATAAGTGGTTGTAGTTTGAAAACTACGGTAACTCTTAAAAACTGCATTGTACTACCACATAGAACGACCAGAGTTGTAACTGATATCATAGTGTAATGCCAGACATAGATTTTACAGTTCAGCCGATTTATTTGCTTAGTCATTTAACCCATTTGTTAAGGAGTGAGAGTGGGGTGTAGATGGGGGTTTGTTTATTAAATGCAGGTAAAATATATTTTTTAAAACCTGAAACAGACTGCAACATCACGAAAAAACACACCATACAAACAAATACACAACAATCACAAAGTGGTATTATTCTATTGATGAAACAAAACGTGTGATATTTCAACAAAAATGTCACACAACACAGAAGACACAAAAATAATCCCCCTCTTCACAGTCTAACAGTCTCCAAAGCAAAATGCAGCTAAATGGAAAAAATGCAACGAATACTTATGCTTCAGAAACGCTATGTACAACAACCAAGTCTTGTAAAAATTAGCTTGCCATAGATGTAGTTGAATTAATGTATTATAGTGCCACGTGTACAGAGCTGCTGTTGGTATGAAGCATTGCAATGGAGTGACACTAGGATCATGGAAAATGTTAGGCCTACATCAAAACAGCTTATAACTACCCACCTTCTGTGTCCTGTTTCTCGTCATCAGTAAAGTCTGCCAACAGATCAGCCTCATCAGCAGCAGATAAGTCAGACAATGAAGATGAGTTGGTGTGTCTGGCACCATGAGCGCCCGAGCCAGCAGACCTCAGTGCTGACTCCGTTCCAGCTTCTTCCCGGTGCCGATGGCCATCCCTCCGAGTACTGTCCTCAACCTCAGGATGGGGACGTGCAAAATCAGTTTCCTGGCCTGAAAAGGACAACGTTCTTTTAATGACGATGTGACAAATCGTCATACGTTATCTTTTGTTGATTGTATTATTTTTACACTTACTGACAACAACCCTATTTTAACGTGGAAGATATAAACAATATCAAACAATGTTTATATGCATCATTTCAAGACGTTTGGCACATACTGGGAAGTAAATATAAGCATGTTCACAACAACTAGAATTGCTTCTGCAAAGATATGATTTTGACCTACTCAACAACAAATGATATGATGAAACTTTCAGATACAGACAATAGAAGACCTTAATGTACACATTTGCAAATTTTCTTCAAAGTATTGTTGGGTCTTCCAACATGCAGCATCAAGACACAAAGCCTTTGACAGTAATAAATAAACGCCAACATGCATATACATTTATGCCAATGTTGCTGCAATTACAACTGCTGCAATTAGGCCTACAATAAGCTTAATAACTTGCCATTTGTATTTATTAATCTGTTCATTTAGGTCGTAGCTTGAGAAAACGGATAATTGTGCAGCAGTTTCGATTTCAACTTCAATCTTTGGTACTTTGGGTTTCTTGTGCAACACGCTAGATATAAAAGCTAGTCAGTTTTAAAATCCAGACCTTGAGGGGCGAGCCGTTGTTTTGGCAGCGTCTGCTCCTCAGTGTCCATTGCGATGGTTTCCTCAGAAGGCAGGCTGGAGAAAGGACCACTGGCTCCTCTGGCACATTTTGCCCTGGGCTCCTCATCAACCACTGTTCGTACAGAATGAAGTGCATTCGTGGTTAAAGAAAAACTGACCAAGATGATAGGTGTATCATACTGTATGCGTCATGTCTGTATGTCTATCTGTTTGTCTGTCTGTCTGTGTCTCGGTGTAGAAGAACAAGAACAACATTTTATTGTCAAAGAACACGAAAACTGTTTTAGACACAATGATGTTTGCAGCATAAGCAGTATTACTGAGATAATAATAGTAGGATACACCCTGCCATGTGAGGTTATTCCCCGTCACTGGAAACCAGTTCCTATCTAGTCTTCAGTTGGCTCTGTGTATGTATGCACACTGTAAATTAGGTACATTTTGCATCACATTCATTCAATAGTTTGTTCATTCAAGTTGGTAATTTTT
>CM065683.1:34763486-34765986 GCA_017654935.2 Phymorhynchus buccinoides
GAAAAAGCCCAACGCATGAGGTGACTTGTGAAATTCAAGATCACATAAAAACAACAACCTGACACTGACTAGAAAACTGAAATGACAAGTACAAAAGGTTACAAAAATTAAAAGGAAAATGCTAAGCCTGTACCAAATTTCAGAGAAATGCACACCGTTTTTGTGTTGTTGTTTTATATAAAATAAAATGTTGCGCGTGTGCACGCGCCCTCGCACACACTGTCACACACACACACACACACACACACACACACACACACACACACACACACACACACACACACACACACACACACACACACACACACACACACACACACACACACACACACACACACACACACACACACACACACACACACACACACACACACACACACACACACACACACACACACACACACACACACACACACACACACACACACACACACACCACACACACACACACACACACACACACACACACACACACACACACACACACACACACACACACACACACACACACACACACACACACACACACACACACACACACACACACACACACACACACACACACACACACACACACACACACACACACACACACACACACACACACACACACACACACACACACACACACACACACACACACACACACACACACACACACACACACACACACACACACACACACACACACACACACACACACACACACACACACACACACACACACACACACACACACACACACACACACACACACACACACACACACACACACACACACACACACACACACACACACACACACACACACACACACACACACACACACACACACACACACACACACACACACACACACACACACACACACACACACACACACACACACACACACACACACACACACACACACACACCACACACACACACACACACACACACACACACACACACACACACACACACACACACACACACACACACACACACACACACACACACACACACACACACACACACACACACACACACACACACACACACACACACACACACACACACACACACACACACACACACACACACACACACACACACACACACACACACACACACACACACACACACACACACACACACACACACACACACACACACACACACACACACACACACACACACACACACACACACACACACACACACACACACACACACACACACACACACACACACACACACACACACACACACACACACACACACACACACACACACACACACACACACACACACACACACACACACACACACACACACACACACACACACACACACACACACACACACACACACACACACACACACACACACACACACACACACACACACACACACACACACACACACACACACACACACACACACACACACACACACACACACACACACACACACACACACACACACACACACACACACACACACACACACACACACACACACACACACACACACACACACACACACACACACACACACACACACACACACACACACACACACACACACACACACACACACACACACACACACACACACACACACACACACACACACACACACACACACACACACACACACACACACACACACACACACACACACACACACACACACACACACACACACACACACACACACACCACACACACACACACACACACACACACACACACACACACACACACACACACACACACACACACACACACACACACACACACACACACAGTGTGTTATAATAATGAGATCTAAAAACAAGGAGTTCATGTGATAATTATAGATGTTACAATAAGTGTTTTGGTGGCACTCGGCTGGGCCTTCTTTCTCATGTTTGGAGATCGGTATATAGACTGATAGACAGACACTTGGACAGAAAGACACACAGACAGAGACAGACAGACAGAGACCGACAGACACAGACTGCAAACACTGGGTCAGACAGACAGACAGACAGACAGACAGGCAGACAGAGCCAAAAGAGTTTCCACTAAATTGTGCCTATTTGAAAATGTATGAATTGCGCCTATCCGAATATGTAGGCCTACATCAATTGCGCCTATCCAAATATGTAGGCCTACATCAATTGCGCCTATCCGGATATGTAGGCCTACAGCTATTGCGCCTATCTGAATATGTAGTCCTACATCAATTGCGCCTATCTGAATATGTAGGCCTACATCAATTGCGCCTATCCTGATATGTAGGCCTACAGCTATTGCGCCTATCCGAATATGTAGGCTAGGCCTGCATCAATTGCGCCTATCCGGATATGTAGGCCTACATCAATTGCGCCTATCCGAATATGTAGGCCTACATCAATTTGCTCTTATCCGGATATGTAGGCCTACAGCTATTGCACCTATCTTAGATGTTAAATGTCATATGACTATAAAATAAAAACTAGAAAAGCTATATAAGTTTTTTCCCCTTCTGT
>CM065683.1:34770986-34787738 GCA_017654935.2 Phymorhynchus buccinoides
ATGCATGTACACAATTCTTATATTATGTACATGTACATGTATATCAGTTCACATACATTTTAAATGTTCTCTACACCTTGTAATATCATTTGAATGTATATATAAACATAATTAAACGTGTATTGTGAACATATTATGTATTGTAATTCGTAAGGTAAAATAAGACAAAACAGATTTATAATTGGTCCATCAAGTATTTATGATATGCCTTTCTGAAAGATGACAAGCTCGGTTTTTGTTTTATGTGGTTAGGCATATCGTTCCACAATTTTGCTCCTGAGTGGACTAATGAGGACATGAGAGAGAGAGAGAGAGAGAGAGAGAGAGAGAGAGAGAGAGAGAGAGAGAGAGAGAGAGAGAGAGAGAGAGAGAGAGAGAGAGAGAGAGAGAGAGAGAGAGATGAACTGTTTCCTTGAACAATAGTCCGCTGCAGTTGACACATGAAAACCCTCACACTGTAACTGAACACAATGGGCCTTGTTAAATATTGACAATGTATGCTGCTCAAAATGATTTAAGACGCATTTAGTAGCCCAAACATCTGGTGTGCCGACAAAAGGAACCAGAAAAAAGTTGAAGATATGTCAATTATGCTTTTTTATAGTTCATACATTCGGACATTTTCAAGATCGTAATGGCTGATAACTATAAAATTAGTTGTCACTGCAGAATTGCTCTAGGCCTGGTCGCGATAATAAAAGTGGTGTATAGGAGCGAGGGGCAGGTTGTGCCAGAAAAGTTTTGTTTTCATTTCATTCACTCATTTTCCAACAGAATTTGTTCAAACACATATAATACCAAATTAAAGAAAAATCATTTTGATACAAAATGACACAAAGCGATTTTTCTTTTGAAGGATATTTACTTAATTATTACTCAAATCAAACAGGAGGTGAAAGTGACACGACCCTATGTGAAAATCAACACGCTATAGAATGTTGAGATCCAAAAACATATGTAGTCTTCATATTTGTTTGAGAAGTTTTGTTATGCTATGATCTGTCACTTAAACATTTGAGACGCGAGAAGGAAAATGAAAATAGTGAGTATCCTAATATAATGTTATTTGAATGCGAAGGCTACGACATTGTGGGAGTTGTTTGTCTTCCACCCTCATGGCGAGCGTTTTCATTGTTTTGATTTTCTTTGGTGTTGTGGTCTGGAGGGACACATCAGGATATTGTGAGTGTCTCCATGCTGATGTTTCAATGTATTGTTGGGGTGATTGATGATTGGTGATATATCAGTTATTGTCCGTCACCGAAGGTGACGGACTTTGCGATGGGCTGGTTTGTATTTTTGTTTGTTTGTTGTTGTTTGTTGTTTTTTTTTTTTTTTTTTTTTTATGTCTGTCCCAAGGATATCTCCCGAACCGCTTGACCGAATCGCGTCAAATTTTGTGTGAAGGTGTGCCTCCTTTAATAGGAAGAGATCGGCGCAAACCATTCTGTAAAATTAAGAAAATAGGGTCTTTGGATAACAGCCCCTGATTTGATACCTTTTAGTGACATGGGTGTTAAACCATTGTGGTGCTAAAATGCGACATTGGCGGTGAAAGCTGCACCTCTATAACATTGTCGTTCATGAAAATGATACTCGGTCTCCTGTTGGATACTATAATACAACTATGACAATGTTGAGACTTCAGCTAAGAACTCCGGTAGTGACCGCTACGCAAGCAAACTTATGATACCGTTCGCTGTGACATAGTCCTAACATGTTATACTTTAAAAGATGAAAACGGGTTTCTCATTATTGTTAAACGTTGCCTGTTGCCATTTTTTCTCCTTCTCAGTCCTGTTGAACTTCAACTTTAATAATTTTCTTAACTCTGGCCTATTATACTTAAGCATGCACTTGGTCATTTTCTCAGCAAAATCTTAGACGTAGTTTGTTACACTTTCATCATTTCTCAGCATAGATTAACAGGCTATTACATTCTATTAAATTTCTAAGCATAGCTTAACTAGGCTCTAGCAGCTTAACCGTTTCCTTAGCATCGCTTAACTTAGGTTATAGCACTTTAATTGTCCGTCACCGAAGGTAACGGACTTTGCGATGGGCTGGTTTGTATTTATTTTTTTTATTTTTTTTTTTTTCTTTCTGTCCCTGTCCCAAGGATATCTCCCGAACCGCTTGACCGAATCGCGTCAAATTTTGTGTGAAGGTGTGTGCCTCCTTAATAGGAAGAGATCGGCGCAAACCATTTTGCCGTTGTGACCCCTTACCTTGACGACCTTGACGTACGACCTTGAAAACCCGAAAATCTATTTTTAGCCATATCTCGGGCACCGATCAACATAGGATGTTGAAACTTGGTATGAAGGTGGTTTGGCTTATGCCCGTTCTGATGATGGCATACCGATCAAGGTCAAGGTCAAGGTCAAAAAGATCGCTGGAGCCTGAAAATCGGAGGGTCATTTTTTTCTCCTTCTGTCTGTCCCAAGGATATCTTTCGAACGGGTTGACAGAATCACGTCACATTTTGTGTGCTGGTGTGTCACCATGAGAGGAAGGGCATCCGCGCAAACAAACATTTTGCCGTCGTGACCTTGACCTTGGCGTACGACCTTGAAAAACCGAAAATCTTTTCAGGGGCCATAACTCCCACACCGTTAGTGTTAGAGTCTTCAAATTTGGCATGAAGGTACTTTGGCTTATGCCCGTTTCCTGATAGTGGCCATACCGATCAAGGTCAAGGTCACGGTCCGGGAGATTTTAGTAGGCCTTGAAAGTGGTAGGGGTCTACACATTGGGTTTTAAGCCATATTTTTCCCACACATTGGTACTTGACAGAAGCGCTTCAGATTGTGTGTGGTACTGTATACCCTAGAGAAGAAAACATCCGAGCATAAATTATCACCATGCTGACCTTGACCTTGAAGTGTGACCTTGAAAACCGAAATTTCCTTCTTTGCGCTATATGTTTCTTCTTCAAGCTGTATCTCGTGAACTAGAAGACAGAATCCCTTCCAATTTTGTGTCAGGATGTGACACTCTACGGGGTGTCGCAAGTGCGTGGCATTGCTGGTGACGGACATGTCTGCCGCTCAGCGACGCCCTTGTTGTGTACTTATGTCTGCACATATTTACAAAATCTCTTGTTTAATTAAGGATTGGTTCATTCTCATTGTTCGATTATTCAGCGCTAATTAATAAATGTCTCGAATTACCTCTCTCCGTCTTTCTTTGATCTCAACTTAGCGACAGTTGGAAATGTACAGAAATTGACCAAGGACTTAGATTTTACCAAACTGAGAAAATCTTTGAGTTCTTGAGTTCAGGCATTAGGCTCCATCCCGTCTTTAAGGACTGTGAAAGCTGTCAGGCAGAAATTATGTCATACTTAATGCAATTGTCACACATTGAAAACAAAATAACCAATTTCCGTCTTCAAGAAGAAGAAACACATCCATCGTTTATGCTTGGCAACCATGTATAACCTTTTTGCACTATTACTCATGCTGTCAGTATATCTTTCAGGTGCCCACTTTGAATTCCCCACTCTACCTGAGCTAACCGTGACCGTCAGTGAAGACTCTTGGGTCACCATACCATTCCGCCTGGTGTTCAGCCCTCACCCCCACCCCCACCATGCCAGCTTTGCTCCTACCCCTACCGCCATTGCAACCACCACCCAAAGTGTCTATGATAACAAAAACAACAAGAGGAAGGAAAATAAGAACAATAACAACAGCAACAACAACACAGCAACAAAGACAACATCGAGAGGAACAACAGTAAGAGCAAGGAATACAATAACAAAAACAAGAATGACAACAAAAACAACAACAGCGAACTAAACAAGAGCGAAGACAACGACAACAACAACAACAACAAAAAAGAACAACACTCGAAAACAAGGTTGACAAACAACAACAACAACAACGACAACAGCAACAACAAGAAATGCCAACAGGACTTCAAAGGATCCGTGATGATTACAGTATCCCACGCCACTCGCCCCACTCCTACGGACTACTGCTTTGTGCAAGTGAACAGGATCACAGGGCAGTGCCACTCCCTCAGCAACCAGAAACGATGTCTCTGCAGCACCAGAAGTAGTGCCAACAACGGTCAGAAAGTCTGGCAGAAGAAAAGTAACGAAGAAGAAGGAGGAGGAACAGGAGAAGGAGGAGGAGGAGGAGGACGAGAAGAAAGAAGTAGGAGGGGAAAAGAGAGAAGAAGAAGGAGGAGGAGGAGGAAAAAGGTAGAAAAGGGAGGAGGAGGGGAAGAAGAAGGAGGAGGAGGAGGAAAACGAAGAAAGGAGGAGGAGGACAACAGCAACAACAACAGCACTACCACCACCAACAACAACAAAATTACCATGGTCATGGCGATTACTATAATGATGATGGTGGTGGTGATGGTGATGGTGATGGAGGGCTTAGCGTTGGGGACGGTGGTGGTGGGGAGGGTGAAGTGTGGACAATGCGCTTTACCAGAAAGGTGGGGAGGGGTGACGAGGGGTGGTGGTGGTGGTGGACGCACGAAAAGGTTGCAGCGCCCGTTAGGGTGTTCTTGAAGGTGTCTGGTAAGTACATTTAGTTAGTTAGTCGATTGGTTGGTTAGTTAGTTAGTTAGGTTGATAATTAGGGTTAATTGGTTAATGTGTTAGATAAATAGTTTGTGAGCTAGTTAGTGATCTGGGCTGATCTGTTTACTTGGAAGTTGTTTTGGTTTGTTTGAGTTAAGGTCCAGTCCTTTCACTTACAAGACATTAGTGTTCTAGACGATTCGGTAGGTCCTATGTGTATATCATTTGTCCTAGAAATACAATGGAAACGTGTGTGTGTGTGGGTGTGTGTGTGTTTGTGTGTGTGTGTGTGTGTGTGTGTGTGTGTGTGTGTGTGGTGTGGTGTGTGTGTGTGTGTGTGTGTGTGTGTGGGTGTGTGTGTGTGTGTGTGTGTGTGTGTGTGTGTGTGTGTGTGTGTGTGTGTGTGTGTGTGGTGGTGTGTGTGTTAAGCGCGCGCGCACGTGTGTGTTCATACATGTTTAGGTACATTTCTGAGGAAAAGAAGCAGACTATCCATGTATTCATGTATTGTTCAGCTGAAAGCGGAAACAGGAACGGATGTAATATGTATAAGTTTGTCTTCCTTATCATCCATATCTCCCTTCTCCAACACCCTCTATCAGTCATCACTTCTTTCTTCACACACAAACACGCACACGAAACACTACACGCGCGCACACGTACACGAACACGGCGCGCGCGCACCACACGCAATCCCAACACACACACACACACATGCGCATGACGCACATGCACACAAACACCACACATGCGCGTGAACAACCGCTCTCTCTCTCTCTCCATCTCCTCTACTCGTTCTAGGAAGCGCATCTCCTCATCATCCTCTCAAGGATCATCTCTCTCTCTCTCGTCATCTCTCCCGGTCTTATCTCCCATCTCTCCTCTCTCTCTCCTCATCCTCGGCTCTCTCCCTCGTCCCACTCACTCTCTGGCGTGCTTCCTCACTCTGGCATGTGTCGTGTGCCTCGTGGTCTCCTCAGCGTCATCCGCCATCACCTTCCTCGCAATCCTCATCTCGGTATCCTGTCCCTGTCCTCTCTTCAAGATAATTCTCTCTCATGTTTCCGCATTCTCTCATCTCTCTGTGGCGTGCTTATGTGTGCATGTGGTGTGTGTGTGTGCGCGCGCGCGCGCGCGTGTGTCTATATGTGTATGTGTGTTGATAATATGTTTAGTTCTTAATCTTCTGGTCTTGATCATTATTTGTGTTGCTTAATTTGTTTTGCCAGAAAAAGTTGCACGAAATGATGATGGTGTTGTACAAACCCCCATGACACGAAAGCTGTATCTGGCTAATGTCATTAAACAATCAAAGTGTCAAGTGTCAGTGTCTCTCTCTCTCTCTCATCTCTCACTCTCTCTAATCTCTCTCTCGAGCCTCATCTGCTCTTCTCGCCTCAGTCTCTCTCTTCTCATGTCTCGAATCTCTCTCTCTCTCTCTCATCTCACTGAGTGTCTCTCTTCCTCTCTCTACACTGAGTGTCTCTCTCTCTCCTCTCGTCACCTGTCTCTCTCACAATCTCCTATTTCCTCTGCTCGCTCGTCTAAGATCGTTCTCTCAGATCGTCTCTTCTCGATCTGTGTCTGTCTTCCTCTCTGTCTGTCTGTCTGTCTGTACTGTCTCCTGGTCTTTTCAACTAACGCAAGAAACAATAATAGAATCAATTATCATTAGCCCCACCCAAAAAAACACACAACAACAAACACAAGAGCACACACACAACAACATGCCTCACATGCACAAAAACACAAAAACGCCTCAAATGCACAAAAAACCACAAGTAAAAACACCAGCAAAGTATTTTTAACATCGAGGGATATGCATAAAACAAGGTGGCTGAGGAGCACATAAGGGTTAATTGTAACACAAAGACAACAATGTTATGTTACAAGGAAAAAGAAAACTAGGCATCAACAGTGAAATAATTTCCTTCAACATTAAAACAAAATAAGATAATGCTGTTGAAAAACGGAACATATTTATTGATTCACTTACTTTTCAATAAACAAAAGAGATTTTTGTTTGATAAACAATAATAGCAGACAAAACTGGAGAGAAAAACAATTAGTATCGTAATTTGATTTAGTTATTGTTAATTGTTACCAGTCGCGAAGCGAGACTGGTATTGTTTTCACTTGGTCCGTCCGTCCGTCCGTGTTCAAGGTTTGTCTGTTTGTTTGTCTGTCTGTGACAGCGATAACTCGAGAACGCTTGGATATATCAACATGTAAATTTACATGTGGATACTAGGGGTCCAAAGCTCGGACAAGTACGAATTTGGGCAAAATCGGGTTAGCGATTAAGGGTTTAGGTCAAGATTAGGGTTAGGGTTAGGGGTGCAAGCGTGAGTGTCGCGACTGGGTCAGTTTACGCAAGTATTCTAGTATATATTTGTTATTATATTTAGTGAAACCTGACGTAAACCAACTACTAAATCAAGTTTCGATACAACAAGAGAGAGAGAGAGAGAGAGAGAGAGAGAGAGAGAGACGAGAGAGAGAGAGAGAGAAGAGAGAGAGAGAGGAGAGATGAGTGAGGTAGAGAGAGAGATGAGAGAGAGAGAGAGAGAGAGCACTACAAGATACTAAAAGGCTTAAAGTAATGCACAATAAAAGGAAAGGGGATAGAACCTGAGTGATACAACATTCATTTCGCATGTTGGCAGGTAAATCTTCACACCATAGAGAAAACCATCGTGAATGGGACCACAAATACAAAAAAATCAGGAAGAGTGAACCCTTAAAAGCGAGGAAGATGACAATAACGACGATGATGACAACGCTAGGATCGTCCCTTCTATCATCACCGATGAAACAGCAGAGAGCACCTCCATGACCATCACCACCACCGCATGCAACAACATCATCCTTGAATCTATTACCAACGGTAATGGCACCGACGACAGCAACACCAGCAACAAACCAAGAAAACAACGAGGAGAGTAATTATTATAGCAACAACAACAAAAACGACGACAACAACAACGACAATAACAACAACAACAAGAGCATTAGCAGCAAAGAACGTCTGAATGAAGACGACCCAAATATTAAAGAAGCAGACATTGTTATTGATACTGCCAAAGTGTCAGATGTGAAAGACGATGACAAAAACGACGATGATGATGATGGTGATAAGGACAACGACAGCAGCGTGGTTTCATCGCCATCAACATCGTCATCGATGAACGCATCTCACGTGGGAGCCATCGTCGCTGGCGTTAACGTCTGCACTGTCGTCGTTATCGGTGTGGTGGTGATGGTTGTCAGACGACTGCAGTGTAGTGGAATGAGCAGTGAGTTTTCTTCGTCTTCAACTTTCTTTATTAGTTTGTCTTCTTCATTCCTTTCTGTGCATATCTTTGTATGCCAGAACTGTGTGCCTGCCTGCCAAAGTAGGCTACGTCTTGACTAACTCATTCATGAAAACTTAATTACAAAGGCTAACAAGTCTCCACGGCTTCAGCATTACAGAGTCACAACACAGTGAAAGAAAGGAGTGTCATAATTTTCGTATAATACTAATTAATTAAGCCGTAAATATATCTTCTATTGCTTTAGAAGGCCACGTTTTATGCAACTTTCACTCTCACTTTACTGTATCTGTAGTCGGTACGTTGGCAGCGTTGCCCAAACGCGATGTTAAACTTAGGGGGTTGCGTTATTTGTTGAGCCATTGTTTCATAACTAATCACTCGAATGCAATGAAAGTTTACAGTCTGATGTGTACTTAATTGAATTATTGATATGTAAAATATCAAAGGATTTGACCTTGCCATTTTGGTTCTGCGCTCTTAAGAAAAAGTGATACTTAGCTCTGTTGATCTCTGTATGCGTATCATAATTAGACACGAAAATGAGCACAGACGATGACCAGATGTGTAGGTTTGCACATGCACCTATATTCTCTTCTGCAGGCATCTCAAGGCAATACAATACAGGGATCATTTTGTAAAATCATGGACTTTTGAAAGGCATGGACTTTTGAAAGTCCATGAAGTTATGCAAAACGGTCCCTATAATATATCTTATTGCTCAGTATGCAATCCTTGGGAAGTCGACAGGAGCAAATGTAAGTGTGTGTGCAAAGCAACAAATCTGGTCACAATCTGTGCTCTTTTGCATGCCTAATTGTGATATGCATATAGAGATCAACAAAAGTTAACTATCATTTTTCTTAAGTGCAGAACAACAATGGCACGGTCAAATCCTTTCATATTTTATATATCAGTAATTCAATTATGTATACATCAGACATTAAAATGTGATTGCATTCGAGGTATTAATTATGAAGCAATGGCTCAACAAATAACGCAACCCCCCTAAGTTTAACATCACAAAACACAGCTGTTCAAAATGTGTCAAAATTGGGCATACCCACCCAAACAGCAAGTGTAAGTAGCAGTTACTCGGGGCTTTCTGGACACATTGAAGAAGTTCATGAGACATCGTGTAAAACTGTTGCCTTGCCAACAACAGTGGACACACCCAATTTTCAAAAACACACTTTTCTTATGTGTAGCCACGCTTTCGTGATTTTCAAATTTGGGGGTGGTATTGTTTGTTGAGCTATTGTATCGAAACTAATCGCACGAATGCAATAAAACTTACGATTTAGGGTACACCAATTATTGAATTAGACATCTACAAAATTTGAAATGAGAGAGAGAAAAATAGAGATTTTACGCCCTCTGAGTCGAAAGACTATTTGAGGCATTTTAATTTATAGAGATCCTAGAAAAAGGGTGGATTTTAAGTTTTATAAGATGAAATTTTTTTTTAAAAGAATAAGTTATTTGTTTTAACAGAGTTTTATAAAGGATTTTTATTTTAATTAGCGCAAGCCTGAAGAATTATAAAATTTATGTTTGTAATAAAATCGATTGGTCTCCTCAAACATTGATAAAAGACCCAGAAGGGTAGAACGCCTTTGGCGCTTAGAGCTTAAAGGTGAAGCGCTATATAAATTTTCTGTAAATAATAAAAGACACTAATGAGCGTCATAATGTATAATCGCATGCTTCATCTTTTCAGGACGAAACCGGAACGAAGTGCGCCATCCGCCATCTTGCAAGATGAAGGCAGCAATGGCGGGCGAAGAGCAACAGCCTCATTACTCAGCAACCAGCACAGAGCTGTCTTACTGCCAGGAGAGGAACCTGCCCTCAACACCAAGCCCTCTGTATGAGGAAATCACGGAAGACTTCAGAAAGACCGTACTCAGCTCAGGTGAAGGGATTCCTCAGACTGTCCAGTTTTAGGCTTAGCCGAGCGAAATAGGTTGCAAATTTATTTCAACTTACTTTGAATCAAATGTTCGTCAGCAAATTCACATTACAAACACTGCGCGCGCCGCGCGAGGCGCGGCACGCACTGTGGACGCCGCACGTACGTACTTACGTACGTACGCACGCACGCACACACGCACAGCACGCACGCACACGCACGCACACACGCACGCACGCACGCACACGCACACGCACAGCCGCACCGCACGCACCCACACACACAACACACACACACACACACACACACCACACACACACGACACACAGGAATTTAATTCATATTATTTTAACCATTTAAAAATTGTCTTGTTCTTTCTAAATGTCCAGATATGGAACCCAGACGGAAGTAGTGTACCGTTATGTCAGTAACATAGGATAGGGCTTAAAATGAGGGTCGCTTATTCTTATCTCATAATTATTAAATAGCCGTGCATAGTTTAGCGTACCATATTGACTTCCACACTCCATACATTCTTAATCACATATTTAAATAAACAATACTTTTATGCACCCCCCCCCCCCCCCCCCCCCCCCCCCCCCCCCCCCCCCCCCCCCCCCCCCCCCCCCCCCCCCCCCTAGGACCCTTTTGTATTTTTTGTTTGTTTGTTTGTCTTTTTGTGTGTCCAAGTCACTGTAGGTGGACTAGACATTAAGCTAAGAACGACACACACACAGACACACACACACACACACAGACACACACACACACACACACACACACAGACACACACACAGACACACACACAAGACACACACAGCACACCACAGACACAACCACACACACACAGACACACACAGACACACACAGACACACACACACACACACACACACACACACACACACCAAACCGACACACACACACACACACACACACACACACACACCACACACACACACACCACCACACACGACACACACACACGAAATATACATGAATATTCTCCCCAAAAATTTCTCTCGTTCTTGCTTACTTTCTCAGGTACATATGAACCAACGGTGCATTTTTTTATGGTAGCCCCTCTCGGTGAAATTGTCCGGAAAAGCGTACTCTCCATGTCTTCGCCTTGACCGTGGAAACGGTCAGGTCACTCGTGACCTTGGTCCCGGAAGTGACGTAGCCTCTTTGCCGACATAGGTAGTTTGTGATGCTGGGCCCACACATGTTAGCAGGGATCTGCAGCACACCATGCAAACCAAATATGGGACTTAGAGACCTCAGAGAGAGAGAGACGAGAGAGAGTGAGAGGAGAGAGAGAGAGAGGGAGCGAGAAGAGAGAAAGAGACAGAGGGGGAGATAGAGAAGAGAGAGAGAGAGATAGATAGAGAGAGAGAGAAGAGAGAGAGAAGAGAGAGATCATCTCCGATTCATCTGGCTGCCAGGAAAATTATTACTGTGTACAGATATCTTATCTACATACCGAAGTCCCGTTCTTACACACCACATACCCTCAAAAAGATGATTGCGGTTGTCTACTCCAAAAGAAGAAGAAAAGAAGAAGAGAGAGAGAGAGAGAGCGAGAGAGAGAGAGAGAAGAGGAGAGAGAGAGAGGAGAGAGAGAAGAAAGAGAGAGAGATAGAGAGAGAGAGAAGAGAGAGAGAGAGAGGCGAGAGAGAGAGCATACCCAATAGGGAGGGACGAATATGGAGAGAGAGAGGAGAGAGAGAGGGGGGGGGATATAAGAGAGAGAGAGAGAGAGAGAGAGAGAGAGAGAGAGAGTTTCAACTCAACAACTCGACATTTTAGTGTCCATAAAAGCATAGCCCTAGTGACAGGGAGGATATAACAAATATTATATTTAACAATATGAAATAAGGCATGGACGAAAAACACACGCTATTACGCACACCCACCACCACACACACACACACAACCCACACTGACACACCCACCGCACGCGCACACGCACGCACGCACACGCACACGCACGCACACACACACACACAACAAGACACCACACACACATTGAAAATGTATTTGTTTGATAAATTGTAACCTATATGTGTCATGGAATTAATTGTACATATGCTCATACTCTGGTTTTTAAGAGCCGATATCTTCTGTACATTGTGTATGTGCTGCTTTGCACTTTAGGGTGAAGCGACACTACGATACGCATTCATGTGATTTTGTTTTCTTGATATATGCCTTTTCTTTTCACCTAAAATATGAATAGTGTGTTTGTGTGTTTGTGTGTGAGTGTGTGTGTGTTTGTTTGTGTCTGTGTGTGTGTGTGTGTGTGTGTGTGTGTAGTGTGTGTGTGTGTGGTGTGTGTGTGTGTAGTGTGTGTGTTCGTGTGTGTGTGGTGGTGTGTGGTGTGTGTGGGTGTGCCTATGGTGAGAGAGAGAGCGTGTAGTGTGTGGCGTGCGTGCCGTGCGTCAGGGCGTGCGTGCGTGCGTCGATTTTGTGATATAATGTGTTTTGTTGTGTGTTTGTGTGTTGTGTGTGTTGTGTGTGTGTGTGTGTGGGTTGTGTGTGTGTTTTTTTTTTTTGTTTTGCGTTCGTGCTGTGTTGTGTGTGTCGTGTGTTCGATTGTGTGTGTGTGTGGTGTGTGTGTGTGTGTGTGTGTTTGTGTTTTGTGCCGCGCGTGTGTTTTTTCTTCTGGCATTTTGGTGACTTTTGTGTGGCTATCTCTCTCTCTCTCTATCTCCGCTCATCCGCTCATCTCTCAATCTCTTTCTCTCCTCTATCTCTCGTTCTATCTCGCTCTCCTCTATCTCTCTCTCTACTACTCTCTCTCTCTCTCCTCTCTCTCTCCGTCATTTCGGTGTCTCTGTTCTATCTGTCATTTGTCGCAGTCATTTTTCCCCCCTAACTGTTTCTTCTCCTCTCCCTTTCCACTACGATTACTGTTGTCAGTATTATGAACATGATTATGGTATTGTGCTTGCGGAACAAAATGTGTATTTTTTTCCATATTTTTCTTTGCAAAATTGATTTTTTTTGTTTACAGGTTTTTGCTTTTCATCTTGTTTGCTTCAGTTGTATTTCTTATATTATTTTTGACGACAGGATGAAAAAAAGTTTTGTTTAGCTTATTCCTTTATCATCAATATAGATAATTTGGACTTGACTTGAATTTGAAATTGTGACACAACACACTGACACACACACACACACACGACACACACACACGCCACACGGCGCGCAGTCGCCGCGGCGCGGCACGGCAGCGCAACGCACAAACACACACACACACACACACACACACACAAGCAAACCACACACAATGCAATATACAGATAAATATACATGCACATAATTATGCAAATTTCAACATAGAAGTTAATTAAATGAATCATCTAAAGGTCAATCATTTGATTGTTCAATAATTGTTCTTATTATATCCATGGCTTCTACTATAAATTTGGCTAAGTTAGTTATCTTATCTTCATTATTATTTGAAAGAATGTTTACAATACACTGCTGGTCAGAGTAACTCGGGTTACAGTTCAATGCATCACATTTTGTTCATTTGTCAGAATAGGCATTTGCTCAGAATAGGCAGTACAGGAGCCGAAAAAGATGGAACAGGAGAAGAGTTGAGGAGAGAGACTGAGAGAGACGAGATGAGAGATAGAGAGAGACGAGACGAGAGAGAGAGAGAGAGAGAGAGAGAGAGAGAGAGAGAGAGAGAGATCCTGAGCATGCCCACTCATATATATATATGCATCAGATACATACATGCAATCATACATCAGACACGTGTGCATGCGCTCGTGCACACGTGTACGCACACAGACAGACGCAGGCACGCGAGCAGGCACGACGCACGCACTCACAAACGCACAAAGACTTACATATATAAACCTACAACACATACATGCACGGTTGCACACGTACGTTTATAACCGGTTTACACACGCGCGCACACACATAGGGCAAGACGGGGTAAAAAGCCCATGGGCGTTTAAGAAGCCCATTGCCAATTATCTCAGATGAAATGAAGAAAATGTCAGTACATGTGACTGACATTTGCTTCATTTTATGAGATAATTGGCATCCGTTGCTTCTTACCCGCCCATGGGCTTTTTTACCCACCGTCTTCGTACCCTAACAACACCGCGCACATCCGTGATGTCCCTACCTCTATCATTGCCCTTTCTGAATTAGACAGAGCGAAAGATTGTTTACCGCTTCCAGTACTGTCTCCTTCCAAATCAGTCAAAAGTGATGATGGTCTGATTGGTCACGTAGAGACGCGAAGCATCGAACGGGGATTCAGGTTGCATCTGCTCTAAAATAAATAAATAAATAAATAACTTAAAACAGAATGAACAAATCCAGAGGAAGGCATAAACAAACAATAATGCAACCAAAACCAACAAGGAAGAAAATTAATTTAAAATAAAACAAATGACAGCACAAGATAGATCCTTCATGGATGAACAGACCGACAGATATATATATATATATATATATATATATAATATCTATATATATATATATTATATAGAGAGAGAGAGAGAGATGAGAGAGATGAGAGAGAGAGAGAGAGAGACTAGAAGAGAGACAGAGGGAGACACTTGACACTTGACACTTGGAACTTTTATTACGCAAGGATTGAGATTTTAGGCCAGGCCTATTCTTACAATCTGTCCTTGAGACGGAAACAAGACTTATACAATACGATAAGGCAAACAGATAATTATAATTATACAGTGAACATGCATGATGATACAAAACATCAAAGTAAAACAAAATTAGAGCAAAATAATATAAACAAAAAATAACTAACAAGTAGGGGGGGGAGAGAAGAGAAGGAGAGAAGATAGAAGAAGGTAGAGAGAGAGAGAGATAGAGAGAGAGGAGAGAGAGAGGAGAGATGAAGATAGAGTATGAAAGAGTAGAGAGAGAGGAATTAGAGTAAAACCAAAAGTCAAACAAATAGAGAGAGAGAGCGAGAGAGAAAAGAGAGTAGAGAGAGATATAGAGAGAGAGATAGAGAGAGAGAGAGAGATAGAGAGAGAGAGAGATATTATGTTTTGAACATATGATCTGTAACTGTAACGAAACAAGAATCTAGTTAGGCCTAAAAGAATTAAACAACAAGAAAACCACGACCAAAAAAATACGACTGTGAAAACTCAGAGAGAGAAAGGGATAGACAGATAGAGAAGAGAGAGGAGAGAGAGAGAGAGAGCGAGAGATAATAAGAGAAGATAGAGAGAGAGAGAGAGAGGAGAGAGAGGGGGGGAAGGACAGAGAGAGCTAGGAAGACCCAAACTACAGTGAATAGAGACAACACAGGGAGTGTTAGCAGAGAGCTTATATCTCTGGTGGTTAGTCAAACATATAGCCGGACAAACTAAACAGGCACACAGAATAGACAGGAAAAGAGATCGAGACGACAAGACCGGAGGGAGTGTTAGTCAACATATATAGACTGACAAACTAACAGGCACACAGACTAGACAGGACAAAGAGGATCGACGGGGAAGATCGGAGAGAGTGTTAGTCAAACATATAGACGGACAAACTTAAACGAGTCACACAGACTAGACAGGGAACAGAGATCGGACGCACAAGACGGAGAGAGTGTTAGGTCAAAACCCCGATAGACTGAACCAAACTAACAGGCACACAGACTAGACAGGCAAAGCAGATCGACGGACAAGACGGAGAGAGTGTTAAAAAACAATAAAGAACGGACAAACTACCCGGCACACCCAGACTAGACAGGAAAAGAGATCGACGGACAAGAAGACGGAGAGGAAAGTTTAAAAAAAACATAAAGACGGGACCAAACTCAGTCCACAATAGCACACAGAGTCTAGACGAAAGAGGCAAGAGAGATCGACGGACAATACGGAGAGAGTGTTAGTCAAACATAAAGACGGACAAACTAACAGGCACACAGAGTAGACAGGCAAGAGAGATCGACGGACAAGACGGAGAGAGTGTTAGTCAAACATAAAGACGGACAAACTAACAGGCACACAGAGTAGACAGGCAAGAGAGATCGACGGACAAGACGGAGAGAGTGTTAAAAAACATAAAGACGGACAAAGAAACAGGCACACAGACTAGACAGGCTAACAGTAAGACGGAGAGAGTGTTAGTCAAACATATAGACGGACAAACTAACAGGCACTTAGACTAGACAGGCAAAGAGATCGACGGACAAGACGGAGAGAGTGTTAGTCAAACATATAGACGGACAAACTAACAGGCACACAGACTAGACAGGCAAGAGAGATCGACGGACAAGACGGAGAGAGTGTTAGTCAAACATATAGACGGACAAACTAACAGGCACACAGACTAGACAGGCAAAGAGATCGGCGGACAAGACGGAGAAAGTGTTAAAAAAACCGTATACATAGACTTTATAATAGAGAAAGACTTACCTGCACCCCAAACGCCATCTGCTGAATGTAAGAACGAACATAATAGCATCGAAAGAAAATAAACAGACGCAATTGAAATATCTATTTTCATAGAATTTGTCATTACGCTCTAAAACTGCATATATAGCCATCGCAACGCCCTCTATGTGGCAGAATTTTGTCTGCAATTCTAGTATATGGTCTTCTCTAGGCTGCTAAAAAGTTTGTCAGCACCAAGAGAGACATCTAATCGTGCGAGCAACTCGGGTATTCCCGATAACTAAGCTATATATCACCCAGATAGGCCCGAATAGCTTAATACAACACTGCCGCAGATTTTGACAACACAGTAACAATCTCGTCGCTCGTACAAAGTATTATGTGAAATCATGACAGCTATTTTACATTACTGTCTTCAAGTTTATTTGCATTTTCTTAGTCACCCTAAAATATCCAACGAAGGTCCCACACGAAGACTCTCTCTCTCTCTCTCTCTCTCTATCTCTCTCTCTCTCTCTCGCTCTCTCTCTCTCTCTCTCTCTCTCTCTCTCTCATCTCTCTCTCAGCACTATTGCTTCCATGCACCTGTATCGTTAAAA
>CM065683.1:34788238-34805738 GCA_017654935.2 Phymorhynchus buccinoides
TAGAGTCGAAAATACAGAAAGTTCACGAAATATTCACGTAATGTGGTTTGCAAATGATATCTCAAGACCTAATTGAGATAAAGACTTCAAATTTTGCACACTTCTGTTTCACACTGTGGCCTGTTGCATGAACCTCAAATCGAGCTTCTCTTGTGCATTTACACTTTTTTAATGTTTTTTTCTTTCTCACCACATTGCTTTAAATTCTTGTAATGAGAGCAACTGTAGGAAAATATCTCAGTAATAGACCTACCTGCTTTCTATTTGGTTCATGCAACAAAACTGTTCATTCTGTGTGTGGGTGCAATTTGAAAACTCTCCAATGATTAGATTAATGTCAATCAGTGCCAAAGTAAATAAAGAAATTTTCCTGTCCACGACATGATTATTCTTTATTTTCGACTCTAAACACACCTAAAACAATATTTTCTGCAAAGTTAGTAAATCCTTCTATCAATTTCAATGTATTTTCTCAATATAAAGCCAGTTACATACAATGAAAAGGCCGCATATAAAAAAGTGACAAAAACATGCCTCGGCTTAGGCGGTACTGGTACCTTAAAATACTAAACGGGTAAAATATATTATTGTAATGCTGTTGCTGTTATTACTAAAAAAATCTGTATAATACTCATTCTGCTTTTCCCCCTAAAGTCAGTTATCTAAAAAAAAAATAGCCTAGCAGAGCGTGGTTTCGATCCACGGACCTCTGGGTTATGGGCCCAGCACGCTTCCACTGCGCCACTCTGCTTATGAACCTCAAATTTGATTAGTGATTAATTAATACTAGCTCAACGCCTAGTACTGTAAATACCGAGTACCAGTAATACCTAGTACCGGTAATGCCAAGTACCGGTCATGCTGAGCAGCAGTTGTTTTGGGTCCACGAAATATTATATTATTACTTTTGTGTCTCTCCTTCTTTCCATCTTCTTCTCTCATCCTGCTCTACCCCCTCCCCCGAGAGAGAGAGAGAGAGAGAGAGAGAGAGAGAGAGAGAGAGAGAGAGAGAGAGAGAGAGAGAGAGAGAGAGAGAGAGAGAGAGAGAGAGAGAGACACAGAGAGAGAGACGGACAGAGAGAGAGACACATAGACATACAGAGACAGGAGACAGAGCCGGAGAGAGAGAGAGACAGACAGACAAAGACAGAGACAGACAGACAGAGAGAGAGAGAGACAGACAGACAGACAGCGAGACATAGGCCCTACAAAGACAGAGAGAGGGGGGCGGGGAGACAGAGACAGAAAGTGAGACAGACAAACATACACAGAGAGAGAAACGGACAGAAAAAGACAGAGACAGAGAGACATACAGACTCCCCACTCGCTTGCGGTTTGGTACACGGATAGTCACTCTCCCCGGTCATCTACCTGCCAAATTCGAAAGCAATCGGCCCAGAAATACCGGAGATAGGGGCGCCGAGAGGCCGGCGGATACGCGTTTCGCGCATTTGCCAAACCGCGCAAATGACACGGCCGCCTCGGTTGCCGTTGCCATCGCCCCGTCACACACACACGGACGGACACTTGGCTTTTTACTATATGATGTGTCGCATGATGCAATCATTCAAGCACGAGACGTCTGATGCAAACCACTTTAATATATAAGGGGAAATAACACCTATTGTGGTTCTTCTTCCAACATCTACAGGAGTTACACCCCTTTGAATGTAAAATAAAGTTCTGGGTTCTGCCAGCAGCAGAGTATGTAAGGCACGGTCAGAAAGATTTTAGCTATTTTCCCAATAAAATAAAATATTTACAGTTTATCTGACAGGATACATCTACTTTGGCAACCAATAAAATTAATATGAACAAATCCATATCAACAGACATGCACATGAAAATAGACATAGAATTGTAAGCTAGTATATCAATAAAGCGCTTTTTTTAAAAATCCTCCAGGATCGTTCCCACCATCTTTATATCTACTAAAGTCCCATATGTGTGTCTGTTCGAGACCGGAGGACGATAAGCAGAATTTCATCATTAAAAAAAATCAGAAATCAGGAGAGGTAAAAAAACCACCAACCTCGGGTCTTTCCTGGACATCCGGGATCGTCTTGAAATCTTTTTAGTTTAAAAATGTCCCACATGTACCTGTTCCAGGTCGGAGGACGTTAAACGGACTTTCATTAATTTTTTTAAAATATTATCTCTGCTTGTTTCTGGTGGCCCCTATTACAACCAATAATAATGCTATTGGAGTAAAGGGAAATCCCTTAAGGTACTAGTACCACCTTGTGAGCCGACCCTCTGGGGATACCGGGGTGGTTTTCGTACAAATAGTGCCCGCACCTTCTGGAAGTCGTGTGCTTGTAACCTCCTCTAATCTGTCACTCTTCGTTGGCTCTGCCTTTTTCCTTTGCTTACTATCATCTACTAACATCTTTCCGCCTTACTGGTCCATTCTCCTCTCTTTTATCAAGACTCTCTTAAAAACGAATTTCTCAAGCCAAAGTCGGACACGCCGGGTCTAACTATTTCTTAGTTAGGCGTATAACAGCAGCATGACGCATCTGCGCTTGTAATTGACAGGAAACTGTTTGTGCGATCGACGACGACGACGACGAAGAAGAATGAATTGCATCTGTGTGTATGCTTATTTACTTCATGTAGTGTCCATACTCTGTGCAAGTAGCTGATCAATCACTTGGCAATGGGTACGACGGTAGGTGTAGAAAGATCGACGGTGGTCGAGTCAGAGGTTGGTGGTAGTGGTAGTGGTAGTGGTGATGGGACAGAGCAATCAATCAATCGGATGCAGGTAGATGGAAGTGTCTGCGGAAGAAAATAGCCAAGTTAGGTAAACATCAGCAGCAGCAATATACTGACGGTACGTGTAGAAAGATCGACGGTGGTCGAGTTAGAGTTTGGTGGTACTGTAGTGGTGACGGGACAGAGCAATCAATCAATCGGATGCAGGTAGATGGAAGTGTCTGCGGAAGAAAATAGCCAAGTTAGGTAAACATCAGCAGCAGCAATATACTGACGGTAGGTGTAGAAAGATCGACGGTGGTCGAGTCAGAGGTTGGTGGTAGTGGTAGTGGTAGTGGTGATGGGACAGAGCAATCAATCAATCGGATGCAGGTAGATGGAAGTGTCTGCGGAAGAAAATAGCCAAGTTAGGTAAACATCATCATCAACAATATAGGCTACTGACGGAAGGTATAGAAAGATCGACGGTGGTCGAGTTAGAGTTTGGTGGTAGTAGGGGAAGACGGGGTAAAAAGCGCATGGGCGGGTAAGAAGCCCACCCCAATTATCTCATGAAATAAAGAAAATTTCAGTCAAATTTGCCCATGAGACGAATGCTAGACATTAACGCTCGTCTCATGGGCAAAAGAAGACTGAAATTTGCTTCATTTCATGAGATAATTGGGGTGGGCTTCTTACCCGCCCATGCGCTTTTTACCCCGTCTTCCCCTAGTAGTGGTAGTGGTGACGGGACAGAGCAATCAATCAGTCGGATGCAGGTAGATGGAAGTGTCTGTGGAAGCAAATATAGCCAAGTTAGGTAAACATTATCAACAGCAATGTACTAAAATCGAAAGCAGCGCTGACACTAACCAAAGACCCACCACAGCGACAACCCTGTTTAAACTGCATTATCGGTTCTAGATAAATATCAGGTCAATCATGAAAAATATCATGAATATATTGTGTATGTATATCTATCATTCCAGGGATGATTAAGGGATCTGCTTTTCTTTCAAGTTAATAACTGGTTTATTAATATTTCCCGTGTCTTCAGCTCAGTCAAGTGTGTGTGTGTGTGTGTGTGTGTGTGTGTGTGTGTGTGTGTGTGTGTGTGTGTGTGTGTGTGTGTGTGTGTGTCTGTGTGTGTCTGTGTGTGTCTGTGTGTGTGTGTGTGTCTGTGTGTGTCTGTGTGTGTCTGTGTGTGTGTGTGTCTGTGTGTGTCTGTGTGTGTGTGTGTGTGTGTGTGTGTCTGTGTGTGTGTGTGTGTGTGTCTTGTGTGTGTGTCGTTCTTTAGCTTAATGTCTATCCACCTTACAGTGATCTTGGACACACAAAAAGACAAACAAACAAACAAAAAATACAAAAGGGGTCTAGGGGGGGGGGGGGGGTGCATAAATGTATGTGTATTTTAAATATGTGATTAAGAATGTGTGGAGTGTGGAAGTAATATGGTACGCTAAACTATGCATGCATATGTTAATAAATTAATGAGATAAGAATAAGCGACCCTCATTTAAGCCCTATCCTATGTTACTGACATAACGGTAAACTACTCCAGTCTGGGTTCATATCTGGACATTTATAAAGAAACAAGACAATTTTTTAAATGTTAAAATCAATAATAAGTTAAATCTGTGTGTGTGTGTGTGTGTGTGTGTGTGTGTGTGTGTGTGTGTGTGTGTGTGTGCGTGTGTGCGTGCGTGTGTGCGTGTGCGTGCGTGCGTGTGTGTGTGCGTGCGTGTGCGTGCGTGCGTGCGTGTGCGTGCGTGCGTACGTACGTACGTACGTACGTGCGTGCGTCACAGTGCGTGCGCGCGCGCGCGCGCGCGCGTGTTTGTATGTGAATTTGCTGACGAACATTTTATTCAAAGTAAGTTGAAAGAAATTTGCAACCTATTTCGCTCGGCTAAGCCTAAAACTGGACAGTCTGAGAAATCCCTTTACCTGAGCTGAGTACGGTCTTTCTGAAGTCTTCCGTGATTTCCTCATACAGAGGGCTTGGTGTTGAGGGCAGGTTCCTCTCCTGGCAGTAAGACAGCTCTGTGCTGGTTGCTGAGTAATGAGGCTGTTGCTCTTCGCCCGCCATTGCTGCCTTCATCTTGCAAGATGGCGGATGGCGCACTTCGTTCCGGTTTCGTCCTGAAAAGGGAAGCATGCGATTATCATTATGACGCTCATTAGTTCTTGCCAAAGGCTTTCTACCAAATTGGCTGTTATCAATGTTTGACCATCGATACACCGAGGGTGCAAAGATGATAGGACATATTGTCCTGAAACAAGAAAACCGTTAGGACAAAATACCTTGGCTCTTGCAGAAATCAATAGGTTATCAACTGGCGGTGTTAAATTTCAATAGGACATTTGTCCTGAAACAAGAAAACCGTTAGGACAAAATGCCTTGGCTCAGTCTTGCAGAAATCAATAGGATATCAACTGGCGGTGTTAAATTTCAATAGGACATTTGTCCTGAAACAAGAAAACCGTTAGGACAAAATGCCTTGGCTCAGTCTTGCAGAAATCAATAGGATATCAACTGGCGGTGTTAAATTTCAATAGGACATTTGTCCTGATGTACAGGGGGAAACACAATACGACCGGCAAAACACACGTGCACTTTGTATGCGTATAAAAGAACGGCGTTCGAATCATTTCAAATTTTGTAGATGTCTAATTCAATAATTTGTGTACCCTAAATCGTAAGTTTTATTGCATTCGTACGATTAGTTTCGATACAATAGCTCAACAAACAATACCACCCCAAATTTGAAAATCACAAAAGCGTGGCTACAGTACACAAAAAGTGTGGAAATTAGGTGTGTCTTCTGTAGTTGGCAAGGCAACATTTTTACACTATGTCTCATTAACTCTCTCAATGTGTCCAGAAAGCCCCTAGTAACTGCTACTTACACAGTTCAGGTTATTGCTGTTTGGGTGGTTTTGCCCGACACATTTTGAACAGCTGTGTTTTGTGATGTTAAACTTAGGGGGGTTGCGTTATTTGTTGAGCCATTGCTTCATAACTAATAACCCGAATGCAATGACATTTTAATGTCTGATGTATACATAATTGAATTACTGATATATAAAATATGAAAGGATTTGACCGTGCCATTGTTGTTCTGCACTTAAGAAAAATGATAGTTAACTTTTGTTGATCTCTATATGCATATCACAATTAGGCACGCAAAAGAGCACAGATTGTGACCATATTTGTTGTTTTGCACACACACTTACATTTGCTCCTGTCGACTTCCCAAGGATTGCATACTGAGCAATAAGATATATTATAGGGACCGTTTTGCATAACTTCATGGACTTTCAAAAGTCCATGCCTTTCAAAAGTCCATGATTTTACAAAATGATCCCTGTATTGTATTGCTCAGTACACACGCCTTGAGATGCCTGCAGAAGAGAATATAGGTGCATGTGCAAACCTACACATCTGGTCATCGTCTGTGCTCATTTTCGTGTCTAATTATGATACGCATACAGAGATCAACAAAGTTAAGTATAACTTTTTCTTAGGAGCGCAGAACAAAAACGGCAAGGTCAAATCCTTTGATGTTTTACATATCAATAATTCAATTAAGTACACATCAGACCTTAAACTTTCATTGCATTAGAGTGATTAGTTATGAAACAATGGCTCAACAAATAACGCAACCCCCTAAGTTTAACACCGACTACAGATACAGTAAAGTGAGAGTGAAAGTTGCATAAAACGTGGTCTTCTAAAGCAATAGAAGATATATTTACGGCTTAATTAATTAGTATTATACGAAAATTATGACACTCCTTTCTTTCACCGTGTTGTGACTCTGTAATGCTGAAGCCGTGGAGACTTGTTAGCGTTTGTAATTAAGTTTTCATGAATGAGTTAGTCAAGACGTAGCCTACTTTGGCAGGCAGGCACACAGTTCTGACATACAAAGATACGCACAGAAAGGAATGAAGAAGACAAACTAATAAAGAAAGTTGAAGACGAAGAAAACTCACTGCTCATTCCACTACACTGCAGTCGTCTGACAGCCATCACCACCACACCGATAACGACGACAGTGCAGACGTTAACGCCAGCGACGATGGCTCCCACGTGAGATGCGTTCATCGATGACGATGTTGATGGCGATGAAACCACGCTGCTGTCGTTGTCCTTATCACCATCATCATCATCGTCGTTTTTGTCATCGTCCTTCACATCTGACACTTTGGCAGTATCAATAACAATGTCTGCTTCTTTAATATTTGGGTCGTCTTCATTCAGACGTTCTTTGCTGCTAATGCTCTTGTTGTTGTTGTTATTGTCGTTGTTGTTGTCGTCGTCGTCGTTTTTGTTATAATAATTACTCTCCTCGTTGTTCTTGTTGTTGCTGGTGTTGCTGTCGTCGGTGCCATTACCGTTGGTAATAGATTCAAGGATGATGTTGTTGCATGCGGTGGTGGTGATGGTCATGGAGGTGCTCTCTGCTGTTTCATCGGTGATAATAGAAGGGACGATCCTAGCGTTGTCATCATCGTCGTTATTGTCATCTTCCTCGCTTTTAAGGGTGTGGTCATTCACGATGGTTTTCTCTTGGTGTGAAGATTTACCTGCCAACATGGAAATAATGTTGTATCACTCAGGTTCTTCCCCTTTCCTTTTATTCTGATACTTTAAGCCTTTTAGTCTTTTAGTGCTCTCTCTCTCTCTCTCTCTCTCTCTCTCTCTCTCTCTCTCTCTCTCTCTCTCTCTCTCTCTCTCTCTCTCTCTCTCTCTCTCTCTCTCTCTCTCTCTCTCTCTCTCTCTCTCTCTCTCTCTCTCTCTCTCTCTCTCTCTCTCTCTCTCTCTCTCTCTCTCTCTCTCTTTGTATCAAAATTATTAGTATTGGTTACTTCAGGTTCACAAATATATAACAATATAAACTAGAATACTTGCGTAAACTGACCCAGTCGCGACACACGCTTGCACCCCTAACCCTAACCCTAATCTTAACCCAAACCCTTAACCGCTAACCCGATTTTGCCCAAATTCGAACTTGTCCGCGCTTTGGACCCCTAGTATCCACATGTAAATTTACATGTTGATATATCCAAGCGTTCTCGAGTTATCGCTGTCACAGACAGACAAACAAACAGACAAATTTGAACACGGACGGACGGACGGACCAAGTGAAAACAATACCAGTCTCGCTTCGCGACTGGTAACAATTAACAATAACTAAATCAAATTACGATACGTTGTTTTCTCTCCAGTTTTGTCTCTATTATGTTTATCAAACAAAAATCTCTTTTGTTTATTGAAAAGTAAGTGAATCAATAAATATGTTCCGTTTTCAACAGCATTATCTTATTTTGTTTTAATGTTGAAGGAAATATTTCACTGTTGATGCCTAGTTTCTTTTTCCTTGTAACATAACATTGTTGTCTTTGTGTTACAATTACCCTTTGTGCTCCTCAGCCACCTTGTTTTATGCATATCCCTCGATGTTAAAAATACTTTGCTGTGTTTTTACTTGTGTTTTTTTGTGCATTTGAGGCATGTTTGTGTGTGTGTGTGTGTGTGTGTGTGTGTGTGTGTGTGTGTGTGTGTGTGTGTGTGTGTGTGTGTGTGTGTGTGTGTGTGTGTGTGTGTGTGTGTGTGTGTGTGTGTGTGTGTGTTTGTTGTTGTGTGTTTTTTGGGGTGGGTGGGTGCTAATTGCATTATCTATTGTTTTCTTGCGTTAATTGAAAGACAGGGAGACAGACAGACAGACAGACAGACAGAGAGAGAGAGAAGAGAGAGAGAGAGAGAGAGAGAGAGAGAGAGAGAGAGAGAGAGAGAGAGAGAGAGAGAGAGAGAGAGAGAGAGAGACACTCAGTGAGAGAGAGAGAGACACTCAGTGAGAGAGAGAGAGAGAGAGAGAGAGAGAGAGAGAGAGAGAGAGAGAGAGAGAGAGAGAGAGAGAGAGAGAGAGAGAGAGAGAGAGAGAGAGAGAGAGAGAGACACTTGACACTTGACACTTTGATTGTTTAATGACATTAGCCAGATACAGCTTTCGTGTCATGGGGGTTTGTACAACACCATCATCATTTCGTGCAACTTTTTCTGGCAAAACAAATTAAGCAACACAAAATAATGATCAAGAACAGAAGATTTAGAACTAAACATAGAATATTATCAGCACACATACACATACAGACACACGCGCGCGCGCGCGCGCACACACACACACACATGCACACGCACAAGCACGCCAGAGAGAGAGAGAGAGAGAGAGAGAGAGAGAGAGAGAGAGAGAGAGAGAGAGAGAGAGAGAGAGAGAGAGAGAGATGAGAGAGAGAGAGAGAGAGACGAGAGAGAGAGAGAGAGAGAGAGAGAGAGAGAGAGAGCGGTGTTCACGCGCATGTGTGTGTTTGTGTGCATGTGCGTATGCGCATGTGTGTGTGTGTGTGTGTGATTGCGTGTGTGCGCGCGCGCGTGTTCGTGTGTGCGCGCGTGTGTGTTCGTGTGCGTGTTTGTGTGAAGAAAGAAGTGATGACTGATAGAGGGTGTTGGAGAAGGGAGATATGGATGATAAGGAAGACAAACTTATACATATTACATCCGTTCCTGTTTCCGCTTTCAGCTGAACAATACATGAATACATGGATAGTCTGCTTCTTTTCCTCAGAAATGTACCTAAACATGTATGAACACACGTGCGCGCGCGCCTACACACACACACACACACACACACACACACACACACACACACACACACACACACACACACACACACACACACACACACACACACACACACACACACACACACACACACACACACACACACACACACACACACACACACACACACACACACACACACACACACACACACACACACACGTTTCCATTGTATTTCTAGGACAATGATATACACATAGGGCCTACCGAATCGTCTAGAACACTAATGTCTTGTAAGTGAAAGGACTGGACCCTAACTCAAACAAACCAAAACAACTTCCAAGTAAACAGATCAGCCCAGATCACTAACTAGCTCACAAACTATTTATCTAACACATTAACCAATTAACCCTAATTATCAACCTAACTAACTAACTAACCAACCAATCGACTAACTAACTAAATGTACTTACCAGACACCTTCAAGAACACCCTAACGGGCGCTGCAACCTTTTCGTGCGTCCACCACCACCACCACCCCTCGTCACCCCTCCCCACCTTTCTGGTAAAGCGCATTGTCCACACTTCACCCTCCCCACCACCACCGTCCCCAACGCTAAGCCCTCCATCACCATCACCATCACCACCACCATCATCATTATAATCATCACCATGACCATGGTAATCTTGGTGGTGGTAGCGCTGTTGTTGTTGCTGTTGTCCTCCTCCTCCTTCTTCGTTTCCTCCTCCTCCTCCTTCTTCTTCCCCTCCTTCTCCCCTTCCTCCTCCTCCTCCTTCTTCTCTCTTTTCCCCTCCTACTTCTTTTTCTCGTCCTCCTCCTCCTCCTCCTTCTCCTGTTCCCCCTCCTTCTTCTTCGTTACTTTTCTTCTGCCAGACTTTCTGACCGTTGTTGGCACTACTTCTGGTGCTGCAGAGACATCGTTTCTGGTTGCTGAGGGAGTGGCACTGCCCTGTGATCCTGTTCACTTGCACAAAGCAGTAGTCCGTAGGAGTGGGGCGAGTGGCGTGGGATACTGTAATCATCACGGATCCTTTGAAGTCCTGTTGGCATTTCTTGTTGTTGCTGTTGTCGTTGTTGTTGTTGTTGTTGTCAACCTTGTTTTCGTTGTTGTTCTTTTTCTTGTTGTTGTTGTTGTCGTTGTCTTCGCTCTTGTTTAGTTCGCTGTTGTTGTTTTTGTTGTCATTCTTGTTTTTGTTATTGTATTCCTTGCTCTTACTGTTGTTCCTCTCGATGTTGTCTTTGTTGCTGTGATTGTTGTTGCTGTTGTTATTGTTCTTATTTTCCTTCCTCTTGTTGTTTTTGTTATCATAGACACTTTGGGTGGTGGTTGCAATGGCGGTAGGGGTAGGAGCAAAGCTGGCATGGTGGGGGTGGGGGTGAGGGCTGAACACCAGGCGGAATGGTATGGTGACCCAAGAGTCTTCACTGACGGTCACGGTTAGCTCAGGTAGAGTGGGGAATTCAAAGTGGGCACCTGAAAGATATACTGACAGCATGAGTAATAGTGCAAAAAGGTTATACATGGTTGCCAAGCATAAACGATGGATGTGTTTCTTCTTCTTGAAGACGGAAATTGGTTATTTTGTTTTCAATGTGTGACAATTGCATTAAGTATGACATAATTTCTGCCTGACAGCTTTCACAGTCCTTAAAGACGGGATGGAGCCTAATGACTGAACTCAAGAACTCAAAGATTTTCTCAATTTGGTAAAATCTAAGTCCTTGGTCAATTTCTGTACATTTCCAACTGTCGCTAAGTTGAGATCAAAGAAAGACGGAGAGAGGTAATTCGAGACATTTATTAATTAGCGCTGAATAATCGAACAATGAGAATGAACCAATCCTTAATTAAACAAGAGATTTTGTAAATATGTGCAGACATAAGTACACAACAAGGGCGTCGCTGAGCGGCAGACATGTCCGTCACCAGCAATGCCACGCACTTGCGACACCCCGTAGAGTGTCACATCCTGACACAAAATTGGAAGGGATTCTGTCTTCTAGTTCACGAGATACAGCTTGAAGAAGAAACATATAGCGCAAAGAAGGAAATTTCGGTTTTCAAGGTCACACTTCAAGGTCAAGGTCAGCATGGTGATAAGTTATGCTCGGATGTTTTCTTCTCTAGGGTATACAGTACCACACACAATCTGAAGCGCTTCTGTCAAGTACCAATGTGGAAAATATGGCTTAAAACCCAATGTGTAGACCCCTACCACTTTCAAGGCCTACTAATCGCCCGGACCGTGACCTTGACCTTGATCGGTATGCCACTATCAGAACGGGCATAAGCCAAAGTACCTTCATGCCAAATTTGAAGACTCTAACACTAACGGTGTGGGAGTTATGGCCCCTGAAAGATTTTCGGTTTTCAAGGTCGTACGCCAAGGTCAAGGTCACGACGGCAAAATGGTTTGCGCGGATGCCTTCCTCTCATGGTGACACACCAGCACACAAAATGTGACGTGATTCTGTCAACCCGTTCGAAAGATATCCTTGGGACAGACAGAAGGAGAAAAAAAATGACCCTCCGATTTTCAGGCTCCAGCGATCTTTTTGACCTTGACCTTGACCTTGATCGGTATGCCATCATCAGAACGGGCATAAGCCAAACCAAACCACCTTCATACCAAGTTTCAACATCCTATGTTGATCGGTGCTTGAGATATGGCTAAAAATAGATTTTCGGTTTTCAAGGTCGTACGTCAAGGTCAAGGTCACAACGGCAAAATGGTTTGCGCCGATCTCTTCCTATTAAGGAGGCACACCTTCACACAAAATTTGACGCGATTCGGTCAAGCGGTTCGGGAGATATCCTTGGGACAGACAGAAAAAAAAAAGAAAAAAAAATGCAAACCAGCCCATCGCAAAGTCCGTTTCCTTCGGTGACGGACAATTAAAGTGCTATAACCTAAGTTAAGCGATGCTAAGGAAACGGTTAAGCTGCTAGAGCCTAGTTAAGCTATGCTTAGAAATTTAATAGAATGTAATAGCCTGTTAATCTATGCTGAGAAATGATGAAAGTGTAACAAATTACGTCTAAGATTTTGCTGAGAAAATGACCAAGTGCATGCTTAAGTATAATAGGCCAGAGTTAAGAAAATTATTAAAGTTTAAGTTCAACAGGACTGAGAAGAAGAAAAAATGGCAACAGGCAACGTTTAACAATGATGAGAACCCCGTTTTCATCTTTTAAAGTATAACATGTTAGGACTATGTCACAGCGAACGGTATCATAAGTTTGCTTGCGTAGCGGTCACTACCGGAGTTCTTAGCTGAAGTCTCAACATTGTCATAGTTGTATTATAGTATCCAACAGGAGACCGAGTATCATTTTCATGAACGACAATGTTATAGAGGTGCAGCTTTCACCGCCAATGTCGCATTTAGCACCACAATGGTTTAACACCCATTTCACTAAAAGGTATCAAATCAGGGCCTGTTATCCAAAGACCCTATTTTATTAATTTTACAGAATGGTTTGCGCCGATCTCTTCCTATTAAGGAGGCACACCTTCACACAAAATTTGACGCGATTCGGTCAAGCGGTTCGGGAGATATCCTTGGGACAGACAGAAAAAACAACAACAACAAAACAACAACAACAAACAAACAAAAATACAAACCAGCCCATCGCAAAGTCCGTTACCTTCGGTGACAGACAATAACTGATATATCACCAATCATCAATCACCCCAACAATACATTGAAACATCAGCATGGAGACACTCACAATATCCTGATGTGTCCCTCCAGACCACAACACCAAAGAAAATCAAAACAATGAAAACGCTCGCCATGAGGGTGGAAGACAAACAACTCCCACAATGTCGTAGCCTTCGCATTCAAATAACATTATATTAGGATACTCACTATTTTCCTTTTCCTTCTCGCGTCTCAAATGTTTAAGTGACAGATCATAGCATAACCAAACTTCTCAAACAAATATGAAGACTACATATGTTTTTGGATCTCAACATTCTATAGCGTGTTGATTTTCACATAGGGTCGTGTCACTTTCACCTCCTGTTTGATTTGAGTAATAATTAAGTAAATATCCTTCAAAAGAAAAATCGCTTTGTGTCATTGTGTAGCAAAATGATTTTTCTTTAATTTGGTATGTGTTTGAACAAATTCTGTTGGAAAATGAGTGAATGAAATGAAAACAAAACTTTTCTGGCACAACCTGCCCCTCGCTCCTATACACCACTTTTATTATCGCGACCAGGCCTAGAGCAATTCTGCAGTGACAACTAATTTTATAGTTATCAGCCATTACGATCTTGAAAATGTCCGAATGTATGAAATATAAAAAAGCATAATTGACATATCTTCAACTTTTTTCTGGTTCCTTTTGTCGGCACACCAGATGTTTGGGCTACTAAATGCGTCTTAAATCATTTTGAGCAGCATACATTGTCAATATTTAACAAGGCCCATTGTGTTCAGCTACAGTGTGAGGGTTTTCATGTGTCAACTGCAGCGGACTATTGTTCAATGCAGCATCAAGGACAATTTAATGCTCTCTCTCTCTCTCTCTTCTAATCTCTCTCTCTCTCTCTCTCTCTCTCTCTCTCTCTCTCTCTCTCTCTCTCTCTCTCTCTCTGTCTCTCTCTGTCTCTCTCTGTCTCTCTCTCTCTCTCTCTCTCTCTCTCTCTCTCTCTCCTCTCTCTCTCTCTCTCTCTCTCTATTTTCCTTTTCCATTTCAACTTTTTTTTTCTTTTTCCAGGGCTGGATGTAAAAAAGCATGTTATTGCTTATTCTATTACCCTCTATAAATAAAATTCATTCAATTCAATTCAATTCAATCTCTCTCTCTCTCTCTCTCTCTCTCTCTCTCTCTCTCTCTCTCTCTCTCTCTCTCTCTCTTCTCTCTCTCTCTCTCTCTCTCTCTCCGCTCTCTCTCTCTCTCTCTCTCTCTCTCAGTCATCTCTCTCTCTCTCCTTCTTCTCTTCTCCTCTCTCTCTCTCTCATGTCCTCATTAGTCCACTCAGGAGCAAAATTGTGGAACGATATGCCTAACCACATATAGCAAAAACCGAGTTTGTCATCTTTCAGAAAGGCATATCATAAATACTTGATGGACCAATTATAAATCTGTTTTGTCTTATTTTACCTTGCGAATTACAATACATAATAATGTTCACAATACACGTTTTAATTGTGTTTATATATACATTCAAATGATATTACAAGGTGTAGAGAACATTTAAAATCTATGTGAACTGATATACATGTACATGTACATAATATAAGAATGTGTATGCATGTATGTATGTGTGTGTATGCATATGTGGGGTATGTGGGGGGGGTTTGTGGGGGGGTGCGGGTATGTGGGGGTGGGGGTGGGTGTGGGGGCGGGGGGGGGGGGGGGGGGGGGGGGGAAGGGAGGGGGGGGGGGGGGGGGGGGGGGGGGGAGGGGTGGGGGGGGGGGGGTTTTTCTTGAAATCTTGAATTGCTGTTCTGTGTGCCATTTTTGCCTTGTTGTATTATATTACTTTGTATACTTACAGTTGGCAATGCTTGTGTTCAGTTTTCTAAGTCAGCAAAGAATCTCGGAGTTACCCTCGATTCAAATCTTACAATGCATAAACAGGTTATTAATCTCATACGTTCCATCAATTATGAGCTCAGACGAATCAGTTGCTGTTCGACACTTTCTGTCTGTTGCAGCCACGAAAACTCTTATTCTCTGCCTTTATTCTTTCCCGCATTGACTATTGCAACTCTCTCTTGTATCTCCTGCAACGTGTTCAAAAACTGCAAAACAGTGCAGCACGCCTCACTCTCAAGATTCCACGTTCTGATCATATAACACCTCATCTTCGTAACTTGCACTGGCTTCCAGTAGAGGCTAGAATCAAGTATAAAATAGCTTGCCTTTGTTTCGGTGCTGTTCACTCCTCTGGTCCCGTCTATCTCTCCGAACTAGTAACTGTCTACTTACCTGCTCGCTCCCTACGTTCTTCCTCTGACTGCTGCACACTCAAGGTTCCTCGGGTCCACACGAAATCGTTTGGTGAACGATCCTTCTACTATTTAGCACCTCACTTATGGAATTCCCTCCCACAACATGTCCGCTCATCTGACTCTATTTCCGCCTTTCGCTCTGCCCTTAAAACTCACTTGTTTCGGACATATTATGATTGATTAGTGTTTGTGTGTGAGGTGTGTGTGTGTTGTGTGTGTGTGTGTGTGGGGGTAGGGGGGGGGGGGGGGGGGTTCCGTTTTATTGCAGAAATCTTGTAAAAAAATGTAGTTACAATTATTTTATAATTCGTATTTTGTATGTAGAATGTCTACGTCTTGTAAACTTTAAATGCTTGTAAATGAGGTAGAAGGGTATTTTTGTTTTTGCAAAATTTGTCTATTATAATTAGTCATGTAATTGGTATGTCGATGGCAGT
Source organism: Phymorhynchus buccinoides (assembly GCA_017654935.2). Lineage (NCBI taxonomy): Eukaryota > Metazoa > Mollusca > Gastropoda > Neogastropoda > Raphitomidae > Phymorhynchus > Phymorhynchus buccinoides. Next base: position 34,803,993 of record CM065683.1, read on the forward strand.
ATGATTTTATTTCAAGTTGCAGTATTGTATCCAAACTTGATTGTGAATGTGAATGTGGTCTCTATGTTTCTTCTTAGAATGTTCATATTGTAACTATTTTACTCTTGTATAATTAATTGTGTGCGAGTGTGCGTGTGCGCATGCATGTGTGTGTGTATGTGTGTGCGTGCGTGTGTGTGTGTGCGCGCGTGTGTGTGTGTGTGTGTTGTCAAGTGAAAATGTGTTTGTGTGTGGTGTGTGTGTGTGTACAAGCTTGTTTGTGTACGTAAGGAAGTAAGAAAAGAAACGTGGTGTGTAAGCATCGTGCTTATTTTACTTTCTAATGAAAATTGGCGTTTTGTTTGCCTTTAATGTTCAAATATCAAATGTAAAGCGCATACTGAGCTCATGACTAGAAATAGCGCTATACAAAATTCCCATTATTATTATAATATTTTTGTCACTATTGTTGCCGGTTTTGTTGTTTTTGCATTTCTGTGAATCATTTTCTTCATTAATTGAGTTATTTGCTTGAGGGCAATAGTGTAAAAAAGCTACCCAGCTTATCTGTTTTATGGAGAGAGAGAGAGAGAGAGGATTCGTATTCGTAGAGTAGAGATCCGGGTCTCTCTCTCTCTCTCTCGAGAGGAGAGAGAGAGAGAGAGAGAGAGTGTTCAATGTGTGTGTGCGTCTCTCTCTCTGTCTCTCTCTCTCTCCTGTGTCACGTGTGTGTGTGTCTGGTCTCTCTCTCTCTCTCTCTCTCAATTTGGAACATCGACTTGTTGCAGAGGCAAAATAGTACATCTAGCTACATCGTCCTTATTTTATGCTTTCAGACTAAGAATGCATTAATTATTTGTTTGCCTTTAATGTTCTTGTTATCAATGTAAAGCGCACTGAGCTCATGTGAGAAAGAGCGCTATATAAATTCCCATTATTATTATTATTATCATTATTATTATCATCATATCTTCTCCTCCTCATCCTACTCCTTTCTTCTTATTCTTCTTCTCCTCATCCTCCTCCCTCCTCTTCCTCATCCTTACTACTCCTCCTTCTTCTTCTTCTTCTTCTTCTTTTTCTTTCTTCTTTCTTTCTTTCTTTCTTCATCGGTGTTGGACTCACTCTAGCAGTGAAATGATTTTTCTTGACACAGACCAGATTCGATTCCTGCTGTGAAGTGGTGCACATTTATTGTATGAGAAAAAGGTGTGCGTGTGCGTGTGTGCGTGCGTGCGTGCGTGCGTGCGTGCGTGCGTGCGTTTGCGTGCGTGTGTTTGTGTGTGTGTGTGTGTAGTGTGTGTGTGTGTGTGTGTGTGGTGTGTGTGTGTGTTGTGTGTGTCCGTGTCTGTTGTGAAGTGGTGCCGCTATTGTATGAGAAAAAGGTGTGTGTGTGTGTGTGTGTGTGTGTGTTGTTGTGTGTGTGTGTTTGTGTGTGTGTGTGTGTGTGTGTGTGTGTGTGTGTGTGTTGGCTGTGTGATGTGTGTGTGTTTGTGTGCAGGAGCTGTGTGTGTGTGTCACTGCTTAACATATATCTTCAAGGTCTTTATAAGGCGGTTTGGAAGGACAATGGTTTTGTCTAAGCGGGGAGGCTGATGCACCCTACGTCTCTGTCTGTCTGTCTGTCGTTGTCGTTTCTCTGTTTTGTTCAGTCTTGCCTGTCTGTCTGTCAGAAACTTCTGTCTGTCTTAATGGTCAGTGTAAAACAGTCTCTCTGATTATGTCTGTCTGTCTATGTCTGTCTGTCTGTCGCTCCCTCTCTCCGCT
>CM065683.1:34813238-34830288 GCA_017654935.2 Phymorhynchus buccinoides
GAAATGGAAAAAAGTACTATTTATTTTTTTTAAACCAGCGAGTAACAGTTATTTGGAAATTCTCCATTCACGAGAACAGTTTCCTGCATTAGTGTGTATCATGAATACAAATGATAGAAGGCATTTTTCTCCAGGATGGCCTAGCATTCTGAGACCCTTGGAAAACATTGACGGACTATCAGATGTCAATGATGCAGCGAACCTTTACTACACCTTCATCATCCATTTGCTGGAAGGACAGATCATTGACGAACTGACAGAAGGCATTCTGGAGAATATCCTCAGGCACCTGTCACGATTCTGACGCTTTCCATGATTATCAGATGGGTCTGATCATGAGGACATTGCAGCGGGTGGGTGTCCGATTGTATAATGTGTAAAATAGCCTAGATTAGAGAGAGAGAGAGAGAGAGAGAGAGAGAGAGACAGAGACAGACAGACAGACAGAGATCCCTAACGCAATGACTGTATAATCTTGTATTGTTTCCTTATGACGATGCCTTGTTTGTGTGTGTGTGTGTTTTTAAAAAAACCGTTTTGTGTATTTGTCCTTTTTTATATATAGTGTTTTTATTTTTATGTAAACGTTGACAAAAATAATGTATGATGAAATCGCTAGGGTCTTGCAGCTTTCAGTTAGCTCATGGAATAGGAAATAAATGACGTCACAAAACTTACTGGATTTTGTTGCTCTGGCACTGGCCCAAGTCTGAAAGGAATTTGTTGATCATATGGTCAATAGTTTGGCAGCTATTCAAATTTATGTGAATTAGGCTGTGTCACTAATTTTTTTGTCTTTATTCATTTTTTTACGATTTTGCGGAAATTTGCAAGCCAAAGTTGCAGGATAAAACTACGGAAGTACCAGCCGGAAGTGGATTAGCAGAGGGAGGGAAATGGGAAGGGAGGGGGGACATTTTACATGCTTGCTTTGAAAGGTCACCTTGAGCTTTCTACTTATTATTGTTGTTATTATTATTATTATTATTATCAACAGAATGGGATACATGCCGCTGCCATCATGCTGTTCACTCAGCTGGGCAGGAGAGATCCTGAGTGGCCCCTGAAGTTCTTCCGAGCTGTCCGTCATGTTTGCCCCGAGCTGAATGAAAACATTTCCCACGTGGACCCAGGTGAGCGAATTGGTGGAATATAGGATGAAACTTGATCTCCAGAGTTATTGTTCTTTGCTTCTCCCTTTCTTTTTCTTCTCTCTGAGTCATTGTTCTTAGAGATAAAAAGGTTTGTAATAATGATGGGCTGTCAGGTTCTATTGAACCCCGAGGAAAAGTGAGTCTATGGTCAAAGGTCTCCCAAAGAAAGTAGAGTAGTGCACGTTTCAACTGGGGGGGAAAAGACTGTAGAAATCTGATCTGGGTCTACTTTCTCCGGGAGACTATTGACCCGGGTCTCACAATGTTATGGGGGTCGCTATATTCGTAACACTAGTATTTTGATCATTGGTGATTATGATTCTAAAGGAGCTGTAGCAAAAAGATGTAAACTATTGGCCACTGCAAGTAGGGTTATTAATGCCCTTGATGGCAAGAGTTAAGCCCTTGTTGGTCAGTATCCAAAAGGGTATTCACTCTTGCAAAAGGCAGCCATTAAGTGGCCTCAAATAGGGTTATTGGTGAGAGTTATTCCCTTGTTTGGTCAGTACTCAACCATCTTCCCCCACCCACCAAGAGCATTCACTCTGCAAAAGGTGTTCTCTGCAGTGGCCAATAGGCTAAAGTATCCTTCCTTTTTAAAAAAAATTACCAACTTGAATGAACAAACTATTGAATGAATGTGATGCAAAATGTACCTAATTTACAGTGTGCATACATACACAAAGCAAACTGAAGACTAGATAGGAACTGGTTTCCAGTGACGGGGAATAACCTCACATGACAGGGTGTATCCTACTATTATTATCTCAGTAATACTGCTTATGCTGCAAACATCATTGTGTCTAAAACAGTTTTCGTGTTCTTTGACAATAAAATGTTGTTCTTGTTCTTCTACACCGAGACACAGACAGACAGACAAACAGATAGACATACAGACATGACACATACACCTATAATCTTGGTCAGTTTTTCTTTCATCACGAACGCACTTCATTCTGTATGAACAGTGGTTGATGAGGAGCCCAGGGCAAATGGCGCCAGAGGAGCCAGTGGTCCTTTCTCCAGCCTGCCTTCTGAGGAAACCATCGCAATGGACACTGAGGAGCAGACGCTGCCAAAACAACGGCTCGCCCCTCAAGGTCTGGATCTTAAAACTGCCTAGCTTTTATATCTAGCGTGTTGCACAAGAAACCCAAACTACGTGTAAAAAAGATTGAAGTTGAAATCGAAACTACTGCACAATTATCCGTTTTCTCAAGCTACGACCTAAATGAACAGATTAATTAATAAAAATGGCAAGTTATTAAGCTTATTGTAGGCCTAATTGCAGCTGTTGTAATTGCAGAAACATTCGCATAAATGTATATACATGTTGGCGTTTATTTGTGATTGTCAAAGGCTTTGTGTCTTGATGTTGCATGTTGGAAGACCCAACAATACTTTGAAGAAAATTTGGAAATGTGTACATTAAGGTCTTCTATTGTTTGTATCTGAATTTTTCATCATATCATTTGTTGTTGAGTAGGTCAAAATCATATCTTTGCAGAAGCAATTCTAGTTGTTGTGAACATGCTTATATTTACTTCTCAGTATGTGCCAAACGTCTTGAAATGATGCATATAAACATTGCTTCATATTGTTTATATCTTCCACGTTAAAATAGGGTTGTTGTCAGTAAGTGTTAAAAAAAACCAATCAACAAAAGATAACGTATGACGATTTGTCATATCGTCATTAAAAGAACGTTGTCCTTTTCAGGCCAGGAAACTGATTTTGCACGTCCCCATTCTGAGGTTAAGGACAGTACTCGGAGGGATGGCCATCGGCACCGGGAAGAAGCTGGAACGGAGTCAGCACTGAGGTCTGCTGGCTCGGGCGCTCATGGTGCCAGACACACCGACTCATCTTCATTGTCTGACTTATCTGCTGCTGATGAGGCTGATCTGTTGGCAGACTTTACTGATGACGAGAAACAGGACACAGAAGGTGGGTAGGTATAAGCTGTTTTGATGTAGGCCTAACACTTTCCATGAGCCTAGTGTCACTCCATTGCAATGCTTTATACCAACAGCAGCTCTGGATAGATACACGTGGCACTATAATACATTAATTCAACTACATCTATGGCAAGTTAAATTTTACAAGACTTTGGTTGTTGTACATAGCGTTTCTGAAGCATAAGTATTCGTTGCATTTTTTCCATTTAGCTGCATTTTGCTTTGGAGACTAGAGGGGGATTATTTTTGTGTCTTCTGTGTTGTGTGACATTTTTGTTGAAATATCACATGTTTTGTTTCATCAATAGAATAATACCACTTTGTGATTGTTGTGTATTTGTTTGTGTGGTGTTTTGTTTCATCAATAGAATAATGCCACTTTGTGATTGTTGTGTATTTGATTGTATGGTGTTTTGTTTCATCAATAGAATAATACCACTTTGTGATTGTTGTGTATTTGTTTGTGTGGTGTTTTGTTTCATCAATAGAATAATACCACTTTGTGATTGTTGTGTATTTGTTTGTGTGGTGTTTTGTTTCATCAATAGAATAATGCCACTTTGTGATTGTTGTGTATTTGTTTGTGTGGTGTTTTGTTTCATCAATAGAATAATTCCACTTTGTGATTGTTGTGTATTTGTTTGTATGGTGTTTTTTTCCGTGATGTTGCAGTCTGTTTCAGGTTTAAAAAAATATATTTTACCTGCATTTAATAAACAAACCCCCATCTACACCCCACTCTCACTCCTTAACAAATGGGTTAAACGCCTAAGCAAATAAATCAGCTGAACTGTAAAATCTATGTCTGGCATTGCACTATGATATCAGTTACAACTCTGGTCGTTCTATGTGGTAGTACAATGCAGTTTTTAAGAGTTACCGTAGTTTTCAAACTACAACCACTTATTTTCGGACAGACATTCATGCGGTCAGACACACAGATATTTTTTATGATGTAGGTATTGATTAGAACTTGAGAACAGTCATACCATGTGATGCACCAACGCTTTATGATCCCGGTGTGGAGAACAGTCATACCATGTGACGCACCAACGCTTTATGATCCTGGTGTGGAGAACAGTCATACCATGTGACACACCAACGCTTTATGATCCTGGTGTGGAGAACAGTCATACCATGTGACGCACCAACGCTTTATGATCCCGGTGTGGAGAACAGTCATACCATGTGACGCACCAACGCTTTATGATCCTGGTGTGGAGAACAGTCATACCATGTGACGCACCAACGCTTTATGATCCTGGTGTGGAGAACAGTCATACCATGTGACGCACCAACGCTTTATGATCCCAGTGTGGAGAACAGTCATACCATGTGACGCACCAACGCTTTATGATCCTGGTGTGGAGAACAGTCATACCATGTGACGCACCAACGCTTTATGATCCTGGTGTGGAGAACAGTCATACCATGTGACGCACCAACGCTTTATGATCCCAGTGTGGAGAACAGTCATACCATGTGACACACCAACGCTTTATGATCCCAGTGTGGAGAACAGTCATACCATGTGACGCACCAACGCTTTATGATCCTGGTGTGGAGAACAGTCATACCATGTGACGCACCAACGCTTTATGATCCCGGTGTGGAGAACAGTCATACCATGTGACGCACCAACGCTTTATGATCCCAGTGTGGAGAACAGTCATACCATGTGACGCACCAACGCTTTATGATCCCAGTGTGGAGAACAGTCATACCATGTGACACACCAACGCTTTATGATCCTGGTGTGGAGAACAGTCATACCATGTGACACACCAACGCTTTATGATCCTGGTGTGGAGAACAGTCATACCATGTGACGCACCAACGCTTTATGATCCCAGTGTGGAGAACAGTCATACCATGTGACGCACCAACGCTTTATGATCCCGGTGTGGAGAACAGTCATACCATGTGACGCACCAACGCTTTATGATCCTGGTGTGGAGAACAGTCATACCATGTGACGCACCAATGCTTTATGATCCCAGTGTGGAGAACAGTCATACCATGTGACACACCAATGCTTTATGATCCCGGTGTGGAGAACAGTCATACCATGTGACGCACCAACGCTTTATGATCCTGGTGTGGAGAACAGTCATACCATGTGACGCACCAAGTCCAACGCTTTATGATCCCGGTGTGGAGAACAGTCATACCATGTGACGCACCAACGCTTTATGATCCCGGTGTGGAGAACAGTCATACCATGTGACGCACCAACGCTTTATGATCCCGGTGTGGAGAACAGTCATACCATGTGACGCACCAATGCTTTATGATCCTGGTGTGGTATGGAATTCCATCATTCCTTTATTTTCTTTCTTTTTAAATTTTTACATTGAAGAAAAATCCCACATTACGAATGGTTATAGAGTATTTTATTATCCAGCTTTTTAATAGAGTTACTTATTTTAATAATTTTACATTCAGAACATGAGAAGAGTGCCCAACGTGGGGGCCCAAAGCCGGTTGCCCCCAAGCCTCTGGCTCTGAGGAAGTATCAGCTGGAGCTGGCCCAGGATGCCCTGGAGGGCCACAACGCCATCATCTGCGCGCCCACAGGGTCCGGCAAAACCAGGGTGGCTCTGCACATCGTTCAGCAGCACCTGGAAAACACGCGTCCAGGTGATCATGTTTTTTAACATAAACAATGTGGTTTTTTCCTAACATCAACGTTGGATAGTATTGTTTTTTCATTGTAATGAATTGTATTTGGAAAAGATAAACATTGTTGTCTTTTTATTCGTTGTAAAGTGTGTTAGCAAAAATCAGCATTGATGTCTGTCAACATTGATGCCAGATTTTTGTTTTCCGAGTATGTTGACTAAGATCTACAGTGTACATTGTTGTGCATGTGTGTGCTTGTTTTTTCAAAGTGAAAAAATGCTAGCAAAATTACATTGGTTAGATGGAAATTATATTTCTCAGAATATTATAGGTGTCAGTGTTCGTGAATAGTCTTTTTTTTTTTTGGCTGTCCCATCTTCTGGGTCGTACAGTGGCGTTGACCCCACGCCTCTCATTCCGAGTCCCAATTCGCAGCTACACCCCGGCTTGTTCAAGTCGCAGAATCCGAGACCAGCAGTCCAAGGGGAGCCGTCAGGAGGCAACCAACCGATGAGACACTGCATTGCTGCTGAGTCAGTTTGATGGAGTTCAGCGGAGCCTGTTCAGGACACCACCTACTAAGCCCCCTACTGACGACACTATTCTCTTAGTCGTGGAGCCAGCATGAGTGAGGTCCTCCTCTGAGGGCGCCACAACGACCATCCATTGACAGCTCCCCAGAACACACTGATCCACATGACTTTGACCCGAATGCACCAAGGCATAGACTGGATTGGAAACCGAAATTGAGGTCACCATGAGAGCAGGGCATGCAAAGCCACAGAATAGTTCAGAACAGTGTTCGTGAATAGTTGCTACGCCTCTTCCCTTTTCTCTAATAAATAATTATTAGGTGCTCATCACTTTTGCTGTCTTCTCACCCCCTCTCTCTCTTGCTCTTTGTCTTAACAATGGCAGCAGCTCTGATGACTGTTGTGCATTTTCAGGCGAGGTCCGTAAAGTGGTGTTCTTGGCGCGAACCGTGCCTCTGGTGGCCCAGCAACATCGCAACTTCAGGGATTATCTGCCCATGTACAAGGTCAGTTCAGCCTGTAACTCATAGTTCCATATGGCAATAGATTGTAGCCTTTCTGGCATTGGATTAAATCTGGAGTCCACACTAAATGGAAGATGAGAGCTGCATAGCATTTAACAGCTATAGAAAATCGATTTATTGTTTAGTCTTCTGTGAAGGGTTGTGGGTCTTAAGTTAGAAGGCACTAAGCTTACATTGGTTATCTGTGTTGCATCCATTAGTAATTAGGCCTAAATTGCTAAGACATTATCCACCTCCCAACACCGAATGCCCTGAAGTCCTCTTGATTGAAAAGGGGGTTATAGCTTGGGCATAGCGATTTTTTTTTCTGTAGACCTAACCAAACTAGAGCTCAGTTTGTTTTCCGCAATAGCAGTTGTCCTGTCTGCTATCTGTTGGTCATTGTGGTACACGACTATCACAAGCTCACCAAACGTCATGCAACCAAATGCCTCACACCAATCCAGCTCACTTGAAAAACATTTTTGGATGGAAATCTGTTTAACGTCCTCCGGTCTAGAACAGACACATACGGGACATTAGTAGATGTAAAGATGGTGGAAACGATCCTGGAGGAAATGCCCGGAGGCAGTGCAACACCAGGAAAGTCCCGTATTTTTAACAATACACATGTGGGGGTATGTTAATTTTAAAACATTTTTCCAATGGAACATAACTTTTATATGATCTTTTATAGGATTATATCGTCATGATCCTAATTAATGGCGTGCTTTTCTCATTCCTTTCTTTGTACTCCTCTTTCTGGTGCTGTGCTGCTCCTCTTTCTCTGTTTCTCTCCTCCTTAATGGTATTTGACACTGGTTTTCTTCAGCCGTGTGTCCAATCCACCCCCTACCGTCTACCGATGTACAAAGAAAATGCATTATTGTTAGCCAGTTTGTCGTTTCCCGACTGTGATTGGCAGAGAACTTAGGGGCCAGCTGCTATTCTGTGTGGCTGGGCTAGTTTTTGTTGATAGTGGAGATGCCTTGTCCAGTGTACATCCCCACTCTCTCAGCCAAAAGAATTAGGACAGCTGGTGCTGGGGAAGGTCCTCAAAATATAATAATAATAATAATAATAATAATATAATTATAATAATAATAATAATAATAATAATAATATAATAATAATGATGATAATAATAATAATAATAGTAATAATAATAATAACTAATAATAATGAACATTTATGGCGCTTAATCTTTAAAAAAGCCATACTTCATCTATTAATCTGTACACACAGTGTGAGCTGGTGACGGGGGAGAGCAAGAACAGCATGACGGTTCACCACCTCCTGGACAAGAACGACGTGCTGGTGCTGACGCCCAAGATCCTGGAGAACCACCTGGTGCCGGACAAGATCCCTTCCTTGAAGGCCTTCAGCCTCATCATCCTGGACGAGTGCCACCACACCAGGAAGGGCGAGGCCTACAACTCTGTCATGAAGCACTACCTCAAGTCCAAGAAGAGAGGGGAGGCTGGTCTGCCACAGGTAAGGGGTGGGGGTGAGGTGGGGAATGGAAGGGAAAGGAAATGTAGGGTAAGGGGTGGGGGTGAGGTGGGGCATTGAAGGGAAAGGAAATTTAGGGTAAGGGGTGGGGGTGGGGTGAGGCATGGAAGGGAAAGGAAATGTAGGGTAAGGGGTGGGGGTGAGGTGGGGCATTGAAGGGAAAGGAAATTTAGGGTAAGGGGTGGGGGTGAGGTGGGGCATTGAAGGGAAAGGAAATTTAGGGTAAGGGGTGGGGGTGAGGTGGGGCATTGAAGGGAAAGGAAATTTAGGGTAAGGGGTGGGGGTGAGGTGGGGCATTGAAGGGAAAGGAAATTTAGGGTAAGGGGTGGGGGTGAGGTGGGGCATGGAAGGGAAAGGAAATTTAGGGTAAGGGGTGGGGGTGAGGTGGGGCATTGAAGGGAAAGGAAATTTAGGGTAAGGGGTGGGGGTGAGGTGGGGCATTGAAGGGAAAGGAAATTTAGGGTAAGGGGTGGGGGTGAGGTGGGGCATTGAAGGGAAAGGAAATTTAGGGTAAGGGGTGGGGGTGAGGTGGGGCATTGAAGGGAAAGGAAATTTAGGGTAAGGGGTGGGGGTGAGGTGGGGCATTGAAGGGAAAGGAAATTTAGGGTAAGGGGTGGGGGTGAGGTGGGGCATTGAAGGGAAAGGAAATTTAGGGTAAGGGGTGGGGGTGAGGTGGGGCATTGAAGGGAAAGGAAATTTAGGGTAAGGGGTGGGGGTGAGGTGGGGCATTGAAGGGAAAGGAAATGTAGGGTAAGGGGTGGGGGTGAGGTGGGGCATTGAAGGGAAAGGAAATGTAGGGTAAGGGGTGGGGGTGGGGTGGGGCATGGAAGGGAAAGGAAATGTAGGGTAAGGGGTGGGGGTGGGGTGGGGAATGGAAGGGGGAGGGATGGGAGGGTAGGGGTGAGGATATGAAGCCCTACAACCCTGTCATGAAGCACTACCTCAGTTATAAGAAGAATGGAATTGAATTGAATTGAACCTTCATTTTACAACGGTAAAAGTATTGGCATACAGTAGCCATTTTTGATACTTGTCGTTAACATACACAAACAAATAGATGAAACAGAAAGCGAACTAATACTATTAAAAATATAGTCTTAAAATACATCATCATATGAAGGTACGTTAATAAACAGATAAACACACAAACATGAAGCATGGTACAAAAAAGACAACAATAGAGCATAATCATGACAATGATATTAAAATCATTGCATGCATAGCAACCACTATTATGAACAAAACCAGATGAGAAGAAGATGCTTTAAACAGCAACAACAGTAAAACCAAAACAAAACAAAAACAAAAAACAAAAATAAAAAATGAAAAGGTCTTACGTATTAAAAAAATTAAATTAGTTTCAAGACAATGCGATCAGAGAAATTCACGAAACCTGATCCTATGCTTAAATAGATGAGTTACTAGAGGGATCGAGCCTTGAGATTGATTAGAAGAGAGAGGAGAAGGGTTTGCCACAGGTAAGGGGTGGGGGTGGGGTGGGGATGGATGGAAGGGGGAGGGTGGTAGGGTAGGGGTGGGTATGAAGCCCTACAACCCTGTCATGAAGCACTACCTCAGTTATAAGAAGGAGAGGAGACAGATTTGCCACAGGTAAGGGGTGGGGGTGGGGTGGGGAATGGAAGGGTAGGGATGGTAGGGTAGGGGTGGGGGTATGAAGCCCTACAACCCTGTCGTGAAGCACTACCTCAGTTATAAGAAGAGATAGGAGAAGGGTTTGCCACAGGTAAGGGGTGGAGGTGGGATGGGGCATGGAAGGGGGAGGGTTCCACACATCTGGAACAATCTCCCTTTCTCTCTCCACAGCTCTCCATCTCTGTCTTCTTTCAAAACTGGCCTGAAGACGCATCTTTTCAGAAAATATATCTGTTAATTTATGTCTGTCCATCCACTGTCAGTCAACCTTATAAATAATTTGTGTTGTATGTAGGTATTTTAAATGTGAGTAGTGTGAATGCAAGTACATGTATTTTGAATATCTTTTGTGTGCGTGGCGTAAACTTACTTTTTTTTTCATGTAAAGCGCGGTGAGTCCTGCTGTGTCAGGAGAATAGCCCTATAGAAGATTTATTTATTTATTATTATTATTATTAGGGGTGGGGGTATGAAGCCATACAACTCTGTCAAGAAGCACTACCTCAGTTCTAAGAGGAGAGACGAGAAGTGTTGCCACAGGGGGGATGGGGATGAAGGTGGGAGGGGTGGGGTGGGGAGGGTCAGTTGGGGATCCCTACAACTCCGTGATGAACGACTGACCGGCTGAAGTCTAATAAGGTGAAGTAGAGGTGTTCGGGTTGGGGAGGGCGTGTGTGTGTGCGTGTGTGTGTGTGTGTGTGTGTGTGTGTGTGTGTGTGTGTGTGTGTGTGTGTGTGTGTGTGTGTGTGAATACAGTTACTCAGCTGCGTCTCAAAGTGTACCTTTCTTTTGAGTTTTATAACCATGACAGCAAGTCAAGTCATACTATCACCAAACATCAACTGACTGTAAAATCCTCTTTTATTATAACAAACAAACAACTAGGCATAAGTGACGCATTGGACTGTAGAGGGGATTATTGTTTTTCAATTATTTTGATCTTGTTGGTTTTTTGCTCCTTTTGTTGCCTGCTTTTTGCTCCTTTTGCTATATTTGCTGTTTGCTGTTTCATTGTTTGTCTGTGTTGATAAAGGCGCCGAAATATCCAGTAGTTTTGTTTTGTCTCTTGTGAATAAGATAACGTCACTTTACACTTGTATGTCATGTAGTTGTTTGTTTGTTGTATGTTCCAGTAACATTGCAGTCTGTTTCAGTTGGGTGTTTTTTCTCTTTAATTAACCAAAATGTTCCTTTCAGATCGTGGGTCTGACGGCGTCCATTGGCGTGGAGAAGGCGACGACGGCTGAGGAGGCCAAGAACAGCATCCTGCACATCATGAGCAACCTGGACGTCTGCATCCTGTCCCAGGTCAGGACCAACCAGGAGGAGCTCCGTGAAACCGTGCCTCGCCCCGAGGAAGGTCAGCATGACATCTGTTTTTCTCCTTTGCCCTAGTACGTTAACTGAGCGAAGGAGATTAAGTTTGTCTCCGGTCTGTTTTTCATTCGTTCGTTCATTCGTTGTATCTGTTCGAATTCCGCTGAACCTGTTTGCTTCCAATTTTGTGTGGTACTGTTATGTATTACTTGGAATAGAAAGATTAATGGGCAAATTGCAACGGTGGTGACCTTGACCTTGAAGTTTGAACTTGAAAACCTAAACTTCTTGTTTTGCCTTTGATGCGTTCATTGCGCACTTACTATTACTGCTTTTAATTTCCATTCCAAATCACATCCACATACCCCCACCCCTCACCCCCCAAAAAACAAGACTATGTTTCCCTCACTAAATTGCTAATTCTTTCATCAGTTCCATCACCTGATGATGATGATGATGACTATGACATGTGTGATGATGAAGACGACGACAATGATAACGACGATGATGGCGGTGACGATCTAAACTTCGACTGTAAGACCGGGTTCACATTTGAGCAAAGATACTTTCCGACTCCGGATTGTTCATGCTAGCTTGAGTTCCTACTCGGAGCCATAAGGCAAATAAAAAAGGAAACAAAAAAAGGAAAAAGAAAAGAAAATTACGTAGGGGGAATTTTCGACAAGCTCACTGCTTGTCTTCCTCAACCCATACTGGCTGGCAGTTGTGGGGGCTGTTGGTTTTGTCCACTGAGATGTTTTCATTTGCAGTGTGATTGATGTTCAGTAGATAATTGTAAATGGGGGGTAAGTCATATCCTTGGTCTCTGTTCAGGCTGGGTTTTCTTTCCCTGATCTCAAAGGCTTCTTTTACTTTTTTTGTGTGAACTGTGACTCACCAGTAAGCATGGTTGTTTGGAATTTGTTTGTATGGTGAGTGGTAGTTGTCAGGTGTTCATAATATGCGGAGGAGGATCTGGAGGTGTGCTCACTTAGTCTTGTTTTCAGTGGTCTGCTGGTCTCTCCAATATAATCCTCACTACACTCTTCACACTTTAAATGATACACTACACCACTTTTCTTGTCCATGTCAGTTCTGTCTTTTACTTTTGTCACCTGTGATCTGATGGAATTCACTGGTTTGTGAAGCATCTGAACACCGTGTTGATTGAATGTTCTTGCAAGACGTTCTGACATCCCCTTTACATATGGCATGCTGATGGTAGTGGGTTTCCTCTCATTTGGTTGTTTCTGTTTCTGCTTGGGGGTGTTGAAAATCCATGAAGGGTAACCATTGGTCCTGAAGGCGTTTTTGACATGCAGTTCTTCTTTTCGCTTGCTCTCTTCTGTAGAACAGTGTGTTTTTGCTCTGTGTAACAGGGTTCTGGCTACTGACCGTTTATGCTGTAGTGGATGGTTGGAGTCAAAATTTAGATACTGGACAGTGTTGGTAGGTTTCCAGTACACAGATGTTTTTATAGTTCCCTCCTCAGTTTTGAGGACTCTGACATCGAGGAAAGGAATTTGCTGGCTTTGTTCAGTTTCACTGGTGAACTGGATGCTGGGGTTGATTGCGTTGAGATGTTCCGTGAAGTTGTCCTCCAATTTTGCTATGCTGCTGAATGTGTCATCAATATATCTGTACCATAGGGAGGGTGGATTCTGAGCCGACTCGAGAGCTTCTTTCTCAAAGTGCTCCATGTACACGCTGGCCACCACTGGGGAAACCGGTGAGCCCATGACTGCATGCTCTTTGAGTTTGTTGGTAGAAGTCTCCCTTGTACATGAAATAGGTACTTGTGAGACATAGTTCCAACAGTGTCATGATTTGTTTCACAGAGAATTCTGTACGGAAACTAAGTGTGTAGTCTTTATCCAACCTTTCCTTGACAACCTCCAGGGCTTCCTTGATGGGGATGCTGGTAAATAGAGAGGACACATCATATGACACCAGAACTTCGCCAGAAGGAATGTGTTGGTCTTTGACCTTCACAATGAAGTCAGTGCTGTTCACTATGTGATGTTCCGTCTTGCCTGCAAGGGGTGCTAGAATTTCTGTGACTAACCTTGCTGTTTCATATGTCACACTTCCGCATGATGAGACGAGCCGTAGAGGGTTCACATGACATTAGACGCGTAAGTTCTGTACGGAAAACCCTAAATAAGTCGAAGAAAGAAGGATAAAAGTTTGCGCATATAGGGGAAATTCGGACACATGTGCAAATCTTTTCCATTCTTTGTTTCACTTATTTATGGATTGTGCACGGGTTTCCGCATGGAATATCCGCTTATGTGTGTACACGGCCTAATACTGTCACACCTGACTGCAGATCTGGAGACGTTGCACTTTCGTGAGAACGACGAAATAAGCAACGCCGTCAGCAATGTGATGCACAAGATCAACAAAGAGCTGCTGCTGCAGCAGGCCAGGGTGAGGGGGGACGGGGAGGTGGAGGAGGTCAACCGTCTGCTGACCAAGATGGAGATGGACCTCCGGAGCCAGAAGTTTGCCCAGTGGGCAGTGCACCTGAGGAACCAGGTAGGGGTCAGACAAGAAAGAGTCTTTGTGACCAAAAACATTGAGCTTACCCAAAGACAGGGCACTTGGCTATTAGCTTGAAGCCGCAATAGACGATTTTTTGAGAGAAAAAAACGAGGGGAGAGCATTTCGTGAAAATTAGAGTTGTTTACCTTGACCAAGGCGGACAAACCATAGCAACCATGGTGTCGAAGCTTGAGTCAGCGACTTGCAAACATTAATTATAAAAAAAATAGGGATGACCAGTGGCCACAAACTGATAGAACTTGCAAAATTTGACGTAAAAATATAAATGACATCACTTTTAGAATGTCATGCACAGTGTTCTAAGTGCTGTATGTCAACTCAAACACAGGAGGCGAGAGCTGGGGATCTACCTGATGGTAGAGTAACTTCCCATGTTTGACCGATTGAATTAGGCAAGATAACTCCCACACACCATGAAAATACTCCCTTTAATTATTTCCGAACAATTCCTATTCACTATTCGTCAAGGGGGAGGTTGTAGCTGGCATCCGTTCCTGACACTCATCCTTTACCATGCGAGGGGAGTGGCAGGCTCAGCAGGGCAATCAAACAGCTACCATCTGTCTTCACTCACACTACTACTGTGAGTAGTGTAAGTTGTCAGGCTGTGATCATTCTTTGCGCAAGCTTATTGGTTTTGGTGTGACACACTGCATTATTATGTAGGTTGCTATAGTGCGCAGCAGCCTCGTCACTGTGTTGCGTGTTCGGCCGTGCGTGCATTTTCTTTTCAGTCCGTGGCTCAGACGGACAGTCAGATGCATACGCACGCACGCACGCACGCACACGCACACGCACACACACACATATATATATAAACGAAAATTGAAGAAGAAAAAACAAACACACCATTAAACTTTCCTCTTATGTATATTATATAATTTGAAGTCCAAAATAAAAGCAAACCAGCACTTAATTCAACAGAAATGGTAAAAATCCTATGTAAAATAACAAAAATAATAATGTCCTAAAATTACAATCCCTCGAAGAGATTAGAAGAGATGGAATGCCATGTTGGTGGATCCAATGAAGGATTCAAAAAGGGAGGTCACAGAAATCGTAGTTAACACCAACAGACACCCGTTAAGGAGGAATGTAGAGAGGACTGTGCTTGGATCAGGTAGACTGATGCGCTTTCCTTCTTCGGTAAGATAATATAAACGATCAAAAATGTAAGAAGAAAAAACAAACACACCATTAAACTTTCCTCATGTATATATATAATTTGCTTTGATAAGAAAAATTTGGTATCTAATGTATGTTTTGTGAACCTAAGAAACAAACTCAATTACTTTAACTTTAACTTTATGATTTGTGTTCTAAACAGAAGAAAAGAAAATGTGCCGATTTACTTTTTCTCCCAATGGGGAGATAGACAATGCCTATGCAGAGACAGCTGTTTCGTCTTCGTAAAAGACTCTTCAGTCTGCATGTCGGCCTGTAAAGTTGTCCACAGTGAATATTCAAGCTGAGCCAGAAGACTTTCTACAGGAGAAAGGTTGTCCTCTTAGCACCAGATTGAAAGTCCACAATAAAAGCAAACCAGCACTTAATTCAACAGAAATATATATATATCCATACATACACATATACATACATACATACATACATGCATACATACATACATACATACATACATACATACATACATACATACATACATACATACATACATACATACATACATACATACATACATACACACACACACATACACACACATATACACATACAGATACACAGTGACAGAGATAAAAACGCACGCAGAATGAGGGTGAAATTTATCAGTATTTTAAACAGTACAGACGTACACTTTCACAAGGTGGTATAGGTTGTTAGTAAAAGTTCTGATTTTTTTTTAAACATTGCCCCATCATAATGAAGTGTATACTAATACTGAATTCTGGTACTTAAGACTGTGTTCAAATTCATTATGAAAGTCACAAACCCAATATATTTACTATTGCCTGAATAGTTTCATTTGTTCTTCAATATCAGTCAACTCAGTGTTGTTCATTTTTGTCTGCATTTTTTCTTTTCCTCTTTTCAGGCACGTTTGCTGATGCATCTCCAGACCCCCCCAGACCAGCGGAAAGAGAAGAAGATCATGGAGCGTCAGGCCTTCTCCTCGAACGTGCAGATCTTGGCGGAATGGCTCGTGGTAAGAGCAGCCACCACTCCCTCTATATTGATCGATGCATTATCATTCTTTCACTGAAAGAAGGAAGAAAGAAAGTTTCAGACAGTTTTTGTTTTCACTTCCTGGTGTAGTGACTCATATTAGGATTAATATCAGGGATCGGGTTGTCGGCCTGGATAGCTCAGTTGGTAGAGCACCCGTCTGGTGTTCGGGGGGTCTCGGGTTCGATTCCCGGTCCGGCTAACACCTTTTCCACACAAAATTACTTCAATGGTGTCCGAAGTTAACTTGGTAGCCTGGATGAAAGGAATGGGGTTATTCCTTGGGAAATAGGAATTATTCCTTGAAAAACAGGAGGGGGAAGAGTGTAGTGATATCAGGGACTGGGTTGTCGGCCTGGATAGCTCAGTTGGTAGAGCACCCGTCTGGTGTTCGGGAGGTCTCGGGTTCGATTCCCGGTCCGGTTAACACTTTTCCCCACAAAATTACTTCTCTGGGTTAGTTCTGTTTTGTTTTCAGCGCTAATAAGCGAATTACTTTTATGATATTCAGTCTATTTATTCTCACACAGATCATAATGAAGTTTGAATTTATTAATTCCTTTATCCCTTTTTTTTCATTTCAAAATATTAAAAACATGCTTGCATTTAAGAACAGTTTTTTCACCATTTAAGAAGCTTCTTTTTTATTTGTTATTCGTCGTCCTCATCCTTCTCCTTATACACGCCACCTGTGGCATGAAGCAAACTTCACAAACTGTTTTCCCCGACCAAATTGTTTAGTCTTAAAGGCCCATTAGTAAAGGTTCAGTAGAACGAAACTTAAAACCTGTTTCATTTCACTGAAATGGGCAGTCTGTGCTGACCATAATAACGATCCCCGTAGAGTAGCCTGACCATGGTCACTAATCTCCGGAGAAAAGAAACACCGATCAGATTCCGACAGTTCTACATTGCATATTTCTATGGGGGAAAAACACCTCAAAAGCAACAACAACAAAAACCCTCTTAGAAATTTCATCTGGGTTTTCTTTCTTCGGAGATTATTGACCATGTTGTCACTGTTCTATGGGGGTGACATTTCTTCCTAACAC
>CM065683.1:34830788-34851922 GCA_017654935.2 Phymorhynchus buccinoides
AGTAGTGCAGAGAAAAAAATTTTATTTTTTGTTATTATGCTTCTATCTAGAGCAGGAAAAGTGGACGAAACGAAACGAAATTTGAAAAAGTTTGGTTTACATAAAAAAGAAAAGAAGAAGAACACTCTCTAAATCATTTGTGAGTAGCGAAAGTAGCGTCAAAAAGGGCAAAAAAAAAAAAAAACAAAAAAAAAAAAAAAAAAAAAAAAAAAACAAAAAAAAAAAAACAAAAAAACAAAAAACAAAAAAAAAAAAAAAAAAAAAAAAAAATAAAAAAAAAAAAAAAAAACAAAAAAAAAAAAAAAAAAAAAAAAAAAAAAAAAAACAGAATCCTTATCTCTAACAGGGTTTGGTTAATGGACCAAAGCAAAAAAAAAATGGCAAAATACCCTGGTCATTCTTTTTGTGAACATAATGAATTTATAGCTATACGATATCGAAGAAGGTATAGGCTATGGGAAAATAATGGAAAAACCATGAAGAACGGAATACATTTCCCCGCAGTAGTGTCCAATAAAACTGGAACATTCAGACCTACCCTTTTCCTAATCAAGAAAGAGCAGGAAGCGTTGTGATGATGCTTTACAAAATTACAGTAGAACTACTGGATTATCTATGAAAGTAGACAATATAGAGAAAAATGAAGAGAAAAAATAAGACCAACAACAGATGAAGTAATAACAAGCCACAATAAAAAGTTATCGTGAATGCCGATATTACTCTAGGATGAAGTTTAAAGAAGTAATTATACATCTCTGTGTGTGCGTGCTATTTAGTGTGCGTCTGTGTGTGTGTCACTGTGTGTTGTCGCCAGTGCGTGCCGCGCGCGTGCGTGTGTGCCGTACATGCAAACCTTTACCGTATGCGCGTTTGTTGTGTGTGCGTGGTTCGTGAGTGCTGTGTGTGTGTGTATCGTTGTGTTTGTGATGTGTTGTTGTTGTGCTGTACCGTGCAGTTACTATGTGCGTGCGTGCTGTGTGCGTTGTGGCGTGCATGTGTGTTTCTGCCTGCGTGAACGAATAATTTGATTTTGTACGAAAAATTCTACTAGCCATTGTTCAGCTTTAATAGTTTAATACACTTCCGTCAATATAAAACATATGCAATGAATCATGCATTTATAACAAATTCAAAACAAAACCAAATTGAAAATAAACATAAGGTTTAGAATTGCTGCCAAAAGCATGGCTGGCCTTGCAGACCTGTCTCAAACGCCAGCTGTGTTCTCAACTCTTTGGCGAGAGAGTGGGGATATACCTGGGCAAAAGGCATCTCACCTGTAACGTAAAAACAATTTACTCGCCCAAGTCTGTTAGGAATAGTGTCTGCTCCTCTCTCTGCTATCTAGGGCGCAGTAGTTATGGTCAGAAACGATCTCTGACTGGCATACCAAAGAAGTTTTGATAAGCACTAACTTTTAACTTTCAACGCCAAAGTTGCCATTTAGCACCAAGGTGATGAAACACATACGTAGGCATCGAATTCGGGAGTTCTATTATCCAAAGACCCATTGTCTTTAGTTTGGGGAGATGAATGAAGAATTGGGGTTTAGTGCCTCTCGACCTCGGAAGGAGAAGGCACATATGGGCCATTGTTTGGGGAAGGAAGGCTAGACCTTATTTTATATAGGCTATGTCACAGAAGAATCTCAATACTGGCAGATGAATTTTGTTCCCTATACAGGTAAATGTAATGTACGTTTTGCTGAAATTATGGCTGACGGTGAAAGGTTAATGTGGCTTTATATCTTTGTTGGGTCTTTTTCTTTAAAAGTCATCAGTATATATGTTCACAGCGTTGTCATTTATGCTAATAATTGCCTTTTGGTGATTTCAGTTGTTCCTGATTTCATCTGAACGTAATAGCATTAGGAATAGCCACTGACAGGATTTGCTGCATTCTATGAAAAGCCCCACATACAATATGTAGTGTGACACATTCTGGGCTAGTAGGTGAGGTGGGGGGAAAAAAACACGGTTGAACGAAACACTGGTGCTAAACTTCGCGGTCGAAAAACAGAAGTTCCAGTTGCATGTTCTGAAAACCGTTTTTGTTTTTTTTTTTTTTTAAAATACAACCTACAAACTGTAAGTTAAAAGTGTATTTTTAGAATAACGCACATTTCTTTTCGAAGGAAGAGAAAGAAGAACAAACACTGATTTCAGTGCAGATTGTGTGTTTTAACAAGAGTAGATTGGTCTAGTTTGTGGTGGTGGTGATGGCTGACTTTGACTGAGTGTTGAGTTGAGTGTGTGTGTATATATAAGTCAGAAGTTTCTTGTGGTGGTTGTTTTGTCTTTGTTGTGTCATTAGGATCTTTATCAATTTAAATGCCCCAAATAGTCTGTTGAGCCTCTCATAAATCTCAGAAGGCGTGTGTAAATAAAATCTCTATTTTTCTCTGTGTTGTATTTGTGTGTGTGTAGGTGTGTGTGTGTGTGTGTGCGTGGTGTGCGTGTTGCGTGTGGCGTGCGCGTGCGTGTGTGTGTGTGTGTGTGGTGTGCGTGCCGCGTCGTGCGCCGTGCGCGTGCGTGTCGTGTTGTGCTGTGTGTGCGTGTGCGCGTGGTGTCGTGCGTGCGCCGTGCGTTGCGTGCGTGCGGTGCAGTGTGCGTGAGCAGTGCGTGCGTGTGTGTTGTGTTTTGCATAGGTGAAAACTAGTGATGCGAGTAGGATGCGAGTCGATTTTACATTCTCTTGATTACACTGTGGCCCGAGGTAGTGTGTAGTCAGTAAGTAGAGAGCCATATTAAATTATTTATAAAAGAGTATTTTAGGCCATAAATCATATAGAGTAGGTAGATAGAGCCATTTTACCCGAAAGTAATAGACGCAGTGGTAGAGCCATAAGATTAGAGTAGAGCCATAAAAGTAGATTAGGAAGATGGGTAGTGAGCATCAATCATGTACATAATTAGTTAGGAGAAGTTAGAAGTAGAACGAGTATGACGGAAGTAGACTAGAAAGCCGATCCCGAGTTAGAAGTAGTTAGATAGTAGTAGAGCATATTAAATATAATAAAGAAGTACAGTGAAAAGTAATGGTTTGTGAAAATGTTTGTGAAATGAAACAACCCGCGCGGTGGTTTTTCGAAGGAGGGGGAAAGAAAAAAGGAAGAGAGGGAAACAAGGAGTAAGAGAGGGCAAACGAAGAGGGAGAAAGAAAAGAGAAAAAAAAGAGGAAAAAATAAACTTCGAAAAGAGGGGGGAAAAAAAGGGGAAGGAAAAAGAGGGAGAGGGAGGAAGAGAAAAAAAAAACCGGTTTTAAAACCGGGATTCGGGAGCGTGGTCGGTCGGGTTTTCGGACGGGGTCGGATCGGATTTTACTGTGGTGGGGTCGGATTTAGGATTAGTTTTTAACCGGTTTTGAGTTTCGTGGGTTTTTCAACCTATAGTAGTAGTGGGTCCTATCTTGAAGACCGATAGCGATTCGTTGTTTGTAAGGATTCTATTAATCCTCCCCCCCCCCCCCCACCCGCCCCCCCCCCCCCCCACCACCCCACCCCCCCCACACCAAACCCCCACCCCACAACCCCCACCATCCCCACCCCGCCCACACCCCCCCCACACCCCCACCCCCACCACCCCCACGCCCCACCCCCCCCCCCACACGGTTCCCACGTTCCCCCCCCACCCACCCCACGCCACCACCCACCCCCACCCCACACGCGCCCCACGTTCACCCCCCCAACCACTCCCCCCACACGTTCCCCCCCCCAACCCCCCATCCACCACCCACCACCAACCCACAAACCCCCCACGTTTCTCGTTTTCCACCCCACGTTCCACGTTACACACCACCACCTCCCATCACCCCACGTTTGTGTTCCCCCCCCACCCCCCACGTTTGCCACCCCCCCCCAACGTTCCACCCCCCACCACCCCCCACACCCACCCCCCCCCCCCCACGTTCCACGTGTTTTCCCCACATCACACCACGTTTGTTATCGTTTTGTTGGTTTG
Organism: Phymorhynchus buccinoides; assembly: GCA_017654935.2. NCBI lineage: Eukaryota > Metazoa > Mollusca > Gastropoda > Neogastropoda > Raphitomidae > Phymorhynchus > Phymorhynchus buccinoides. Next base: position 34,834,748 of record CM065683.1, read on the forward strand.
GTTTTAGTTTGTTATGTTTTATTTGTTCGTTCTTTTGCGCGGGGTTCTGTCTGTTTAGACGACATATTAAATTTGATATAAATTATGTTATTGTCCCGGCAGATAAACCTTTGTGTGTTGTCCTGTCTGTGGTGGGTGAGGTTCATCTGTGCGTGGTGCTGTTGCAGCTCGTTTTGGGTGTAGTGGCGTGCTGTGTTGTTTGTGTAATGTGTAGTCGTGAGTGTGTTTGGTGTGTGGTGTCTCTGGGTGGCTGTGTGCGTGGTCGTGTGGGTGGAATTTTGTGTGGTTCTCTTTATGTGTCTGTTGTGGTAGTGTGTGTTAGAGTTGTGTGTGTCAGATGTGTGTGTGTGTGTGTGTTATTATGTGTAGTGGGGTGTGTGCGTGTATGGCGTGTGGTGCGTTGCATATGCGTGCGTTCGCTGAGTGGGCGTGGTGTTGAGTGTGTGTCGTGTGTGTGTGTGCTTGTATGTGTGTGTGTGTGTGCATGTAGGTGTTGTGAGTGTATGATGTGTGGTGTGTGTATGGTTGGTGTGTGTGTGTGACGGTATGAGTGTGTGGTTGTTTGGGTGTGTTGTGTGTGTGTGTGTGTTGTGTGTGTGTGTGTGTGTGTGTGTGTGTGTGTGTGTGCAGTGTCGTTTTGTGTGTCATGTATGTGTGGGTAGAATTGGTGTAGTTTGTGCGCGGCGCGTGTGTGTGCGTGCGCGTTGGTAGGGTGAATTGTGTAGCGTGCGCGCGTGGTGGGGTGGTGTTGGGGTGGGGGCACATATGCGGTGTATTGGAGAGTCTGGGTGGTGTGTGGATGTGTGGTGGGCGGTATTTATGTGAGCGGTGCGAGTGAACAGCATTTCTATTTTCTTCCCATATCTGTGCGTGAGTACGCTCACCGGGCGTATGTGCGTGGTGTGGTCTGTTGTCTGTGAGTGTATGGGGAGTGGAATGTGGTGGATTGGTGTGCGTCGTGCTTGGGCGACTCCTGTCTGTCTGTGCATCTCTGTGCGAATCATCGTGTGTGTTGTTGTCGTGTGTGACGCGGTATTAGAGGAGGTAATTTAGGGCCGAGGGGGAAGAGGAGTAAAAAGCGCATGGGCGGGTAAGAAGTCCCCCCCAATATCTCATGAAATGAAGCAAAATTTCAGTCTCATTTTGGACCCATGAGACGAGCCGTTAAATGTCTAGCATTGGCTCATGGGCAAAATGTTTTGACTGAAAGTTCTGTTAATTATGAGATGATTGGGGTGGGCTTCTACCCGCCCAACGCTTTTTTACCCGTCTTCCCCAACAGGCTAACATGGAATAGTGAAACCATAATCAATATGGAATGGATGACTTAGTTGGCGGATTTCCTATTTGCGGCATAAATACTAAAGAGTGCCAGAGAGAGAGAAAGAGAGAGAATGAGAACAAGAACTAGAACAAGAACAAGTTTTATATTAATGAACCGGGCCATACTAGCCCATTGTCAAATGGGAACAGTTGGAAGGGGAACTGTTGTGTGGGTGTGTCAGTGTGTGTTTCTGTGTGGGGTGTGTGTGTGTGTGTGTGTTTTTGTGTTCTGCCTGTGCGTGCGTGCGTGCGTGTGTGTGTGTGTGTGTGTGTGTGATGTGTGTGTGTGTGCGTTCAACATTTATTTGAACAGTCACACTTTTACACTAAAAAAATAAAATAAATACGGTTAAGAGAGAGAGAGAGAGAGAGAAGAGAGAGAGGGGGGCGGGGGGGAGGGGGGGGGACCGAGATCGATAGGAGGGAGAGACGAAACACACACACCACACAAACACACACACACACACTACACACCACACACAGAAATAGAAAGAGAGTGTGAGATGGTTTGTTAGTAGAGACGATAGAAAGACAGAGACACAAAGAGAGAGAAGAGAGAGAGATCTGAGAGAGAGAGAGAGAGAGAGTGAGTTGGTGTGTGTGTTCTCTGGGTTTTCACGCTTACTCACAAAATAAACAAACTTCGCCTGGTGGGTCTTTCTCTGTAATTTTTTGTATGCTCTTAATTTAGATTTTTAGAGAAGTGAAACTATGCCAGGTGTAGGCTGATTCTAAGTGACATCATCTCTGCAACATAACCCCCGAAACCGAAAGTGGAACTACTCCGAAATTAAATCGGACTTTCCCGTTATAGGATGACGTAGCCTACATTCTTCATAATATATAAACTTGTGCGCATATAAAGCACAACTTCCACTCATAGCTTGTTGTTTCGCGTACAAGCCAAGGTAAGTAGAATAGTTATTGATGTTTGATCGAGTCAGAATGTTGATTAATGTTGCATTTGAAACTTTATTGGTTACGAATGGGGATTTGAGCCTGAATACCAAAGACAAACAATCTGAAAAGTGTATGTGTACAAAATAATTATCAATGTAACATAGTCACGCCAGTAGTAAATGTACACCACGACAATTTCAAAGTACATGTGTGTGTTGTATGTGTGCGTGTGCGTGTGCGTGTGTGTATGTGTGTGTGTGTGAGTGAGCGTGCAAATCTGTAGCTTTGCGGCATTTTGCGACATGTACCACAAATTTCACTTTTTCCGTGGGTTAGGGTTAGGTTATGTAAATGGTTCAAGTACGAAAAAAGTAAAATTTGTTAATGTTGCAAGTACACACTGTCATAGTAGCGAGCCGCAGATTTGCACGAGCTACAGATTTCGCACGCACTATTCGGCTTGTAGTAACTTGTCGGGTCTGCGAATGTCGTATTCACCCTTTTATGAAGGCTTATTTCATTTTTAAAGCGAATCTAAGCGAAGGAGAGTAGAAGCGAGTTTCTTTGTTTCTTCTTTTGCACGTGTACTCCCAGTACGGTATAGCACAGCAGTACCATTCGACATGGGGTACGAGGGCTGTTCCTCTCTCTACCTGTCGTATTCCCACTCCTCTCTCCCCTTCGTCTCTCAGTCTCTCGCGTATAGTCGAATCTCTCTCTCTCTCTCTCGTATTCCAAGTTTCTTTTATTTCCTTTTCAAGCAACAGATGATTGACAATTACTTGCAAGACCGGTACAGTTCAGTTTTAAGAATAAGGACACTTACTTAACATATCTTTTGTTTAAATCTTCATTTGAACCAGAAAAATATTTTGATTTCATAGACTATAGATGTTTCATAGACTGTGTAGTAAAATTACGCGTTGGTGTACTTCAAATTAATGGGTCATTGTTTAGACGAACATTATTTTAGTGAAACACTTAACAATAATTTTGTGTCAAGTATGTGGTGTAATAGAAGAAGAACATTTTATATTTACATGCCCTCTATATTCATATATCAGAAACAAATACTTACATGGAATATGCTGTCATTATACTAATATTTTGAAAACTGGTTCAGTTACAATGTTAAGGAAAATTTGTATGTACCTATTTTATTCCATTCGAAAAAGGCAAGATAACATCGATCAGGGTTAATTAATATTAGTATGTCCATTGATATTGACATGGAATGTGTGTCCCAGTGTGTGTGTGTGTGACAGTGTATGTAACACAGTGTGTGCGGAGGGCGCGCGTACATCGGCCACATTTTATTTTATAAAAAACCAAAACACAAAAAACGGTGTGCATTTCTCTAGAAATTTGGTACAGGCTTTGCACTTTCCTTTTAATTTTTGTAACCTTTTGTACTCATCATTTCTGTTTTCTTCTTTCTTTCTTTTAAAAAAAACCCTTTGATGTTTGCCAGTAAATGAAAGTACAGCAACACATCATAAGTGTTATCGGTCAGCATACCTCGTGTGACTTTTATAGTTTTGTTTGAAATATGTGACGATTCCTCTCTCATCTCTCTCTCTCGTCTCTCTCTCTCCTGCGTAGCATCTCGTCTCTCTCTCTCTCCACCCGCTTCCTCGCTCTCTCCTTCACTATTCGTCTATCCGCGTCCTCCTCTCAGCGATCGAATCTGCCTCTCCGCTTCTCGTCCATCACTCACCCTCTTCCTCCACTCTCCCCTTTTTGTCATCGATCTCTCGTCTCCCTTTCCCTTCGAACAACATACACATACACCCTCCCTCCCTTAGTTTTTCCCACACTCTCCACGTAATCACCCAACATCCTTACCCAACCATCCACCCACCCATCCGCACCACTGCTTAATAAACACTTTTGTTGAAAAAAATATATGTAAATATTATACACATTCATACTAAAACACACACAAACAAACAGGATACACTTTCACCAATTTTTCGAGATTACTGTCTTTGTCCATTCAAGACACAATGGACAATCATTAATAATATAACTCTATTTCGATGTGTTTGCTCTACAGTTTGCGAGCACTTTTAAAAAGTCTGTGGTGAACCTACCAGTCTGCGGCAAATAAAGGGATGGGAGCGAGCGCATGAACACGAGCATCAAAGAGAACTAACATTCTCTGCAGAAACAGCCTCTCACATATGCAAGTATATCATTCCGCTCTGAGCTTGCACCAAGACTGAGCGTCATTGTATAATTCCCCGTAAGCTTATTTAAGATCCCGTGCTTTCCCGTTCTCTGTCTGAAATTTGATAACAGCCATTTGTATAATTCCTTTTAATGAATGTAATTTTATAGTGCAGTAATGGAATGATTAGGTCTAGTTCGAGCGTTTGTGTTGCAGTACGTGTCGGGTAGTGAGGTTGAGGTGGGTTTGTGCTTGTGTGTGTGTAGGGTCCCTGTGTGTGTGTGTGGTGTGTGTGTGGTGTGTGTGTGTATGTTGTGGTTGTGGTGTTGTGTGTGTGTAGGCCCCTCTGTTGTGGGTGTGTGTGTGTGTGTGTGCTTAGTCCTTATGTGCCGCTGTGTGTGTGTGTGTGTGCGGGTGTTGTGCCGTGTGTGTGTGTGTGCAGTGTCGCGGTGTGTGTGCCGGTGTGTGTGGCTGTGTGCGCTTGTGTGTGCCGGTGGTGTGTGTGTGTGTCATTGCACAGCGTGCAAATGCAGTGGTGTGTGATAGAGGTGTTTTATATGTGTGTGTGTGCGACGAACGGTTTGAATGAAATGCTATGTGTTAATGTGTCACCATAGTGGCCGTGCCTGAGAGAGTGTGTGTGTTTTTGTGTGTTTGTGTTTGTTTGTGTGTGTGTGGACAAAATGATCATGAGTTATGTTTGTGTGTCTATGTGTGAGGGGGTGTCCTGACATGCATTCCTGTAAGCTTACTCCGGATGTTTACAGGTGAACCACACGGTCTTTGCATGGGTGTCATATTTATCAAGCCTTTATCAATGTCTGCGTTTTATTGGTACAGCTGTCTAGATTTTCTTATGTTTTAATTTTTTTTGAATCAGGAAAATGAACCATGTGAATATTCACTTATTCCAAGAATGGGCACTATTGAGTTGTGAATCGGGGGTAAGTTTTTAGACCCGTGGGATTCCCCCCTATTACACATTATACGGTGGAATCCTATTGTAGCCTAAAGCCGGGTTCACATTAGTGCACGTAAGTTCCGATACGGAAAAGTTCAAAATAAGTGTGAAGAAAGAAAGGATAAAAATGCTATGGGCAAATTCCACGGACACGTGCGCAAATCTGTTACCTTCTTTGTATTTCACTTATTCATGGATTGCGCACGACGGGTTTCCGCACGGAATATCCGCTCATGTGTGTGGCAAGGGCCTAATTGTACAAATTCTACCCTTCTGTTCTCCCTTTTGCCCCCACTTTGTATCAGCTGACTTGAGGCGTCGCATTTTGGACCTGGAAGAAGGGGGACGCAGGGAAGAGGGGGCCAAACTTTTGGTGGACAGGATCATTGAGGAGGGAGAAAGGGGCATGAACATTTTCCTCGACGAGTTGAATGGAGAGGATGGCAATCCTGGTTAGTAGTACTATAGAACCTACTGACTACTTAATTAGCTTCTCAGTATATAGACGACAGTAAAACTTTTGTTTCAGATGCCTAAGTGATCGATCTGCCTTTGTATCGAATGGCAAACAGAACATGCGCACACATTAATGAACACGGGCACATGATAGACATGCATGGATGTAGACCTATGTATGCCGTACTTGATTCATATGCTCATTTTTCGTCTCTGTGTCTACGTGTGCATGTGTGTCTCTCTTCTCCTCTCGCTCTCTTTCTTTTCTCTTGTCTCTCTCTCTCTCTCTCTTTTTTTGTCTCTCCCCCCCCCCCCCCCCCGACGCCCCCCCCCCCCCCCCAGCCCCCTCACCCCTCTCCCCCCCCCCCCACCCCCCCCCCCCCCACCCCCCCCCCCCCCAACCCACCCCCCCCCCCCCCCTCCTCTCCCCCCCCCTCTCTCCCCCCCCCCCCCCCCCCACCCCCCCCCCCCCCCCCCCCCGCCCCCCCCCCCCACCCACCCCCCCCACCCCCCCCCCCCCCCCCCCACCCCCCCCCCCCCCCACCGCCCTCCCCCCCCCCCCCCCCCCCCCCCCCACCCCCCCACCCCCCCCCCCCCCCCCCCCCCCCACCCCCCCCCCCCCTCCCCCCCCCCCCCCCCTCCCCAACCCCCCCCCCCCCACCCCCCCACCCCCCAACCCCCAACCCCACCGTCTCGCCCCCCACACCCCCCCCCCCCCCCCCCCCCCGCCCCCCCACCCCCCCCCCCCCATGTTTACGGGGAAAAAATTCACCCCCCCCACCCCCCCCCACCCCCCCCACCCCCCCCCCCCCCCCCCCCCCCCCCCCCCCCACCCCCCCCCACCCCCCCCCATGGCCACCCCCCCCCCCCCCCCCACCCCCCCCCCCCCCCACCCTCTCCCCCACCCCCCCACCCCCCCCCCCCCCCCCCCCCCCCCCCACCCCCCCCCCCCCCCCCCCCCCCCCCCACCCCCCCCCCACCCAAACCCCCCCCTCCCCCCCCCCCACCCCCCCCCTCCCCCCCCCCAAAAAAAAAAAAAAAAGAAAAAAAAACAAACAACCACAACAAAAAAAGAAACCAAAAAAAAAAGCGCGAAAAAAAGTTAGAAAAAAAAAAAATCTCGAAAAAAGAAAAACAAAAAAAACGTCTCACTAACAAAAACACACATCTAACCACAATCAAAAAAAATAAAAAGACTAACGCGCCAAAAAAAAAGAACGCGATAAACCAAAAAAATAAAACAAAAAAAAAACAAAAACAAAAAACCAAAAACAAAAAACAAAAATGCATAAATGTAAACAAAAAAAAAAACTGCGTCCCAACCCCGCCCCCCCCAACCCCCACCCCCGGAGTCCCTCGTCGACAGCGTCGCCCCCCCGTCCCCCCCCGTCCCAACCCCCCCCCGTCCCCCCCCCCCCTTTTCCCCCCCCCCCCCCCCCCCCCCCCCCCCCCACCCCCCCCCCCCCACCCCCCCCCCCCCCCCCCCCCCCCCCCCCCATCTCTCTCCCTCTCCATTTCCCCCTCTCTCTCTCTCAGTCCTGCTCTCTAGCACACACGCACATACACACATGCACACACACGCACACACACACATAGGCCTGTACACGCGCGCACACACACACACACGCACACAAACTACTATAATTGTATAAAGCTGAGACCTAACCGAAAGGGGACAAAAAAAGCAGTAATTCTTTTTAAAAACCAGCGAGTAACAGTTATTTTGAAATTCTCCATTCACGAGAACAGTTTCCTGCATTAGTGTAGATCATGAATACAAATGATAGAAGGTATTTTTCTCCAGGATGGCCTAGCATTCTGAGACCCTTGGAAAACACTGACGGACTATCAGATGTCAATGATGCAGCGAACCATTACTACACCTTCATCATCCATTTGCTGGAAGGACAGATCATTGACAAACTGACAGAAGGCAGTCTGGAGAAAATCCTCAGGCACCTGCACGATTCTGACGCTTTCCATGATTATGAGAAGGAGCTGATCATGATCAGATTGCAGCGGGTGGGTGTCCGATTGTATAATGTGTAAAATAGCCTAGATTTTGGAGAGAGAGCGCGAGAGAGAGAGAGAGAGAGAGAGAGAGAGAGAGAGAGAGAGAGAGAGGGAGAGAGAGAGAGAGAGAGGAAGAGAGAGAGAGAACAGTGAATAAACAATGAACAAGTATTTTACTGACTGGGCCATGCTGTCCATGTCAAAGGGAAAGTAGAGGGGTCCAGCTTGGTAGGGGACAATCATCCAGAGAGAGTGAGAGAGAGAGAGAAAATTCAAATTCAAATTCAAATTCAAATGGTTTAATGTACATAGGCCCAAGACCCTTATGCAAACCAGAATCATATAGTAAGAGAGAGAGAGAGAGAGAGAGAGAGACACAGAGAGAGAGAGAGAAAACAGACAGACAGACAGAGATATCCCTAACGCAATGTATAAGCCTGTATTTTTTCCTTATGACAATGCCTTGTTTGTGTTTTTTTTTTTTTGTTTTTTTTTAAACCGTTTTGTTGTATTTGTCCTTTCTTTTTTTATAGTGTTTTTATTTTAATGTAAACGTTGACAAAAATAATGTATGATGAAATCGCTAGGGTCCTGCAGCTTTCAGTTAGCTCATGGAATAGGAAAGAAATGACGTCACAAAACTTACTGGGTTTTGTTACTCTGGCACTGGCCCAAATCTGAAATGGAATTTGTTGATCATAAATTTGTTCAATAGTTTGGCAGCTATTCAAATTTATGTGAACTAGGTTGTGTCACATTCATCGATTTCAATTTTTTTGGCTTTGTTCATTTTCTTCCAATTTCGCGGAAATTTCCAAGCCAAAGTTGCAGGATAAAACTACGGAAGTACCAGCCGGAAGTGGATTAGCAGAGGGAGGGAAAGGGTAAGGGAGGAGGGGGGGGGAGGGGGGACCTTCCATGTTTGTCCTGAAAGCTCAGCTTGAATTGAGCTTTCTACTTATTATTATTATTATGATTATTATTATTATTTATTATTATTATTATTATTTTGTATTGTTATTATTATTATTATTAATATTATTATTATTTGTATTATTATTATTATTATTATTATTGCTATTTGTATTGTTATTGTTGTTACTATTATTACTATTATTACTATTATTATTATAACTACTACTATTATTATTATTATTAATTATTATTAGTAGTAGTAGTAGTTAGTAGTAAGTATTACTATTATTATTACTATTATTATTACTACTATTATTATTATTATTAGTAGTAGTAGTAGTAGTATTCGTATTATTACTATTATTATTATTACTATTATTATTATTACTATTATTATTATTACTATTATTATTATTACTATTATTATTATTATTATTATTATTATTTTTTTTTATTTTTATTATTATTATTTTATTATTTATATTATTATTATTATTATTATTATCAACAGAATGGGAAACATGCCGCTGCCGTCATGATGTTCACTCTGCTGGGCATGAGAGATCCTCAGTGGCCCCTGAAGTTCTTCCTAGCTGTCCGTCACGTTTACCCTGAGCTGTACGACAAAATTTCCCCGGTGGAACCAGGTGAGCGAATTGGTGAAAAAAATAGGATTAAATGCGATCTCCAGAGTTATTGTTCTTTGCTTCTCCCTTGGTTGTTTTTCTTCTCTCTGAGTCATTGTTCTTAGAGATAAAAAGGTTTGTAATAATGATGGGCTGTCAGGTTCTATTGAACCCCGAGGAAAAGTGAGTCTATGGTCGAAGGTCTCCCAAAGAAAGTAGAGTAGTGCACGTTTCAACTGCGGAGGAAAAGAATGTAGAAATCTGATCTGGGTCTACTTTCTCCGGGAGACTATTGACCCGGGTCTCACAATGTTATGGGGGTCGCTATATTCGTAACACTAGTATTTTTATCATTGGTGATTATGATTCTACAGGAGCTGTAGCAAAAAGATGTAAACAATTGGCCACTGCAAGCAGGGTTATTAATGCCCTTGACAACAAGAGTTAAGCCCTTGTTGATCAGTATCCAAAAGGGCATTCACTCTTGCAAAAGGCAGCCATTAAGTGGCCTCAAATAGGGTTTTTGGTGAGAGTTATTCCCTTGTTTGGTCAGTACTCAACCATCTTCCCCCACCCACCCAAGGGCATTCACTCTTGCAAAAGGTGTTCTCTGCAGTGGCCAATAGGCTAAAGTATCCTTCCCTTTTTTATTTACCAACTTGAATGAACAAACTATTGAATGAATGTGATGCAAAATGTACCTAATTTACAGTGTGCATACATACACAGAGCCAACTGAAGACTAGATAGGAACTGGTTTCCAGTGACGGGGAATAACCTCACATGACAGGGTGTATCCTACTATTATTATCTCAGACTGCTTACGCTGCAAACATCATTGTGTCTAAAACGGTTCTCGTGTTCTTTGACAATAAAATGTTGTTCTTGTTCTTCTACACAGAGACACAGACAGACAGACAAACAGATAGACATACAGACATGACGCATACACCTATCATCTTGGTCATTTTTTCTTTAACCACGAACTTACTTCATTCTGTACGAACAGTGGTTGATAAGGAGCCCAGGGCAGATGGCGCCAGAGGAGCCAGTGGTCCTTTCTCCAGCCTGCCTTCTGAGGAAACCATCGCACGGGACACTGAGGAGCAGACGCTGCCAAAACAACGGCTAGACCCTCAAGGTCTGGATCTTAAAACTGACTAGCTTTTATATCTAGCGTGTTGCACAAGAAACCCAAACTACCAAAGATTGAAGTTGAAATCGAAACTGCTGCACAATTATCCGTTTTGTCAAGCTACGACCTAAATGAACAGATTAATAAATACAAATGGCAAGTTATTAAGCTTATTGTAGGCCTAATTGCAGCAGTTGTAATTGCAGCAACATTGGCATAAATGTATATGCATGTTGGCGTTTATTTGTGATTGTCAAAGGCTTTGTGTCTTGATGTTGCATGTTGGAAGACCCAACAATACTTTGAAGAAAATTTGGAAATGTGTACATTAAGGTCTTCTATTGTCTGTATCTGAAAGTTTCATCATATCATTTGTTGTTGAGTAGGTCAAAATCATATCTTTGCAGAAGCAGTTCTAGTTGTTGTGAACATGCTTATATTTACCTCTCAAGCTGTGCCAAACGTCTTGAAAAGTTTATATTTTCCACGTTAAAATAGGGTTGTTGTCAGTAAGTGTAAAAAAACAAAGCAATCAAAGATAAGAATGACGATTTGTCACATCATCTTAAAAAAAAGAACATTGTCCTTTTCAGGCCAGGAAACTGATTTTGCACGTCCCCATTCTGAGGTTAAGGACAGTACTCGGAGGGATGGCCATCGGCACCGGGAAGAAGCTGGAACGGAGTCAGCACTGAGGTCTGCTGGCTCGGGCGCTCATGGTGCCAGACACACCGACTCATCTTCATCATCTGACTTATCTGCTGATGATGCTGATTCTGAGGCTGATCAGAGGGCAGGCTTTTCTGATGACGAGAAGCAGGACACAGAAGGTGGGTAGTTATAAGCTGTTTTGATGTAGGCCTAACATTTTCCATGATCCTAGTGTCACTCCATTGCAATGCTTCATACCAACAGCAGCTCTGGATAGATACACATGGCACATAATACATTAATTCAACTAGCTGATATATGGCAAGTTAAATTGTACAAGACTTGGTTGTTGTATATAGCGTTTCTGAAGCATAAGTATTCGTTGCATTTTTTCCATTTAGCTGCATTTTGCTTTGGAGACTGTTTGACTGTGAAGAGGTGTTTTTTTTTTAGTCATCTGTGTTGTTTGACATTTTTTAAAAATATCACACGCTTTGTTTTGTTTCATCAATAGAATAATGCCACTTTGTGATTGTTGTGTATTTGTTTGTATGGTGTTTTTTTGTTTCATCAATTGCATAATGTTTCAGGTTTAAATTGTTATATATTTACCTGTATGGGTGTTTTGTTTCATAAACAAACCCCCATCTACACCCCAATCTCACCCCTTAACAAATGGGTTAAACGCCTAAGCAAATGAATCAACTGAACTGTAAAATCTATGTCTGGCATTGCACTATGATATCAGTTACAACTCTGGTCGTTCTATGTGGTAGTACAATGCATTTTTTAAGAGTTACAATAGTTTTCAAACTACAACCACTTATTTTCAGTCAGACATTCATGCGGTCAGACACACAGATATTTTTTATGCATGTAGTTATTGATTAGAACTTGAGAACAGTCATACCATCTGACGCCCCAACTCTTTATGATCCCTGTAGAACAGTCATACCATGTGACGCACCAACGCTTTATGATCCCAGTGTGGAGAACAGTCATACCATGTGACTGTAAAATCTTTATGATCCTGGTGTGGAGAACAGTGATATCATGTGACACACCAACTCTTTATGATCCCAGTGTGGAGAACAGTCATACCATGTGACACACCAACGCTTTATGATCCCAGTGTGGAGAACAGTCATACCATGTGACACACCAACGCTTTATGATCCCGGTGTGGAGAACAGTCATACCATGTGACGCACCAACGCTTTATTTTCCCAGTGTGGAGACACACAGATATTTTTTTATGATGTAGGTATTGACGCTTTATGAACCCGGTGTGGAGAACAGTCATACCATGTGACGCACCAACGCTTTATGATCCTGGTGTGGAGAACAGTCATACCATGTGACGCACCAACGCTTTATGATCCCAGTGTGGAGAACAGTCATACCATGTGACACACCAACGCTTTATGATCCCAGTGTGGAGAACAGTCATACCATGTGATGCACCAACGCTTTATGATCCCGGTGTGGAGAACAGTCATACCATGTGACACACCAACGCTTTATGATCCCGGTGTGGAGAACAGTCATACCATGTGACGCACCAACGCTTTATGATCCTGGTGTGGAGAACAGTCATACCATGTGATGCACCAACGCTTTATGATCCCAGTGTGGAGAACAGTCATACCATGTGACACACCAACGCTTTATGATCCTGGTGTGGAGAACAGTCATACCATGTGACACACCAACGCTTTATGATCCCAGTGTGGAGAACAGTCATACCATGTGACACACCAACGCTTTATGATCCTGGTGTGGAGAACAGTCATACCATGTGACACACCAACGCTTTATGATCCCGGTGTGGAGAACAGTCATACCATGTGACGCACCAATGCTTTATGATCCTGGTGTGGTATGGAATTCCATCATTCCTTTATTTTCTTTCTTTTAAAATTTTTACATTGAAGAAAAATCCCACATTACGAATGGTTATAGAGGATTTTATTATCCAGCTTTTTAATAGAGTTACTATTTTAATAATTTTACATTCAGAACATGAGAAGAGTGCCCAGCGTGGGGGCCCAAAGCCGGTTGCCCCCAAGCCTCTGGCTCTGAGGAAGTATCAGCTGGAGCTGGCCCAGGATGCCCTGGAGGGCCACAACGCCATCATCTGCGCGCCCACAGGGTCTGGCAAAACCAGGGTGGCTCTGTACATCGTTCAGCAGCACCTGGAAAACGCGTGTCCAGGTGATCATGTTTTTTAACATAAACAATGTGTTTCTTTCCTAACATCAACGTTGGATAGTTTTTTCATTGTAACTAGCGCAACGCTGAGTACCGGTAACGCCTAGTACCGGTAACGCCAAGTACCGGTAACGCTGAGTACCGGTGCTGAGAGGTCGGCCTTCTCTCTCTCTCTGTCGTCATTCTCTCCTCTCTCCTCTCTCTCCTCTCTCTGTCTTCTCTCTCTCTCGTCTAAAATAAAGTATCTGAGTCTGAGTCTCTCTCTCTCTCTCTCTCTCTCTCTCTCTCTCTCTCTCTCTCTCTCTCTCTCTCTCTCTCTCTCTCTCTCTCTCTCTCTGTAAAGTAACTGCTGACAGCTCAGTAATGAAGTGTATTTGGAAAAGATAAACATTGTTGTAAGTTTTTTTATTCGTTGTAAAGTGTGTTAGCAAAAATCAGCATTGATGTCTGTCAACATTGATGCCAGATTGTTGTTTTCCGAATAAAGTATGTTGACTAAGATCTACAGTGTACATTGTTGTGCATGCGTGTGCTTGTTTTTTTAAAGTGAAATTTTTTAAAACAAATTTTCATGGGTTAGATGGAAATGGTATTTCTCAGAATATTATAGGTGTCGGAGTGTTCGTGAATAGTTGCTACGCCTCTTCCCTTTTCTCTAATAAATAATTATTAGGTGCACATCACTTTTGCTGTCTTCTCACCCCCTCTCTCTCTTGCTCTTTGTCTTAACAATGGCAGCAGCTCTGATGACTGTTGTGCATTTTCAGGCGAGGTCCGTAAAGTGGTGTTCTTGGCGCGAACCGTGCCTCTGGTGGCCCAGCAATATCGCAACTTCATGGATTATCTGCCCATGTACAAGGTCAGTTCAGCCTGTAACTCATAGGCCCATATACATGGGTGCATCTGCTTCCGTTTTTGGACTGAAACCGTTTTTTCTATATTGCCCAAAACGGAAGTTCCGTTTTTTCAAAAGAATTTGCAAAAAAACCACCCACCAGTGTTGAATACCGAGATCGATGATCTGAGCGATTTAAAGCCTTGGAGTGCCTCCCTTCTCAGCTGCTGTTCCCGGACTGATCCTGGATAGCCCCCCCTAGAGCCAATGGCGGCTCCCAGAATATTCCGGGAAGCCCACATGACATCACAAAGCATCTCATATAGCAGCCAATCGTTGAATACTTGTGTACCTAACACACTACGTCATCAAAACAGGGGTTGCGCTTGACACCCTGTCGCATGCATTAAATGCTACATTTTCATTGGTTAAAGGGGTGACATTTTAATTTTATTTTGGTCGATCTATTTCGGGGTCAGGACTGAGCTTATTAAAATGGCGGCCAGGCTTTTACTGTCGATTCGAAGAGCTTTCCAAGCAGTTTTTTTGATGGTAGAGATTGTAATTAGGGCTTGAAATTAGTCAATTTAGATTATATTATCACTGGAAAGTACGATGATGTGAGAATTTTGAACTTTTCAACGGAAAACGAAGTGAAAATTGATCGCGATGGCGCGGAGTTGCAACTTTGAGGCCGCCGATCTTGCAGCCGAGTGATTTTCTCTCAGTCCGATCGCGAACATTTCCAGGTATTTTGCTTTTTCCAGCTTGTTTTATACTAAAATTGACTAAGAATTAATGACTGAGGGTACTAATAAAGCTTTTCTGACGAAATTGAGCCAAAAAATTCATCGCAATATCGAAAATCGACGCCAATGACACAACTCTACTCCCAAAATGCAATTCCCAAAGTTAATTCAGCTAACGTCACTAAAAGAACCCCACTTCAGTTTTTTCCATTTCAGCCAGATGCACCCATGCATATAGCAATAGATTGTAGCATCCCTGGCATTGGATTAAATCTGGAGTCCACACTAAATGGAAGACTAGAGCTGCATAGCATTTAACAGCTATAGAAAATCGATTTATTGTTTAGTCTTCTGTGAAGGGTTGTGGGTCTTAAGTTAGAAGGAAGGCACTAAGCTTACATTGGTTATCTGTGTTGCATCCATTAGTAATTAGGCCTAAATTGCTAAGACATTATCCACGTCATAACACCGAATGCCCTGAAGTCCTCTTGATTGAAAAGGGGGTTATAGCTTGGGCATAGCATTTTTTTCCTGTAGGCCTAACCAAACTAGAGCTCAGTTGTTTTCCGAATATCAGTTATACTGGATGCATATGTGGTCACCCCCCCCCCCCCTTTTTTTTTTTCCCCCCCCCTCCCCCCCCCCCCCCCCTTTCCCCGCAATATCAGTTACCCCCCCCCCCCCCTGTTGGTCATTGTGGTACAAGACTATCACAAGCTCACCAAAAGTCGTGCAACCAAATGCCTCACACCAATCCAGCTCACTTGAAAAACATTTTTGGATGGAAATCTGTTTAACGTCCTCAGGTCTAGAACAGAAACATATGGGACATTAATAGTAGATGTAAAGATGGTGGAGACCACTGATCCTGGAGGAAATGCGCCGAGACTGGCAGTGCAAACACCAGGAAAGTCCCGATCTTTTTAAGCAACTACACATGTGGGGGTATGTTAATTTTTAAACATTTTTCCAATGGAACATAACTTTTATATGATCTTTTATAGGATTATATCGTCATGATCCTAATTAATGGCGTGCTTTTCTCATTCCTTTCTTTTTATTCCTCTTTCTGGTGCTGCTGCTGCTTGCCGGCCTCTGGCGTGCTTTTCTCATTCCTTTCTTTTTATTCCTCTTTCTGGTGCTGCTGCTGCTCCTCTTTCTCTGTTTCTTTCCTCCTTAATGGTATTTGACGCTGGTTTTCCTTCAGCCGTGTGGCCAATCCACCCCACTACCGTCTACTGGTGTACTATGAACTTTGCATTATTGTTAGCCAGTTTGTAGTTTCGCGACTGTGATAGCCAGAGAACAGAGGGGCCAGCTGCTATTCTGTGTGAGCTGGGCTAGTTTTTGTTTATAGTGGAGATGCCTTGTGCAGTACACATCCCCACTCTCTCAGCCAAAAAGAATGAGGACAGCTGGTGCTGGGGAAGGTCCTCAAAATATAATCAATAATGGATAATTAATAATAATATAATAATAATAATAATAATAATGAATATTTATGGCGCTTAATCTTTAAAAAAGCCATACTTCATCTATTAATCTGTACACACAGTGTGAGCTGGTGACGGGGGAGAGCGAGAACAGCATGACGGTTCACCACCTCCTGGACAAGAACGACGTGCTGGTGCTGACGCCCAAGATCCTGGAGAACCACCTGGTGCCGGACAAGATCCCTTCCTTGAAGGCCTTCAGCCTCATCATCCTGGACGAGTGCCACCACACCAGGAAGGGCGAGGCCTACAACTCTGTCATGAAGCACTACCTCAAGTCCAAGAAGAGAGGTTTTTTTTATTTTTTTTTGTTTCTTTTGTTTTTTTTTTTTGTCTGCCACAGGTAAGGGTGGGGCTGAGGTGGGGAATGGAAGGCCAAGGAAATGTAGGGTAAGGGGTGGGGGTGAGGTGGGGCATTGAAGGGAAAGGAAATGTAGGGTAAGGGGTGGGGGTGAGGTGGGGCATTGAAGGGAAAGGAAATGTAGGGTAAGGGGTGGGGGTTGAGGTGAGGCAGTGAAAGGTAAAAGGGAAAAAAATGTAAGGGTGAAGGGGGGGGATGGTGGGGGGGGGTGTGTGGGGTGTGGATGGGGGGAAGGAGGGGGAGGAGGTGGCTGGTGTGTAGTGGGGTGGGGAGGGGTTGTGGGGGGAAGGAGGAAGAGGGAAAAAGGAAAATTGTGTAGTTATGGGGTAAAAGGCATAATAATAAACAAAAGGGTGGGGGGGGGGGGTGGTTGTGG
>CM065683.1:34852422-34854922 GCA_017654935.2 Phymorhynchus buccinoides
ATACTGCATTTTATATGGATGGAGGCTATTGCTGTCATTTCAGAAAGTTTCTGTTGTTGCTTTGTTGATTTGCAGCCAATCAGCCACCTATTTCCGGATAGTGGCCTCTGGCTAAGGATGTCCCCTACATTATTGCGGAAAATTTTGAGGTTTGTCGGACCCAGCGACTTGAAGGTGGCTGCGCCAGTGCGCAGGTCCTCCAGGATCACTGGGTACTCCAGGTACACCGGTGGGACTTGGTTTCTGAGATGAGAGGGGGGGCGTCTTCGTCGTTTTTGGACTTGGACGAATCCCCCCTGTTCGTCCGTTTCTTCTTCTGTACTTAAATCAGTTTCTTGGCTTGTTTCTTTTTCTTGATCTTTTTGACCATCCAGAACCGTTGGGCCCCAGATGGGCGGGGCATCTTCTATGGTTGTTTGTTGGATTGGGGGAGGGTGCCGTAGAGGTCTCCTTGTACCGGGTTTTACTTGTACCTTGATTTTTGTTCTCTGTTCCTTTTGTTTTGTTCAAATGCATGGATGTTTTGTTCAAATGCATGGATGTTTTGTTTTCTGTTGTCCTTGTTGTATCATGAGACCACAATGTAATGTGTCTTGTTGAGATAATAAAGTAATTTTGACTTTGACTTTGATCTTAAGTTTTGACAGGAAATATTTGTTTTCCCCAATCCTATTAATATAATAATAGTACGAGTTTTGGTTTACTGTCGCTTTCATGCTGCGCGTTTAAAACCCTTTCATCGCCAGTGTAGCCGCTTCACCACACTGATTTAACACCCATGTTACTAAAAGGCATATATCCGGATCTGTTATCCACAGGTCTTTTGTTCTTAATTCTGGGAGCTAAGGATAGGCCTACTGTTGTACACACTATCATTGAATCTGCAGTATTGCATACTGTATCTTTTATATTCCCACAGAAATTTTCAAGTGAAAAATGTCTGGCGTTTAATTGTAATTGAGTAATGAATAGGTTTGGAAATCAGGAGGTTGATAACAATATTTTCCCTAAGTATTCAAGCTCAGAATGGTACAATTAAGAATGCTAAATTGTCGCCGGAAGTACGTTTTTGCCTGTATGCATCTCGCTCAATTACCAACATCTTTCTTTTCTCTCAGTATCTTTGTTGCTGCATATTTTCCCCCTCTTTACTTTTTAACGGTCTTTCTTTCTTTGTCTTGTTCTTTCTGTTTTGTACTTAGCAAAAATAATTTTTCAGACGTTTTGCCTAAAATCTTTATCCTCGTTGGAAAGGCCCTCCCAGACTGTCCAATGTAGTTCGGGAAAACAAAGTCGTGAGTTTCGCTTTCAACTGAAAAGTTTACTGAACATCCAATTTTGTTCTTATGGTTGGAAATTCTTAACCTGTTTTTCTTCAACAAAAAGGAACGGTCTGAAAGCGTGTTTTAAAGATCTTATTGTAAAGTGATAGGGGAAGACGGGGTAAAAAGCGTATGGGCGGGTAAGAAGCCCACCCCAATTATCTCATGAAATAAAAAGAAAATTTCAGTCAAATTTGCCCATGAGACGAATGCTAGACATTAACGCTCGTCTCATGGGCAGACTGAAATTTGCTTCATTTCATGAGATAATTGGGGTGGGCTTCTTACCCGCCCATGCGCTTTTTACCCCGTCTTCCCCTAGCTGTAAACGGTAATATCTAGTGGAATGAAGACTGTGAAAAGGCTAGAGCAGAAAAATGGACGAAATTTGAAGTTTACATAAAAGAACACTCTCTCCCAAATCATGTAGAGTCAAAAAGGGCAAAAAACAGATCTAACAGGGTTAATGGACAAGCAAAAAGGCAATACTGGTCATCTTTTTGTACTAATGAAGTTTATAGCTATAAAGATATGCAGAAGGTAGGCTATGGGAAATAATGGAAAAACCATGAAGAACGGAATACATTTACCGCAGTGTCCAATAAAACTGGAACATTCAGATCTACCTTCTAATCAAGAAAGAGCAGAAGCGTTTGTTGATATGTTTACAAATTACAGTAGAACTACTGGATTATCTACTGAAAGTAGACAATATAGAGAAAATGAAGAGAAAAATAAGACCACAACAGATGAAGATAATAACAAGCCCACAATAAAAAGTTATGTGAATGCCGATATTACTCTAGATGAAGTTAAAGAATGTATTCTACATCTCTGTGTGTGCGTGTGTGTGTGTGTGTGTGTGTGTGTGTGTGCGTGCGCGCGCGTGCGTGTGTGCGTGCATGCAAACCTTTACCGTATGCGCGTTTGTGTGTGTGTGTGTGTGTGTGTGTGTGTGTGTGTGTGTGTGTGTGTGTGTGTGTGCGTGCGTGTGCGTGTGCGTGTGCGTGCGTGCATGTGTGTTTCTGCGTGAACGATAATTATGATTTTGTACGAAATTTCTAGCCATTGTTAGCTTATAATAGTTATATACACTTCCGTCAATATCATAGTAAAACATATGCAATGAATCATGCATTTATTAACAAATTCAAAACAAACAAATTGAAAATAAACAT
>CM065683.1:34862422-34889922 GCA_017654935.2 Phymorhynchus buccinoides
ATAAAGCTGAGACTAAACCGAAATGGGAAAAAAAGCAGTAATTCTTTTTAAAACCAGCGAGTAACAGTTATTTTGAAATTCTCCATTCACGAGAACAGTTTCCTGCATTAGTGTATATCATGAATACAAATGATAGAAGGCATTTTTCTCCAGGATGGCCTAGCATTCTGAGACCCTTGGAAAACATTGACGGACTATCAGATGTCAATGATGCAGCGAACCATTACTACACCTTCATCATCCATTTGCTGGAAGGACAGATTATTGACGTACTGACCGAATGCAGTCTGGAGAAAATCCTCGGGCGCCTGTCCGATTCTGACGCTTTCCATGATTATGAGACGGAGCTGATCAGGAGCACATTGCAGCGGGTGGGTGTCCGATTGTATAATGTGTAAAATAGCCTAGATTTTGAGAGAGAGCGAGAGAGAGAGAGAGAGAGAGAGAGAGAGAGAGAGAGAGAGAGAGAGAGAGAGAGAGAGAGAGAGAGAGAGAGAAGAATAAATAAACAATGAACACTATTTTACTGAACTGGGCCATCTGTCCATGTCAAAGGGACCAGCTTGGTAGGGACATCATCCAGAGAGAGAGAGAGAGAGAGAGAGAGAGATTCAAATTCAAATTATATTCAAATGGTTTAATGTACATAGACCCAAGACCCTTATGCAAACCAGAATCATATAGTAAGAGAGAGAGAGAGAGAGAGAGACACAGAGAGAGAGAGAGAGAAACAGACAGACAGACAGAGATATCCCTAACGCAATGTATAAGCCGGTATTTTTTCCTTATGACAATGCCTTGTTTGTGTTTTTTGTTTTTTTTAAACCGTTTTGTGTATTTGTCCTTTTTTTTTTATAGTGTTTTTATTTTAATGTAAACGTTGACAAAAATAATGTATGATGAAATCGCTAGGGTCCTGCAGCTTTCAGTTAGCTCATGGAATAGGAAAGAAATGACGTCACAAAGCTTACTGGGTTTTGTTACTCTGGCATTGGCCCAAGTCTGAAATGGAATTTGTTGGTCTGAAATGGAATTTGTTGATCATAAATTTGTTCAATAGTTTGGCAGCTATTCAAATTTATGTGAACTAGGTTGTGTCACATTCATCGATTTCAATTTTTTTGGCTTTGTTCATTTTCTTCCAATTTCGCGGAAATTTCCAAGCCAAAGTTGCAGAATAAAACTACGGAAGTACCAGCCGGAAGTGAATTAGCAGAGGGAGGGAAAGGGTAAGGGGGAGGGGGGGGGAGGGGGGACCTTCCATGTTTGTCTTGAAAGCTCAGCTTGAATTGAGCTTTCTACTTATTATTATTATTATTATTTTATTATTATTATTATTATTATTATTATTATTATTATTATTATTATTATTATTATTATTATTATTATTATTATTATTATTATTATTATTATTATTGCTATTTGTATTGTTATTGTTGTTATTATTATTACTATTATTACTATTATTATTATTATTATCTATTATTATTATTATTATTATATTATTATAGTATAGTAGTAGTATTACTATTATTATTACTATTATTATTATACTATTAGTATTAGTAGTAGTAGTAGTAGTAGTAGTATTACTATTATTATTATTACTATTATTATTATTTATTATTATTATTATTATTATTATTATTATTATTATTATTATTATTATTATTATTATTATTATTTTATTATTATTATTTTATTATTATTATTATTATTATTATTATCAACAGAATGGGGAAACATGCCGCTGCCGTCATGATGTTCACTCTGCTGGGCATGAGAGATCCTCAGTGGCCCCTGAAGTTCTTCCTAGCTGTCCGTCACGTTTACCCTGAGCTGTACGACAAAATTTCCCCGGTGGAACCAGGTGAGCGAATTGGTGAAAAAAATAGGATTAAATGCGATCTCCAGAGTTATTGTTCTTTGCTTCTCCCTTGGTTGTTTTTCTTCTCTCTGAGTCATTGTTCTTAGAGATAAAAAGGTTTGTAATAATGATGGGCTGTCAGGTTCTATTGAACCCCGAGGAAAAGTGAGTCTATGGTCAAAGGTCTCCCAAAGAAAGTAGAGTAGTGCACGTTTCAACTGCGGAGGAAAAGAATGTAGAAATCTGATCTGGGTCTACTTTCTCCGGGAGACTATTGAC
Organism: Phymorhynchus buccinoides; assembly: GCA_017654935.2. Taxonomy (NCBI): domain Eukaryota; kingdom Metazoa; phylum Mollusca; class Gastropoda; order Neogastropoda; family Raphitomidae; genus Phymorhynchus; species Phymorhynchus buccinoides. The sequence continues at coordinate 34,864,569 of CM065683.1, forward strand.
CCGGGTCTCACAATGTTATGGGGGTTATGGGAGTCGCTATATTCGCAACACTAGTATTTTGATCATTGGTGATTATGATTCTACAGGAGCTGTAGCAAAAAGATGTAAACAATTGGCCACTGCAAGCAGGGTTATTAATGCCCTTGACAACAAGAGTTAAGCCCTTGTTGATCAGTATCCAAAAGGGCAGTCACTCTTGCAAAAGGCAGCCATTAAGTGGCCGCAAATAGGGTTTTTGGTGAGAGTTATTCCCTTGTTTGGTCAGTACTCAACCATCTTCCCCCACCCACCAAGGGCATTCACTCTTGCAAAAGGTGTTCTCTGCAGTGGCCAATAGGCTAAAGTATCCTTCCCTTTTTTATTTACCAACTTGAATGAACAAACTATTGAATGAATGTGATGCAAAATGTACCTAATTTACAGTGTGCATACATACACAGAGCCAACTGAAGACTAGATAGGAACTGGTTTCCAGTGACGGGGAATAACCTCACATGGCAGGGTGTATCCTACTATTATTATATCAGTAATACTGCTTATGCTGCAAACATCATTGTGTCTAAAACGGTTCTCGTGTTCTTTGACAATAAAATGTTGTTCTTGTTCTTCTACACAGAGACACAGACAGACAGACAAACAGATAGACATACAGACATGACACATACACCTATCATCTTGGTCATTTTTTCTTTAACCACGAACTTACTTCATTCTGTACGAACAGTGGTTGATAAGGAGCCCAGGGCAGATGGCGCCAGAGGAGCCAGTGGTCCTTTCTCCAGCCTGCCTTCTGAGGAAACCATCGCACGGGACACTGAGGAGCAGACGCTGCCAAAACAACGGCTAGACCCTCAAGGTCTGGATCTTAAAACTGACTAGCTTTTATATCTAGCGTGTTGCACAAGAAACCCAAACTACCAAAGATTGAAGTTGAAATCGAAACTGCTGCACAATTATCCGTTTTGTCAAGCTACGACCTAAATGAACAGATTAATAAATACAAATGGCAAGTTATTAAGCTTATTGTAGGCCTAATTGCAGCAGTTGTAATTGCAGCAACATTGGCATAAATGTATATGCATGTTGGCGTTTATTTGTGATTGTCAAAGGCTTTGTGTCTTGATGTTGCATGTTGGAAGACCCAACAATACTTTGAAGGTCAAAATCATATCTTTGCAGAAGCAGTTCTAGTTGTTGTGAACATGCTTATATTTACCTCTCAAGCTGTGCCAAACGTCTTGAAAAGTTTATATTTTCCACGTTAAAATAGGGTTGTTGTCAGTAAGTGTAAAAAAACAAAGCAATCAAAGATAAGAATGACGATTTGTCACATCATCTTAAAAAAAAGAACATTGTCCTTTTCAGGCCAGGAAACTGATTTTGCACGTCCCCATTCTGAGGTTAAGGACAGTACTCGGAGGGATGGCCATCGGCACCGGGAAGAAGCTGGAACGGAGTCAGCACTGAGGTCTGCTGGCTCGGGCGCTCATGGTGCCAGACACACCGACTCATCTTCATCATCTGACTTATCTGCTGATGATGCTGATTCTGAGGCTGATCAGAGGGCAGGCTTTTCTGATGACGAGAAGCAGGACACAGAAGGTGGGTAGTTATAAGCTGTTTTGATGTAGGCCTAACATTTTCCATGATCCTAGTGTCACTCCATTGCAATGCTTCATACCAACAGCAGCTCTGGATAGATACACGTGGCACTATAATACATTAATTCAACTAGCTGATATATGGCAAGTTAAATTGTACAAGACTTGGTTGTTGTATATAGCGTTTCTGAAGCATAAGTATTCGTTGCATTTTTTCCATTTAGCTGCATTTTGCTTTGGAGACTGTTTGACTGTGAAGAGGTGTTTTTTTTTTAGTCATCTGTGTTGTTTGACATTTTTTAAAAATATCACACGCTTTGTTTTGTTTCATCAATAGAATAATGCCACTTTGTGATTGTTGTGTATTTGTTTGTATGGTGTTTTGTTTCATCAATAGAATAATGCCACTTTGTGATTGTTGTGTATTTGTTTGTATGGTGTTTTTGTTTCAACAATAGAATAATGCCCAATCTTTGTGATTGGGTTGTGTATTTGTTTGTGTGAACTGTAAAATTTGTCTGGCATTGCAATAGAATAATGCCACTGTGGTGATTGTTGTGTATTTGTTTGTTAAGGTGTTTTCAAACTCAGTGACTTTGCAGTCTGTTTCAGGTTTAGAAAAATATATTTTACCTGCATGTGTTTTGTTCAATAAACAAACCCCCATCTACACCCCACTCTCACCCCTTAACAAATGGGTTAAACGCCTAAGCAAATGAATCAACTGAACTGTAAAATCTATGTCCCAGGCATTGCACTATGATATCAGTTACAACTCTGGTCGTTCTATGTGGTAGTACAATGCAGTTTTTAAGAGTTACCATAGTTTTCAAACTACAACCATTTATGATCCTGGTCAGAACACATTCATGTGACTATTTTTTTATGATGTAGGTATTGATTAGAACTTGAGAACAGTCATACCATGTGATGCACCAACGCTTTATGATCCCGGTGTGGAGAACAGTCATACCATGTGACGCACCAACGCTTTATGATCCTGGTGTGGAGAACAGTCATACCATGTGATGCACCAACGCTTTATGATCCCAGTGTGGAGAACAGTCATACCATGTGATGCACCAACGCTTTATGATCCCAGTGTGGAGAACAGTCATACCATGTGACACACCAACGCTTTATGATCCTGGTGTGGAGAACAGTCATACCATGTGACGCACCAACGCTTTATGATCCTGGTGTGGAGAACAGTCATACCATGTGATGCACCAACGCTTTATGATCCCAGTGTGGAGAACAGTCATACCATGTGACGCACCAACGCTTTATGATCCTGGTGTGGAGACCAGTCATACCATGTGACACACCAACGCTTTATGATCCCGGTGTGGAGACCAGTCATACCATGTGACGCACCAACGCTTTATGATCCTGGTGTGGAGAACAGTCATACCATGTGATGCACCAACGCTTTATGATCCTGGTGTGGAGAACAGTCATACCATGTGACGCACCAATGCTTTATGATCCTGGTGTGGTATGGAATTCCATCATTCCTTTATTTTCTTTCTTTTTAAAATTTTTACATTGAAGAAAAATCCCACATTACGAATGGTTATAGAGGATTTTATTATCCAGCTTTTTAATAGAGTTACTATTTTAATAATTTTACATTCAGAACATGAGAAGAGTGCCCAACGTGGGGGCCCAAAGCCGGTTGCCCCCAAGCCTCTGGCTCTGAGGAAGTATCAGCTGGAGCTGGCCCGGGATGCCCTGGAGGGCCACAACGCCATCATCTGCGCGCCCACAGGGTCCGGCAAAACCAGGGTGGCTCTGTACATCGTTCAGCAGCACCTGGAAAACGCGTGTCCAGGTGATCATGTTTTTTAACATAAACAATGTGTTTCTTTCCTAACATCAACGTTGGATAGTTTTTTCATTGTAACTAGCGCAACGCCCCGTACCGGTAACGCCTAGTACCGGTAACGCCAAGTACCGGTAACGCTGAGTACCGGTGCTGAGAGGTCGGCATTCTCTCTCTCTCTGTGTCTCTCTCTCTCTCCTCTCTCTGTCTCTCTGTCTCTCTCTCTCTCTAACTAAAGTATCTGAGTCTGAGTCTCTCTCTCTCTCTCTCTCTCTCTCTCTCTCTCTCTCTCTCTCTCTCTCTCTCTCTCTCTCTCTCTCTCTCTCTCTCTCTCTCTCTGTAAAGTAACTGCTGACAGCTCAGTAATGAAGTGTATTTGGAAAAGATAAACATTGTTGTAAGTTTTTTTATTCGTTGTAAAGTGTGTTAGCAAAAATCAGCATTGATGTCTGTCAACATTGATGCCAGATTGTTGTTTTCCGAATAAAGTATGTTGACGAAGATCTACAGTGTACATTGTTGTGCATGCGTGTGCTTGTTTTTTTAAAGTGAACATTTTTTAAAACAAATTTTCATGGGTTAGATGGAAATGGTATTTTTCAGAATATTATAGGTGTCGGTGTGTTCGTGAATAGTTGCTACGCCTCTTCCCTTTTCTCTAATAAATAATTATTAGGTGCACATCACTTTTGCTGTCTTCTAACCCCCTCTCTCTCTTGCTCTTTGTCTTAACAATGGCAGCAGCTCTGATGACTGTTGTGCATTTTCAGGCGAGGTCCGTAAAGTGGTGTTCTTGGCGCGAACCGTGCCTCTGGTGGCCCAGCAATATCGCAACTTCATGGATTATCTGCCCATGTACAAGGTCAGTTCAGCCTGTAACTCATAGGCCCATATACATGGGTGCATCTGCTTCCGTTTTTGGACTGAAACCGTTTTTTCTATATTGCCCAAAACGGAAGTTCCGTTTTTTCAAAAGAATTTGCAAAAAAACCACCCACCAGTGTTGAATACCGAGATCGATGATCTGAGCGATTTAAAGCCTTGGAGTGCCTCCCTTCTCAGCGCTGTTCCCGGACTGATCCTGGATAGCCCCCCCTAGAGCCAATGGCGGCTCCCAGAATATTCCGGGAAGCCCACATGACATCACAAAGCATCTCATATAGCAGCCAATCGTTGAATACTTGTGTACCTAACACACTACGTCATCAAAACAGGGGTTGCGCTTGACGTCGCATGCATTAAATGCTACATTTTCATTGGTTAAAGGGGTGACATTTTAATTTTATTTTGGTTGATCTATTTCGGGGTCAGACTGAGCTTCATAAATGGCGGCCAGGCTTTTACTGTCGATTCGAAGAGCTTTCCAAGCAGTTTTTTGATGGTAGAGATTGTAATTAGGGCTTGAAATTAGTCAATTTAGATTACATTATCACTGGAAAGTACGATGATGTGAGAATTTTGAACTTTTCAACGGAAAAATAAGTGAAAATTGATCGCGATGGCGCGGAGTTGCAACTTTGAGGCCGCCGATCTTGCGGCCGAGTGATTTTCTCAGTCCGATCGCGAACATTTCCAGGTATTTTGCTTTTTTCAGCTTGTTTTATACTAAAATTGACTAAGAATTAATGACTGAGGGTACTAATAAAGTTTTCTGACGAAATTGAGCCAAAAATTCATCGCAATATCGAAAATCGACGCCGATGACACAACTCTACTCCCAAAATGCAATTCCCAAAGTTAATTCAGCTAATGTCACTGAAAGAACCCCACTTCAGTTTTTTCCATTTCAGCCAGATGCACCCATGCATATAGCAATAGATTGTAGCATCCCTGGCATTGGATTAAATCTGGAGTCCACACTAAATGGAAGACTAGAGCTGCATAGCATTTAACAGCTATAGAAAATCGATTTATTGTTTAGTCTTCTGTGAAGGGTTGTGGGTCTTAAGTTAGAAGGCACTAAGCTTACATTGGTTATCTGTGTTGCATCCATTAGTAATTAGGCCTAAATTGCTAAGACATTATCCACGTCATAACACCGAATGCCCTGAAGTCCTCTTGATTGAAAAGGGGGTTATAGCTTGGGCATAGCATTTTTTTCCTGTAGGCCTAACCAAACTAGAGCTCAGTTTGTTTTCCGCAATATCAGTTATCCTGTCTGCTATCTGTTGGTCATTGTGGTACACGACTATCACAAGCTCACCAAAAGTCGTGCAACCAAATGCCTCACACCAATCCAGCTCACTTGAAAAACATTTTTGGATGGAAATCTGTTTAACGTCCTCCGGTCTAGAACAGACACATATGGGACATTAGTAGATGTAAAGATGGTGGGAACGATCCTGGAGGAAATGCCCGGAGGCAGTGCAACACCAGGAAAGTCCCATCTTTTTTAGCAATACACATGTGGGGGTATGTTAATTTTTAAACATTTTTCCAATGGAACATAACTTTTATATGATCTTTTATAGGATTATATCGTCATGATCCTAATTAATGGCGTGCTTTTCTCATTCCTTTCTTTTTATTCCTCTTTCTGGTGCTGCTGCTGCTCCTCTTTCTCTGTTTCTTTCCTCCTTAATGGTATTTGACGCTGGTTTCCTTCAGCCGTGTGGCCAATCCACCCCACTACCGTCTACTGGTGTACTATGAACTTTTATTATTGTTAGCCAGTTTGTCGTTTCTCGACTGTGATAGCCAGAGAACAGAGGGGCCAGCTGCTATTCTGTGTGGCTGGGCTAGTTTTTGTTTATAGTGGAGATGCCTTGTGCAGTACACATCCCCACTCTCTCAGCCAAAAGAATGAGGACAGCTGGTGCTGGGGAAGGTCCTCAAAATATAATAATAATGATAATAATAATAATATAATAATAATAATAATAATAATGAACATTTATGGCGCTTAATCTTTAAAAAAGCCATACTTCATCTATTAATCTGTACACACAGTGTGAGCTGGTGACGGGGGAGAGCGAGAACAGCATGACGGTTCACCACCTCCTGGACAAGAACGACGTGCTGGTGCTGACGCCCAAGATCCTGGAGAACCACCTGGTGCCGGACAAGATCCCTTCCTTGAAGGCCTTCAGCCTCATCATCCTGGACGAGTGCCACCACACCAGGAAGGGCGAGGCCTACAACTCTGTCATGAAGCACTACCTCAAGTCCAAGAAGAGAGGGGAGGCTGGTCTGCCACAGGTAAGGGGTGGGGGTGAGGTGGGGAATGGAAGGGAAAGGAAATGTAGGGTAAGGGGTGGGGGTGAGGTGGGGCATTGAAGGGAAAGGAAATGTAGGGTAAGGGGTGGGGGTGAGGTGGGGCATTGAAGGGAAAGGAAATTTAGGGTAAGGGGTGGGGGTGGGGTGAGGCATGGAAGGGAAAGGAAATGTAGGGTAAGGGGTGGGGGTGAGGTGGGGCATTGAAGGGAAAGGAAATTTAGGGTAAGGGGTGGGGGTGAGGTGGGGCATTGAAGGGAAAGGAAATGTAGGGTAAGGGGTGGGGGTGAGGTGGGGCATTGAAGGGAAAGGAAATTTAGGGTAAGGGGTGGGGGTGGGGTGAGGCATGGAAGGGAAAGGAAATGTAGGGTAAGGGGTGGGGGTGAGGTGGGGCATTGAAGGGAAAGGAAATTTAGGGTAAGGGGTGGGGGTGGGGTGAGGCATGGAAGGGAAAGGAAATGTAGGGTAAGGGGTGGGGGTGAGGTGGGGCATTGAAGGGAGGGTAAGGAAATTTAGGGTAAGGGGTGGGGGTGAGGTGGGGCATTGAAGGGAAAGGAAATTTAGGGTAAGGGGTGGGGGTGAGGTGGGGCATTGAAGGGAAAGGAAATTTAGGGTAAGGGGTGGGGGTGAGGTGGGGCATTGAAGGGAAAGGAAATTTAGGGTAAGGGGTGGGGGTGGGGTGGGGCATTGAAGGGAAAGGAAATTTAGGGTAAGGGGTGGGGGTGAGGTGGGGCATTGAAGGGAAAGGAAATTTAGGGTAAGGGGTGGGGGTGAGGTGGGGCATTGAAGGGAAAGGAAATTTAGGGTAAGGGGTGGGGGTGAGGTGGGGCATTGAAGGGAAAGGAAATTTAGGGTAAGGGGTGGGGGTGAGGTGGGGCATTGAAGGGAAAGGAAATTTAGGGTAAGGGGTGGGGGTGAGGTGGGGCATTGAAGGGAAAGGAAATTTAGGGTAAGGGGTGGGGGTGAGGTGGGGCATTGAAGGGAAAGGAAATTTAGGGTAAGGGGTGGGGGTGAGGTGGGGCATTGAAGGGAAAGGAAATTTAGGGTAAGGGGTGGGGGTGAGGTGGGGCATGGAAGGGAAAGGAAATTTAGGGTAAGGGGTGGGGGTGAGGTGGGGCATTGAAGGGAAAGGAAATTTAGGGTAAGGGGTGGGGGTGGGGTGGGGCATGGAAGGGAAAGGAAATGTAGGGTAAGGGGTGGGGGTGAGGTGGGGCATTGAAGGGAAAGGAAATTTAGGGTAAGGGGTGGGGGTGAGGTGGGGCATTGAAGGGAAAGGAAATTTAGGGTAAGGGGTGGGGGTGAGGTGGGGGGTGGGGGTGAGGTGGGGCATTGAAGGGAAAGGAAATTTAGGGTAAGGGGTGGGGGTGAGGTGGGGCATTGAAGGGAAAGGAAATGTAGGGTAAGGGGTGGGGGTGGGGTGGGGAATGGAAGGGTAGGGATGGTAGGGTAGGGGTGGGGGTATGAAGCCCTACAACCCTGTCGTGAAGCACTACCTCAGTTATAAGAAGAGATAGGAGAAGGGTTTGCCACAGGTAAGGGGTGGGGGTGGGTGGGGTGGGGCATGGAAGGGTAGCGGTGAGGATATGAAGCCCTACAACCCTGTCATGAAGCACTACCTCAGTTATAAGAAGAATTGAATTGAACCTTTATTTTACAACGGTAAATGTATTGGCATACAGTAGCCATTTTTCATACTTTCCGTTAACATACACAAACAAATAGATGAAAAAGAAAGCGAACTAATACTAATAAAAAAAATATAGTCTTAAAATGCATCAACATATGAAGGTACATTAATAAACAGATAAACACACAAACATGAAGCATGGTACAAAAAAGAAAAGAACTCAACAATAGAGCATATGACAACAATATTAAAATCATTGCATGCATAGCAAACACTATTATGAACAAAACCAGATAAGAAGAAGATGCTTTAAACAGCAACAACAGTAAAACAAAACAAAAACAAAAAACAAAAAAAAGCAACAAAATAAAAAAAATGAAAAGGTCTTATGTATTTATAAAAAAACAACTAGTTTCAAGACAATGCGATCAGAGAAATTCACGAAACCTGATCCTATGCTTAAATAGATGAGTTACTAGAGGGATCGAGCCTTGAGATTGATTAGAAGAGATAGGAGAAGGGTTTGCCACAGGTAAGGGGTGGGGGTGGGGTGGGGAATGGAAGGGGGGGGGTGGTAGGGTAGGGGGGGGGGTATGAAGCCCTACAACCCTGTCGTGAAGCACTACCTCAGTTATAATTAGAGAGAGGAGAAGGGTTTGCCACAGGTAAGGGGTGGGGGTGGGGTGGGGAATGGAAGGGTAGGGATGGTAGGGTAGGGGTGGGGGTATGAAGCCCTACAACCCTGTCGTGAAGCACTACCTCAGTTATAAGAAGAGAGAGGAGAAGGGTTTGCCACAGGTAAGGGGTGGGGATGGGGTGGGGAATGGAAGGGTAGGGATGGTAGGGTAGGGGTGGGGGTATGAAGCCCTACAACCCTGTCGTGAAGCACTACCTCAGTTATAAGAAGAGATAGGAGACGGGTTTGCCACAGGTAAGTGGTGGGGTGGGATGGGGCATGGAAGGGGGAGGGTTCCACACATCTGGAACAATCTCCCTTTCTCTTTCCACAGCTCTCCATCTCTGTCTTCTTTCAAAACTGTCCTGAAGACACATCGTTTCAGAAAATTTATGTCTGTCCATCCACTGTCTGTCAACCTTATAAATAATTCATGTTGTATGTAGGTATTTTAAGTGTGAGTTGTGTGAGTGCGATAAAGTGATTTAAATTTTTTTTTAAAGTACATGTACTTGAATATCTTTTGTGTGTGTGGGGTAAACTTACTTTTTTTCCATGTAAAGCGCGGTGAGTCCTGCTGTCAGGAGAATAGCGCTATAGAAGATTTATATATTTATTATTATTATTATTAGGGGTGGGGGTATGAAGCCATACAACTCTGTCAAGGTAGCGTCTCAAAGTGTACCTTTCTTTTGAGTTTCATAACCATGACAGCAAGTCAATTCATACTATCATCAAACATCAACTAACTGTAAAATCCTCTTTAATTGCCGTATTTCTTGGACTATAAGGTGATACTTTTTCCCAAGACTCAGACCCCTGCGCCTTGTAATGTGACTAATAAAATAGTAAGAAAATAATGATGATAACAAAATCTGAAATTTAGGTAAAAATTTTGGGGTGCGTCTTATACAAAGGTGCGCCTTATAGTCGAAAAATACGGTCACCAAAATGTTCCTTTCAGATCGTGGGTCTGACGGCGTCCATCGGCGTGGAGAAGGCGACGACGGCCGAGGAGGCCAAGGACAGCATCCTGCACATCATGAGCAACCTGGACGTCTGCACTTTGTCCCAGGTCAGGACCAACCGGGAGGAGCTCCGGCAAACCGTGCCTCGCCCCGAGGAAGGTCAGCTTGACGTCTGTTTTTGTCCTTTGCCCTAGTAAACTGGGCGGATGAGTTTAAGCTGTCTGTTTTTCATTCATTCATTCACGCATTCGTTCGTTTCATTCGTTGTATCTGTTCGAAATCCGCTGAAGATCTTTGCTTCCAATTTTGTGTGGTACTGTTATGTACTACTCAGAATAGAAAGATTAATGGGAAAATTACAACGGTGGTGACCTTGACCTTGAAGTTTGATCTTGAAGATCTAAGCTTCTTGTTTTAGATCTGGAGACGCTGCACTTTCGTGAGAACGACGAAATAAGCAACGCCGTCAGCAACGTGATGTACAAGATCATCGAGGAGCTGCTACAGCAGCAGGCCAGGGTGAGGGGGGACGGAGAGGTGGAGGAGGTCAACCGTCTGCTTACCAAGATGGAGACTGAACTCAGGAGCCAGAAGTTTGCCCAGTGGGCAGTGCACCTCAGGAACCAGGTAGGGGTCAGACAAGAAAGAGTCTGTGTGACCAAAAACATTGAGCTTACCCAAAGACAGGGCACTTGGCTATTAGCTTGAAGCCACAATATAGATTTTCGGAAAAAAATGAGGGGAGAACATTTCGTGAAAATTAGAGTTGTTTGCCTTGCCCAAGGCGGATAAACCATAGCAACCATGGTGTCGAAGCTTGAGTCAGCGACTTGCAAACATTAATTAAAAAAAAATTAGGGGTGGCCAGTGGCCACAAACTGATAGAACTTGCAAAATGTGACGTAAGAATATAAATAACATCACTTTTAGAATGACACACAGTGTTCTAAGTGCTGTATGTCAACTCAAACACACGAGACGAGAGCTGGGGATCTACATGATGGTAGAGTAACTTCCCCTGTTTGACCGATTAAATTAGGCAAGATAACTCCCACACACCATGACATTACTCCCCTTAATTATTTCCGAACAATTCCTATTCACTATTCATCAAGGGGGAGGTTGTAGCTGGCATCCGTTCCTGACACTTACCCTTTACCACGCCCGTTAAGGGAGGGGAGTGGCAGGTTCAGCAGGGCAATCAAACAGCTACCCTCTGTCTTCACTCACACTACTACTGTGAGTAGTGTAAGATGTCAGGATGTGATCAGTCTTTGCGCAAGCTAAGTGGTTTTGGTGTGACACACTGCATTATTATGTAGGTTACTATAGTGCACCGCAGCCTCGTCACTGTGTTGCGTGTTCGCCCGTGCGTGCATTTTCTTTTCAGTCCGTGGCTCAGACAGACGGACAGACAGACGCACACACACGCGCGCACACACACACATTTACATTTACATACATACATACACACACATACATACATACATGCATACATACATACATACATACATACATACATACATACATACATACATACATACATACATACATACATGCATACATACATGCATACATACATACATACATACATGCATGCATGCATGCATACATACATACATACATACATACATACATACATACATACATACATACATACATACATACATATATGTGATGGTGTAGAGTGGAGGCGTGAAGGGTGCAGGGACAGACAGGAGTGCAGGAAGTGTAGAAACAATCAGCAAACAGCAGGCAGCAAACGGCAAACAGCAACAGGCAGTCAAGGCTGACACAGCTCTCTCTCTCTCTCTCTCTCTCTCTCTCTCTCTCTCTCTCTCTCTCTCTCTCTCTCTCTCTCTCTCTCTCTCTCTCTCTCTCTCTCTTTATTTCTTCTCTCTCTCCATCTCAGGTAGAGTAAGACATGCACATTTTCTCCCATGGCTAATTATATAAGCGAAACCCCAAGTAAAACCGGACCGCAAAGACAACTTCTCCTTTTGGCGATCGGCTCCTGCAGAGCCTATCGCCGTCAGATTTTGTGTTTGTTACTACACCTTTTAAGTGTGTTGTCTCCATGGTCGTCTTACCTAACAAGACATGTTGCATATGGTTGGAAAGCTTGAAAAACACAGAATAGCATAATATTCATCAATAGTCGGGAATTTCTCTTTAAAAAGAGACACTTGCAAATTAAGTGCAAAGTAAGAGCAAAGTTTAACAGGCCCAAACGATATTTTTATAAAATAAATAAATAACTGCTTCGTCAATCAAAACAACAAAATAATAATTAAAAAAATACAATACGCCAACTTTCATTCGCATAAATTTCAAGTCTCAATTCAATCTATAAAGTTTCTAATTTGTGCCCTGAAATTCGGTAGAAAACACAAGTCGAATTTCGTATTTTAGGCTCCATATTAAATCGTAAACTATTGTTAATCTATAAGGTCCAAAATCATTTTAAATACACAAAACTAGTTTCGTTAGTTGTTGGAACGAAAGCATATGTGCGAATCAAAATAAAATGTACTTAATTTAGAAAATCAGTATTTCGATTTGAAAGGCAGTTCAACCGGTGCGCGCGCGCACATGGTGCAAAGAGCCATAGAAGGTTCTCGAATCGCTAGAACCCGTTACAACTGTATTCATTTTGCGGTGCTACAAGTTTATACGGAAAAGACCCATAGCATGCCATACATGAAACGAAAGGGAATAGATTATTGATTTAGGTAGCGTAATTAGGAATTCAAACATTTGATTACATTTTGAATAAGAATAGAAAACCTACGAAACGACCGGGAATATTTTGACCTGAGTGTGAATTCATTTTACCAATCGCAAAACTTAAATTGCCAGGCATTTCAATTAATACAAATGTATGGAATAAAATCTATGATTTGTCCTGATTCTAACCATATGCATCTTATGTCAATACGAACTTTAATAAATCAAAAATATAGTAAAATACGATTTAATCGAAGCAAATCTCGACAAGGGAGTTAACTTGGGCAGATAACTCCAATAGCAAAAATTGTCGTCTGCTACGAGTAGCCTACGCAGCCTAGTAGGCCTAGTAGCTGTGCGAGCACACTGCTACAAATACATACATACATACATACATACATACATACACACATACACACATACAGATACACAATGACAGAGACAAAAGCGCACGCAGAATGAGGGTGAAACTTATCAGTATTTTAAACAGTACAGACGTACACTTTCACAAGGTGGTAGGTTGTTAGTAAAGGTGCTGAGTCCCATCATAATGAAGTGTATAATAATAATACTGAATTTTGATTCTTAAGACAGTGTTAAAGTTCATTATGAAAATCACAAACCCAATATATGTACTATTACCTGAATAGTTTCATTTGTTCTTAAATATCAGTCAACTCAGTGTTGTTCAATTTTGTCTGCATTTGTTCTTTTCCTCTTTTCAGGCACGTTTGCTGAGGCGACCCCAGACCCCTCAAGACCAGCAAGAGGTGAAGAAGATCATGGAGCGTCAGGCCTTCTCCTGGAACGTGCAGATCTTGGCGGAATGGCTCGTGGTAAGAGCAGCCACCACTCCCTCTATTGGCCTCTGCAAAGAACACCTTTTGCAAGAGTGAATGCCCTTGGTGGGTGGGGGAAGATGGTTGAGAACTGACCAAACAAGGGCATAACTCTCGCCAATAACCCTATTTTAGGCCACTTAATGGCTGCCTTTTGCAAGAGTGATTGCCCTTTTGGATACTGACCAACAAGGGCTTAACTCTTGCCGTCTATGGCGTTAATAACCCTAGTTGCAGTGGCCAATATTGATTGATGCATTAACATCTCTTTCTTTCCACTAGTTACATTCTTTCAGCCTGCTTTTGTTTCACTTCCTGGGTTATGTTTTGTTTTCACTTCCTGGGTTAGTTCTGTTTTGTTTTCACTTCCTGGGTTAGTTCTGTTTTGTTTTCACTTCCTGGGTTAGTTCTGTTTTGTTTTCACTTCCTGGGTTAGTTCTGTTTTGTTTTCACTTCCTGGGTTAGTTCTGTTTTGTTTTCACTTCCTGGGTTAGTTCTGTTTTGTTTTCACTTCCTGGGTTAGTTCTGTTTTGTTTTCACTTCCTGGGTTAGTTCTGTTTTGTTTTCACTTCCTGGGTTAGTTCTGTTTTGTTTTCACTTCCTGGGTTAGTTCTGTTTTGTTTTCACTTCCTGGGTTAGTTCTGTTTTGTGTTCAGCGCTTATAAGCGAATTACTTTTATGATATTTATTCTCACGCAGATCATAATGAAGTTTGAGTTTATTAATTGTTTTATCCCTGTTTTGGTCTGTTTCATTTTAAACAAATGCTTGCATTTAAGAACATTTTTTTCAACATTTAAGAAACTTCTTTTTTACTTGTTATTCGTCGTCCTCATCCTTCTCCTTATACACACAGCTGGCGTGAAGCAAACTTCACAACCTGTTTTCCCCGACCAAATTGTATAGTTTTAAGAGCAGCCAGACCATGGTCACTAATAAACACTGATCAGATTCTGAAAGGTCTACATTACATATTTCTATGGGGAAAAAACACAACTCAAAAGCAACAACAACAACAACAAAAAACTCTTAGAAATCTAATCTGGGTTTTCTCTCTTCGGAGATCATTGACCATGTTGTCACTGTTCTACGTGGGTGACATTTCTTCCTAACACAGGCCTACAACGAAGCCTTCGACGTGCATGATCTGACTCGGCCTGAAGACGTGCTGTATTACCTAGAGCGGAAGTCAGCCCTCCTGCGCGAAGAGGGTGTGCAGTTCATCTCCACCGAAATGGATAAGAAACTGCTGGGCTATTTCGCTGGTGAGTCACTCACTACGTGCACGTTTATAGAGTTTTGAACATTTGCGCTTTTGGGTTCCTTTGTCTTGTTGGTGTTAATGCTGCCTCATTTGTTGGTGTTGTTGGTTTCCTTATTGTCTTATACGTACAACACAATAAAGCCATCAACATGACGATGATGTTGTCAATCAAAAGGAGAAAAAGAAGAAGAATATGATGATGATGAATACAACGATAAAGGAAATACTATTTTAGCTTCGAATTTGTTGTCATTTTTCATTCTTTTAGGTAGGCCCACATCTAAAAAATACTTTCTATGTAAAAACAACGTCTTCCTTGTTCTTTCAGCAGAAGACGTTTCAATGTGACTGACCTTTTTGGTTGTCAAAATACTCCAACAGACTCGCTCGACAGCAATCTTCATCGCGTCCCTCCATCACTTTTTTGTTGTACAAACGAACAGGACGAAAAAAATCCTTTCTTTTTTACATAAAAAAGAGGAATTCTTCTTGGTCTTTAACATGCATCAATTTTCTACAGACGTTCAAAAACAGCTGAAGAAATTCCACGGTCAACAAAACCCCAACTTAGAAAAGCTGGGGAGCGCCATCTTGAGGCACATTCATCAAGCGGGAGCTGGTGACGAGGACGCGGACGGTTTCCGGATCCTGGTGTTCGTGAGGACGCGCGCCACCACCCGGGCGCTGTGCCGCTGGCTGAACAGGGCTGAGGTGGATGACGAGCTGAAGGGGCTGAATGCTCGGAGCTTCACTGGAACCGGGGCTCACCAGGAGCATGGAGGTAAGAGGGCGTTTGGGTAGGCGGGGAGGGATAGGATTGTAAGATGAATGTGTGATGTGTGCTGTAGGCTAGTCACATGCTGTGTTGTGGGATGAATGGTTGGTGTGTGTTACAATGACAAGTTATTTCCCAGGTCTGCTCCCACCCCCACCACCCCAAAAAGAAATGGGTAGGCGCTGCGTTTGCGGTGACGCGCTCTCCGGAGGAGAGCAACCCAAATTTCACAGAGACTAGTCCCTGTGATCAGAAAGCAATACCAATAGTAATTGTTCCCTTTTTTCTTTTTTTTAAAATTTTATTTCAATGACTAATGTTTTATTATCATCATATCATAACACATAACAACTGACTGATCAATGACTACTGTTTAACTGACAGCATCATCACAACACAGAACAACTGGCTGATCAATGACTACTGTTTTACTATCATCATCACATCATAACACGGAACAACTGACTGATCAATGACAACTGTTTTGCTATCATCATCACATCATAACACGGAACAACTGACTGATCAATGACTACTGTTTTACTATCATCATCACATCATAACACAGAACAACTGACTGATCAATGACTACTGTTTTACTATCATCATCACATCATAACACAGAACAACTGACTGATCAATGACTACTGTTTTACTATCATCATCACATCATAACACAGAACAACTGACTGATCAATGACTACTGTTTTACTATCATCATCACATCATAACACAGAACAACTGACTGATCAATGACTACTGTTTTACTATCATCATCACATGATAACACAGAACAACTGACTGATCAATGACTACTGTTTTACTATCATCATCACATCATAACACAGAACAACTAACTGATCAATAACTACTGCTTTACTATCACCACATCATAACAGAACTACTGACTGACCAATGACTACTGTTTCACTATCATATTTAACCCATAACACAGAACAACCGACTGATCAAGTCCAAGTATCTCTGTCTGTGGGTCTGTCTATCCTCCCGACCCACGCACCCCTCCCACCCCCCTCCCTCTTTCTTTTCGCCTAGTATCTTTATTCTTGTAAAATAATTGTCCCCTGTTGCACGTGGCAGGCATGACGGCCTATGAGCAGGTGGAGACCCTGAAGCGGTTCAAGTTGGGCGACGTCAAGCTGCTGGTCACCACCTCCGTGGGCGAGGAGGGCATCGACATCCCCGAGTGCAACCTGACCATCCGCTACAACCACGTGGGCAACGAGGTCACCACTGTCCAGACCAGAGGTACGTCAAACGTTAAACGCATGGACACCATCATCGTCACGCTTGTAACATAACTGCCTGCCTCACTTTAGTTGTTGTTGTTGCAGTTTTGAGAGAAAGTAAAAGAAAAGAGGGGAACAAAATGTAGTAATGTGTCGCTCATTATACTAAGATTAAAGACTTTCAGTCTATCAGTCCATGGATCGATAAAGAGAGCTGGTGCCCTCGAAATATCTTGCTCTTTTTAAATGACGGTGTAGTTTTTTCTCTGTAAGATTTAAGACTTTGTTTTAATACAAGAAATATGTGAGCAACGATTTTAGATCAAGACTTTTGTGGAAACAACAGGTGGAGAACCGTTCGGAGGTTCTTTTGCAGCTGTGATAGGAAAATAGCTTAAAGTCTGACCAAGGCAGTAACCCTATTAGCGTGACGACGTTATGAGATATTTTAGGTGTATGTCACACTAGTCGAGGTACTTACTGAACTGTCCAGTTTTGGACATTCAGTAGGTGTGACTAGACCATTTACTGCGAACGGACAACCTTGACTTTCAATCAAGGCTTTGAATAAGAGAGTTCACGTAACTACGGGCAAAACATGTGGGCAAAAGTGTAGTCAGAAGCTAGTCGATCTAGTCTATAGTACGACTGCCTGTAGCAAATTCCCTCAGAGTTGCCAAAGGTCTCTGTACATGTGAACATTTTTCACTCTTTTTCCATGGCATCACAATGACTGGCCTATCACTGTGTTCTCATGTGGAGAAAAAAAAAAATGTTCACATGTTCAGAGACCTTTTGGGGAAAGAGTGAAATTGTTCACGTGTTCAGAGACCCCAAAGAGCGAAAAATATTTCCATGTATTGAAACCATAAAAGTCTGTATATGTAAACATTTTTCACTCTTTCCCCATGCCAACACAGTGATATGTAAGTCATATTATGACTGGCCTATCACTGTTTCCATGGGGAAATAGTAGAAAAGTGTTAACATGTATTGAAACCTTTAGCTTCGTGATTTTGTGGTGTTCTGTAAAACAAATAGGTCATTTTCAGATTTAAAAGGAGCCAGCTGCTGTTTTGGACAGCTGGGCTGAAATTGGTCGATAGAGGAATTGCCTTTTTACAAAGGACACTGCCCTCGTGAGGACTATATGATTTTAGGACAGTTGGCATAAGGTAGGCTACTATCAGTTACTCGTTGTGTCAACTATGTACCACGTGTGTATGTGTGGGGGGGGGGGGGGCGCGTGTGCACGGCGCATGTGCTGCAAGTGCGTGTCGCGTGCTGTGCGTGCGTGTTGGCGAATGTCAATGTGTTTTTGTTCCAGGGAGGAGTCGTAAGCAAGGCGGTCGCTCGCTGCTGATGGCGATGCCCAAGATCATCGAGCAGGAGGAGCTGAACAGGAAGAGAGAGAAGCTGATGCACAGTGCACTCAGGTTGATCAACGCCATGCCCCAACGGCACATCCAGGACTTTGTGGAACAGGTAATTGAGGATTTGACCACCGAAGCAAAGTGCCGTGTAAAAATCAACGAATGAAGTACACACCATACGCGTGCGTCCGAAGAAATGATTTCATGACTGATCTTTGTACTAAGTTGTGAATTCCTCCTCCTGAACTTTCTCATACCAAATACTTCTTCGTTTCTCATACTTTCTCATACTCGTACCAAATATCCTAATTTCCTAAGATCTTAATCTGTCACGTCTATTTCATTCGCTGTCTTTTTCTGTTTGTGTTGTACATGTTATTTGATGTGATTTGACGCGGTATGACATGAAGAGCAAACTTGTGTGTAAGGGGGGGGGGGGTTTAGTGTGCTACGCACACACATGTAAAAGCGTTTATTGTTGCTCTTGTTTTTGTTCTTCTTGTTGTCTACTTTCTTTGTCTTCTTGTCTTGTCTTGTCTTTATTTTGCTCCCTTTCTTTCTTGTTGCTGCTTCTGTTTATCCTGCTGCTTCCCCTTATTCTTCTTCTGGAACTTGTTTTAGTGTGAAAATTATTTGTTAGTGTCATAACACAAAAATGGCACAGGGTTTCTTTAGCTCGTTTTAGAATGTGAGCACTTGGACTCCAATCAAGCCAGCGCTGATATAATGCTAAACATTGCCCGCTATTAATTGTCCTGTATGTAACTCAAATAATACAGAAGATGAGCGACATTTGTTCTTTTATTGTGAAGCATATAAAGCTGTTTGTGAGAAACATTTGTTAAGTGCTCCTGTACTTTGATAAGTAAGGTCTGTTGGTCGCTTGAGGTTTGATTTATTGCTTAGAATAAAATCCATTTTCAGGTTTTGTTTTACGTAAAATCCTTTTTACTTTCATGCAAAAGTGTGTACCCATGTGTCAAATAGCGTGTAGGCCCACCTTGCAGATGGCATAAACCTGATTCATTTGTCATTTGCCCATTATGTCTCTCTCTCTCTCTCTCTCTCTCTCTCTCTGTCTCTCTCTCTCTCTCTCTCTCTCTCTCCCCCTCCCCCTCTCTACCTCTCTCCATCCACTCCCAGGTACAAACCAAGGTGTTGGAAGCAGAGGAGATCGACCAGATGATGAAGAGAGACAAGAAGATGAAACAGGAAACCGACTTCTCCATCGCCTGCCCCCAGTGTTTCAAGGTCAAGGTCAACGGAAGTCAGATTCGCACGGTCAACAACGCCCACCACGTCATCATCGGTCACGACATTGACAAAGACCTGGTCATCCTGCCCGGTAAGAAGATCCTGCTGCAGAAGGACGACTGGGAGATGAAAGGCTCCGTCAATTGCAAGTGCAAGAAACAGCTGGGCCAGCTGCTCACCTACAAGAAGGTCAGTATAAACTTTCTGGTGTTATGGTGTCTTTGGTCACCTAAATTGTCAAACGGACCTAAACCATTGACTTAATGTAAATATTGTATAAATACTAAGGCCTTTGCCTCTTTTTAAAATATTTTACAAATAAAGCTTTCGAGCACAAAATATAAATTTTTAATTGTAGCCCTGGGGGGTTTTAATCTTAGATTTCCTCCGTCTGTCAAATATGTTGAAGTAAACTGCTACAGATCTTTTAATAAACACCTTTTATCTTTAAATAGTCCAGACTTTTTATAAAACTTTGATTGTTCTTCAAACTCTTTCTAAAAACCTATACAAACTAAAATATCTGTATCTCTACTAAAATCTTCTTTTCCACTAGCATCTTTACAATTTCAAATGCCTCAAATGGCCCTTTGGTCCAGAGAGCGTAAAATCTCTAATTTCTCTCTCTCGTTGATCAGACACTGATCAGACAGACAGTGATAAATGCCTGGCACAAAATTCAATAAACAAAGATAGATCACTCTCCATCCGGTCCCTAAGCAAGGCACACAACTACAGTACCTGTTCGCCTAGCTCAGTGCTGAAAAAAGTTACAGAGGAGCAGACCCAGGAACTACGTTTTTAATTTGTTTTAATTGAGATAATTATTATGTGTCAGTTTTTTAAATTTTATTTGCAGTCTATTCCCTTTTTCTTTTTAACAATGTTTGGTAAAGGTCAAGATGTGCCACCCCCCCCCCCCCTACCTATCTCGGTTAATTGTATTTTTCCGTTATTGCCTTTCTTACCATACATAAAGCTGTATTTTAGGAACAATTTTATCTAATAACCTTTTTCGAATACTAACCCTAACCCTAACCCTAGCCCTAACCCTAACCCTACCCCCCACCGTATAAGACGGAAAAACGCAAGGAACCACAACTGTGACAAATCGCGGTGTATTGCAGTACATAGTGGGGGGTAGGGTTAGGTTTAGGGGTAGGGTTAGCGTTAGGGTTAGTATTCCAAAAAGGTAATTAGCTAAAAATGTTCCTAAAATACAGCTTTATGTATGGTAAGAAAGGCAAAAACGGAAAAATACAATTAACCGAGAAATGCATGGGGGGTGGCACATCTTTACCTTTACCCAATGTTTGATTGATCGAAGTGTGTATCGGATTGCGGTAGCCTTTTAAGCTTTATATGCAAATGCAGTACACATTTCCTTAGTTTATGTATTGAAAATAAACCACCATTGAATCTGGAGACTTGAGTTAGAGATAACATGTTGGCTTAGAGCCTGGTTTGGTAGCCGGCAGCGGCCTGATTTGTACTCACTTTCCACAAGATGTTATTAGTATGCTCTGAAGTCTTCTGTAAAGACGACGAAACCGAGATTTGGTGTGCTTACGCATTTCGTGCACATTATTTTCTTTTAAATCGGAATGTGTTGGCTAAATGCAGCGAGGAGACCAAAGCTGAAAACCGAACGCATACGTACTTCATCCGTTATAGCATATATTATAATATGGCCTGGGAACGCAGAAGAAGAAGAAGAAGAAAAAGAAAAACAAGAAGAAGAAGTGCACAATATAAAACCAATTGGCAACAGAAGGGGTTGTCAATGTTACTCAATACAGTTACTCATTGCGGCGGTACTATAGCCGATGACGTTTAACCGAGGCGTGGTTACTGCTACACCTATCTATATTGTTAAAAAATCGGGACTTTACTGGTGTGGCACTGCCTTCGGGCATTGCCTCCAGTATTGTTCCCACCATATTTGTGTTTACAAATGTCCCATATGTGTCTGTTCCAGACCGAGAGGACGTAAAACACCATTTTCATTCATTCAGGGGTTGTCAATGTTCCCTATTTCTATGATGAAAGTCACGCGTTCTAAAGTTAATCTTATACTTGCGCAGGCCACCTTCATCCTGGTGTCTCCCAAGTACTGGCTGTTCCTGAGCAAGGAAGGCAAGCCGTGTGCCTACAAGAAGTGGACCCAGGTGCCCCACCACATCCCCGAGGTCAGTCCTCAGGACATCAAGAAGCACATGGGACAGGAGGACAACGACCCTGAGCTGTAGGATGAAACTGACCAGTGAACACTGGCCAGTAGGACAGAGACTGATGCAGCCAGAACACAGAGTCCATCAGGGGCGGATCAAATAGTAATGGAGGGAGGGGTGGGGGTAGGAGGTTCCAACGGCTCAGTCAGGGAGTCTGACGATGGTTTGAATGTAAAAAATGCATTCAAGGCCTATTCTGGGAGAATTAGGTGTGGGTGAATTCATGATTCTTATTGTTCTGAGCTAAAACCCTGGCATGGAATTGTACTTATGAAGTACGTGAAATCAAAGGTGTCGGCGTGGTAGTAATGGATTTCCCCTTCTTTTCTTTGGAAGGGGGGGGGGGGGGGGGGGGGGGGTGAGCGTGGGGGGAGTACATCTCTGTCCATTACAACAGCGATGGCATCCAGATTAAGATGTGATCAGACGAAGAGGATGACATCAACCATTTTAGCTATAAATGTTGAAGAAAAAAGTTTATGAATGAAGTCCGTTTGAGGCTGTTGTTATTATTTATTTATTTGCTTGCAGTTTTACTTTTTGTAAACTTTAAAAAAAAGAAATCGGCAGATTGTAGCTTATACTTATTTGAGTGTTTTGTCATGTGTATTTGTATGTTGATCCCCAATAATAGACATAGCATATTATTCAGATTTAGGTTGTGCAGAATTCATATTGTTGTGCAAAAAACGATGTTATTGTAAAATATTTGATTAGTTAGTTTTAAATTGTCAAAGTAGATTTGTTGTATAGAATCATGATGGTGACGTAAATAAAAATGAACATGCAGTGTAGAAACGATTTCGTTGTGACAAATAAAATGACGCAGTTGAGCAACAATGACTTTGTTGTATCAAAAAATGAATGTGTTGTTCTGGATTGATAATTATTGTGATATGAAGTTATACTGTCCATCTGTATCTAAAACTTTATTATTTGTATGTAAATTTGTACATATGTAAGGTCTTCATTTTTTTAACAGTTACTGTTGTCTGGGTGGGGTTTTTTCTCCCTCTCTTGTGAACTAAAGTTTTCCAGTGTCCAGTCTCTCTATCTCTCTCTCTATCTCATTACCCTGTGTAAATAAAATTTTGTTCGTTTGTTCACGCGCTCTCTCTCTCTCTCTCTCTCTCTCTCTCTCTCTCTCTCTCTCTCTCTCCCTCTCTCTCAAGGACTGTTGTGATAGTTGATGTGTTTTGCAGGTTGCGCTTTACAAATTGTATAAGATTATATGATTTTTTTGTAAAGTCAGAACAAATGTTCTTGCTGTTAGACACTGATAATTACAAGTTGTTCTTTTTTAAAACAAATGAAAACATTCTGTGATTCTTGAAATCCGAGAAACTTAAGTACAGAAGTACTACTTAAGTTAATTGTTCAAAATTTGTGAATCTGTGATACACTGTGATGTGATATTTAAAAAGGACGGTTATAACTAGATACATTTAAAACAGTACATTAATGAAAATTGTGTAATATGGTAGTGCACACAGTAAAATATTTCAGACATTCTTTCTTCTTCTTTTTCTTACAGCATTGATGCTCTATTTTTGTTGCTATTTTAAAGTTGTATTTATGTGTATTGGCTTACACGTTCATTAAACGTTTACTTAAATGCTGATAGTATGTACATTTTACAGAAATAAAAGGGGAATAAATCTATACCGACTGTCTTGGAGGAAATGAATGTTTTGCTCTTGATAGCTTTCCTTTCTATTCTTTCCCAGATTGCAGTAACCCTTGTGCGCGCATGAATGTGTGTGTGTGTAGTGTGTGTGCTCTAAAAAGAGAGAGAGAAGCCACAGAGAGAGAGAGGGGGGAAGAGACAGAGAGCAAATGTGTGTGTGTGTGTGTGTGTGTGTGTGTGTGTGTGCACTCTAAAAAGAGAGAGAAAGAAGCCACAGAGAGAGGGTGAAAGAGACAGTGAGCAAATGTGTGTGTGTGTGTGTGTGTGTGTTAGAGTTGTGAGCAAATGTGTGTGTGTGTTAGAGACAGTGAGCAAATGTGTGTGTGTGTGTGTGTGTGTGTGTTAGAGACAGTGAGCAAATGTGTGTGTGTGTGAGTGTGTTAGAGACAGTGAGCAAATGTGTGTGTGTGTTAGAGACAGTTAGCAAATGTGTGTGTGTGTGCGTGTTTGTGATAGAGACAGTGAGCAAATGTGTGTGTGTGTGTGTGTGTGAGAGAGAGTGAGAGCGAGCTAGCTGTTCGGTTTACATACATCATTGCACAGCAAACACATGATTGCAATGAAACGTGATCCTTTTTATTAGCCAGAGTGAAAACATTATTTCGCAGTTTTGATTATGTAACATTAAAAGCAGCGCAACAATTTTTTTTCATTCATATTTGTCCGTGCACTCCTTTTACACGTTTAACAAATGACCCACAATGCATTAGCAATATAAAATGGGGACAATGCTGAAAGAACATAGGAAAGATGATGATGACGACGACGATGGTTATGATGATGGTGATGATGATATCAAAACAACGGTACTTTGTTTCAGAAACAGTGACAAGACAATAACAAACCGGACAAAAAGAAAACCACAGGAATAAAAACTAGTGTGTTTAAAAACCCACTTGCATCAGTATGGTAATATTGAGAAAATATTTTTTCACAAGAAAAGTTAATAGGTAACAACTTTTCACTCTAACAAGTTTGACTTGTATCAACCCATTAGTTTTGAAATGATCAGCAATGGTATGTCATTCTGTGAATCTGACACCGTGTGCAGCATCTGCAAGGTCTAAGGAACCATTGTTCCGAGTTTATTTACGATCGGTTCAGTGGTTTAGGCGCTATGGACTGGAACACATTTCGGCCACACACGGACGCACACACACACATAGGGACAGAGAAACGCACAGCCCTCGTTCCCATTCCAATATACTCCCGCTCTGTTAGAACTGGGGGTACAAAAGTATGGTTATGCAAAATCTTCATGACAGAATCTTCGTGACAAAAAATATAATTTACAAAAAAATCGTACACAACCCAGGGGATCATCTTTAAGCAGACCGCGACAAGCCCTACTAAAACGTGTGCACCAACACGCGAATGAAAATTCATTTAACGTCCTCCGGTCTGGAACAGACACATATGGGACATTTATAGAGATAAAATGGTGGGAACGATCCTGGAGGCAGTGCCCGAATGCAGTGCAACACCAGGAAAGTCCATTTAAAAAAACACCAATACACATGTATATGTGCACCAACAAGTGTGATTCTGACATTCAGACCTCAGAGGAGGCGACTGCTATTCGGAAGGGCTAAGTTGGATTTTATGTATATAGCTGTGAAACTTTGCCCGGGGTACATCCCCTTCTCGGTAAAGGTAAAGATGCGCCCACCCCCCTCCTCCATTTATCGCCGGGTTCTTTCCATTTTTCAGTCTTGCCTTTCTTACTGCAGATTGAGTACTTCATCTTCTATCGTTTGCTATATTTATAATTTTCGTCCATTTACATACTTAAACACATGTATTCAATAACAGTAGAACATAAAGGCAAGACGGAAAAACCGCAATGAACCAGGACTGTATAGCAATGTCAGTGGTATGTGTTGTTATGAACAACGAAAGTAAAGCGTGTGGGTTAG
This sequence comes from Phymorhynchus buccinoides, assembly GCA_017654935.2. NCBI lineage: Eukaryota > Metazoa > Mollusca > Gastropoda > Neogastropoda > Raphitomidae > Phymorhynchus > Phymorhynchus buccinoides. The sequence continues at coordinate 34,889,795 of CM065683.1, forward strand.
CAATGTCAGTGTATGTGTTGCTATGAACAATGAAAGTAAAGGTGTGTGAATTAGTAATGTCAGTGTATGTGTTGCTATGAACAATGAAAGTAAAGTGTGTGGATCAGCTACATATATATATATATATA
>CM065683.1:34899922-34909922 GCA_017654935.2 Phymorhynchus buccinoides
TTTTCAAACAAAGTTACTGACTAAGATGGCGGTCTCCCATATGACGACAGGTGGGTACCAGCCATAGTAACCAGCAAGTACCTTTCACAAGATAATAAACTTGGCCTCAGTTTGATATCCTTGCCTTCCCGGTGCTCACTATATGCAAGTGAAGTCGTTGGTTTTTGCGACCCCCTTCGCGTTCGCAGCAACCAAAATGGCGAACGTGGGTGCGGACCCGCCAGAATGGCCAGAGTCCGCCAAAGTTATCAAGCGTGACGACTTTAGCCTGCAATTTATTTGCACGACAGAAGAGGAGATGGAGAAGGCGCTTGAGTCTTACGAAAAAATCACTCTGTCAAAGCTTGTATGCTGGTAAGTAACGCGATGAAGTTGGCTGCTACTACTACTAGTAGTGGAGTAGTGCTAGAATGAATGAAGGAGGCCGATCAATGGGAAGAAGAAGAAGGGATTCATCGGCTAACTAGTATACTATGATGTCAGATGTGTGCGTTCACTTTGTCTCTGTGTGTGTACTGTACGCGCGCGTGTGTGTGCGCGTGTGTGTGTGTGTGTGTTCGCGCGCCTGTATTTGTGATTTCTTAGCTGTGTGTGTGGTTGCTTGTGACTAGTGAGGTTTGTTCAGGGCCTAAATCAACTTATCCCCCCATCCCGCCTAGGTGATTTTTGCATTCAATTTAAAAAAAAGAAAAACACTCACTACAGTTGAGTTCCATAATCGGAGCCCACATCATTCTCTCTCTCCCTCTCTCTCTCTCCCTCCCTCTCTCTCTAGCTCTCTCTCTCTCTCTCAATTTGTGCTCACCTATTCCATCCACCACTACCCCCCCCCCCCCCCCCCCCCCGCCTCTCTCCCCACCACCCTGGTCTCCAGTCTGTCACTCACCTACCAGCAAGACTGAAGAAGAACAATAGTATTATTAGTATGTTTGAAAGCTTAAGCGTGTTGACGTCGCCACATCTAGTTCATGTGGCTGTGGGGTGGAATAGACAGTTCACCATGTCCTCCAGGACTGTCTTTGCTGGTGGCGGTGCAGAGAGAGCAGATCTGGCCACAGGAGGTATCAACCACCAGCAAGCTGTGGGGAACGGCAGAAGACCTGCGCCGCACCATCCACTTTACGACCTCATGTGGACTGAGACCCTAGCACTGCCAAATTGAGAGAGAGAGAGAGAGAGAGAGAGAGAGAGAGAGAGAGAGAGAGAGAGAGAGAGAGAGAGAGAGAGAGAGAGAGAGAGAGAGAGAGAGCTCAGGCAGAGAGATACATATATGCTACATGTGTATCTGTATTTCTATGCGACTGAGAGAATGCACAAGACAGAATTTCAGATCAAGCCTTACAAATCAAAATTACTGTGTTCTTCAAAGTTCAGTGAGACCATTTTTGGAATGGGATAATTTTAAGAAAATTGATGAATCCAGAGAAAATCAGATCAACCAAGATTGAGATTAATTGTAAATATTGCAACTGAATTGTTCATGAAACAGGTATCAAGATAACGCTAGGAAGACCCAGTATGCAAGGCGGCTGACTTGGAGGACTGATTTCGAGGAAGGAAATGTGACACCAGCAGAGATCCATCGGTGCATAATACGGATTTGTGAACATGGAGGGAAGAAAAGGACTGCATCTTCCAAGGTATGTTAGCTATCTCTTGCATCCCAAATCTTAAACGATGAAATCTGTTATCTGTCCGTCAACATCAGTGACCTGGGATGGTATCAGCGAAGTTGAGTATAGTGAGTGTACTGTATTGTCTCTTAACATGAATGACCTGGGATTGTGCCGGTGAAGTTACATACTGTATTTTCTGTCAAATGTGATTTAGCTAGGATGGTGTCCTTGTATAGTGTAATGTATTGCATGTCTGACAACATGAATGACCTGGGATGATGTCACTGAAGTTATGTATAGTGTACTGTATGGTCTGTCTGTCAACATGAATGACTTGGGATGATGTCAGTGAAGTCATGTATAGTGTACTGTATGGTCTATCTGTCAACATGATTGCTCTGGGATGATGTCAGTGAAGTCATGTATAGTGTTCTGTATGGTCTGTCAGTCAACATGAATGCTCTGGGATGATGTCAGTGAAGTCATGTATAGTGTATTGTATGGTCTGTCTGTCGACATGAATGCTCTGGGATGATGTCAGTGAAGTCATGTATGTATAGTGTGCTGTATGGTCTGTCTGTCAACATGAATGCTCTGGGATGATGTCAGTGAAGTCATGTATAGTGTACTGTATGGTCTGTCTGTCAACATGAATGCTCTGGGATGATGTCAGTGAAGTCATGTATAGTGTACTGTGTGGTCTGTCTGTCAACATGAATGCTCTGGGATGATGTCAGTGAAGTCATGTATAGTGTACTGTATGGTCTGTCTGTCAACATGAATGCTCTGGGATGATGTCAGTGAAGTCATGTATAGTATACTGTCTGGTCTGTCTGTCAACACGAATGCTCTGGGATGATGTCAGTGAAGTCATGTATAGTGTACTGTATGGTCTGTCTGTCAACATGAATACTCTGGGATGATGTCAGTGAAGTCATGTATAGTGTACTGTATGGTCTGTCTGTCAACATGAATACTCTGGGATGATGTCAGTGAAGTCATGCATAGTGTACTGTATGGTCTGTCTGTCAACATGAATGACCTGGGATGATGTCAGTGAAGTCATGTATAGTGTACTGTATGGTCTGTCTGTCAACATGAATACCATGGAATGATGTCAGTGAAGTCATGTATAGTGTACTGTATGGTCTGTCAGTCAACATGAATGCTCTGGGATGATGTCAGTGACGTCATGTATAGTGTACTATATGGTCTGTCTGTCAACATGAATGACCTGGGATGATGTAAGTGAAGTCATGTATAGTGTACTGTATGGTCTGTCAGTCAACATTCTGTGATTCTTGAAATCCGAGAAACTTAAGTACAGAAGTACTATTTAAGTTAATTGTTCAAAATTTGTGAATCTGTGATACACTCATACTGTGATGTGATATTTAAAAATGATAGTTATAACTAGATACATTTAAAACAGTACATTAATGAAAATTGTGTAATTGTGCAGTCAGTGAAATATTTCACAGACATTCTTTCTTCTTCTTTTTCTTACAGCATTGATGCTCTATTTTTGTTGCTATTTTAAAGTTGTATTTATGTGTATTGGCCTACACGTTCATTAAACGTTTACTTAAATGTTGATAGTATGTACATTTTACAGAAATAAAAGGGGAATAAATCTATACCGACTGTCTTGGAGGAAATGAATGTTTTGCTCTTGATAGCTTTCCTTTCTATTCTTTCCCAGATTGCAGTAACCCTTGTGCGCGTGAATGTGTGTGTGTGTGTGTGCGTGCGTGTGTGCTCTCTAAAAAGAGAGAGAGAAGCCACAGAGAGAGAGAGGGGGAAGAGACAGTGAGCAAATATGTGTGTGTGTGTGTGTTAGAGAGAGAGCGAGAGCGAGCTAGCTGTTCGGTTTACAGACATCATTTGACAGCAAACACATAATTGCAATGAAAAGTGATCCTTTTTATTAGCCAGAGGTAAAACATATTATTTCGCAGTTTTGATTATGTAACATTAAAAGCTGGGGACAATGCTGAAAGAACATAGGAAAGATGATGATGACGACGACGACGATGGTTATGATGATGGTGATAATGATATCAAAACAATGGTACCATACTTTGTTTCAGAAACAGTGACAAGACAATAACAAACCGGACAAAAAGAAAACCACAGGAATAAAAACTAGTGTGTTTAAAAACCCACTTGCATCAGTATGGTAATATTGAGAAAATATTTTTTCACAAGAAAAGTTAGTAGATAACAACTTTTCACTCTAACAAGTTTGACTTGTATCAAACCATTAGTTTTGAAATGATCAGCATCTGATTTCGGCTTTGAAAATGGCTGAGTGCTAGCACCCCTGCGTTGATATGGTGTGCCATTCTGTGAATCTGACACCGTGTGCAACATCTGCAAGGTCTAAGGAACCATTGTTCCGAGTTTATTTACGATCGGTTCAGTGGTTTAGGCGCTATGGACTGGAACACATTTCGGCCACACACGGAGGCACACACACACACATAGGGACAGAGAAACGCACAGCCCTCGTTCCCATTCCAATATACTCCCGCTCTGTTAGAACTGGGGGTACAAAAGTAGGTGGTTATGCAAAATCTTCATGACAGAATCTTCGTGACAAAAAATATCATTTACAAAAAAATCGTACACAACCCAGGGGATCATCTTTAAGCAGACCGCGACAGGCCCTACTAAAACGTGTGCACCAACAAGTGAATGAACATTCATTTAACGTCCTCCGGTCTGGAACAGACACATATGGGACATTTATAGAGATACAGATGGTGGGAACGATCCTGGAGGCAGTAGCCGAATGCAGTGCAACACCAGGAAAGTCCTTTAAAAAAAAAAAAAAAATACACATGTATATGTGCACCAACAAGTGTGATTCTGACTTTCAGACCTCAGAGGAGGCGACTGCTATTCGGAAGGGCTAAGTTGGATTTTATGTATATAGCTGTGAAACTTTGCCCGGGGTACATCCCCTTCTCGGTAAAGGTAAAGATGTGCCCCCTCCCCCTCCTCCATTTATCGCCGGGTTCTTTCCATTTTTCAGTCTCATCTTCGATCGTTTGCTATATTTATAATTTTCGTCCATTTAGGGGAAGACGGGGTAAAAAGCGCATGGGCGGGTAAGAAGCCCACCCCAATTATCTCATGAAATAAAGAAAATTTCAGTCAAATTTGCCCATGAGACGAATGCTAGACATTAACGCTCGTCTCATGGGCAAAATAAGACTGAAATTTGCTTCATTTCATGAAATAATTGGGGTGGGCTTCTTACCCGCCCATGCGCTTTTTACCCCGTGTTCCCCTACATACTTATCACATGCATTCAATAACAGTAGAACATAAAGGCAAGACGGAAAAACCGCAATGAACCAGGACTGTGACAAATGCTCCGCGGCTGTTGTGTGTAGGCCTACTGCACTACATGGGGGGGGGGGGGGGGGTCCTATTAAATAATGGCCTTTATCATGACTGCGATTAGTTATTCAACAAAGATAAATAGCTTTTTTTTAAAAGTTGATCAGATACAGCTTAATGTTTGGTCAGAAACGAAGGTGTGAAAATGTGGGGAGAGCTGAGAAATGTAAGAGGGGGGGGGGGGGGGGCACATTTTTACCTTTACCCCCTTCTCTTGTCCTGAAGAACTTTAGGACAGATGACAGTGGAGGGAGACCTCCCAAGGCCAACTAATCCCTTTGGCTGCGGCATTAAGAATCCGCACAAATGCTTCCTAACTCGAGAGCCCAAGTTGTACATGATATTCCATGTCTAGAACATCTTTCTATTGTGCAGGTCTCATGTTACTGTTGGCCCCCACTACAGGCTAGTGTCAACCAATGGTGAAAGCCATTTGAGTGAAGGGTAACACTCACATATCCCCATGACACATGCATTTATACTTAACTACAGATGGCAACTGAACGAAAAAAAAACACTACAAAGAGATGACGAATGACAACGATAGGCAAGTTCCATGATTTGGCATTGAATGGCAAAGTCTGAGAAAATACTGTATTAAAGAAACTAGTCGCACACATTAAACAACACACAGATGTACCCACGCGCCTCCCTATGGGAAAAAAGAAAGAAAACTAACGCATATTAATTTTTATTGCCATAAGACATACACACACACACACACCCACGCACGCACCGGCGCATACACACACACGCACACACGCACGCACACACACACACACACATGCGCGCGAACACGCACGCACGCGCACACACGCACGCACACACACACACACACACACACACACACACACAAAGATGACAGATCTCCGTCAAGCCCTTTCAGGAAAGATGGAATTCTTGTCACAACATAGCAAAAGACACACACACCCCAAAAACCACCCCAAAACCCCAATTGATTATTTCCACGCATATTTGCCTTTATCAATCATACAACATACAAAGGCAACAAAACAATGCCCCTCCCCCCCTCTTTCATTCAACCATTTACTTGCATTCTGTCCAGGTAAGGATTTTTTCCCAGACAGAGAGGAAAATAATTGCATAGGCACTCTTTGTAATACTAAAGTGTAAATCAACAATCATTAATGCAGCAAAATCTTTCACATTTACAGCAGATCGAATAGCATGACTGTATTCTTCATTTCAAAACTAGTATTGCTCCGATGAAAGTAAAGTATGTGGAATAGTAATGTCAGTGGTATGTGTTGTTATGAACAACGAAAGTAAAGTGTGTGGATTAGCAATGTCAGTGTATGTGTTGTTATTAACAATGAAAGTAAAGTGTGTGGATTAGTAATGTCAGTGTATGTGTTGTTATGAACAATGAAAGTAAACTGTGTGGATTAGTAATGTCAGTGGGTATGTGTTGTTATGAACAATGAAAGTAAAGTGTGTGGATCAGCTACACACACACATATATATATATATTCTCTTCTTTTTAATTAAGTGCTGGTTTGCTTTTATTGTGGACTTTCAATCTGGTGCAAAGAGGACAACCTTTCTCTTGTAGAAAGTCTTCTAGCTCAGTTTGAATGTTCACAGTGGACATTCTTTGCAGGCCGATATGCAGACTGAAGAGTCTTTCTCAAAGACGAAACAGCTGTCTTTGCATAGGCATTGTCTATCTCCCCCATTGGGAGAAAAAGTTAATCAGCACATTATTTTCTTTTATTCTTTTCAGAACACAGAATAAATTGTAAAGTTAAAATTAAAGTTATTCAGTTTCTTTCTTAGGTTCACAAACTTAAATATTGGACAAAAAAAAAGTTTTATTCAAGCAAACTATATATATAAGAGGAAAGTTTAATGGTGTGGTTTTTTTTTCTTCTTCAATTCTTGTACGTTTATATATATATATATATATATATATATATATATATATATATATATATATATATATATATATATATATAAAACTATTCTTGCTCTCTTTAAGGTGGTTTTATGACCAACCGTGCTATAAACTGAATAAGTGGCAAAATGAAGTTGGTATTCTCAGTTTCAGTCTCTCTCGGCTCTTCAATAGCCTTCAAGTTACGTTGCACCACCACAAAATCATTTTCATCAACAATATCCTCATCATCATCATTATTACCCTCATCGTCACCATCATCATGTTTTACCCCTTCTGTCTCGTCATCTGCTGAATTCGTAGTCAAGTTCTCGACGTCATCATTCACGTTGTTGTCGTCATCGTCATCGCCTTTCTCACTGAAGCTCTGGCCCTTTGAAGTCCTCTGTCCTGACAGGGTATCGGCACTGCGAGAAACACCAACCAGTTAGTGGGCCGGACCTACAGGGGGGGGGGAGCTTAGGGGGCTGCAGCCCCCATCCTTTTTCCTCAAAAAAAAAGAAGCAATTCATGCCGCCGAGCGGCAGCTAAATTTCCTCGCGGGTTATGTATAGCAGTGTGGAAGCAGCATGATGTGTACTTAATGGTTCAAAACATGTTTCAATAGGGGTGTGAACAGTAATGGAATTAGACCTTTATTTCATGAGCAGATTGCACCAGACTGCACTATTTTGCTTCTCGGATTTAAAACTTTTCCGGGGGAGCAAGCCCCCGTGGACCCCCCTAGGGGTCTTGGTGCTTCACGCCTTCGATGAATTAGTCCCCACCCCTTAAAAACTTAGGTCCGGCCCTTAGTCAGTCAGTTGATATAGATCAGTAAAAAATATACATTATTTTGATAATTCTCTTCAGAACACAACACTAAGTAAATATCAATAGGTCCAATAGTATTTTTCATGTGTACAAGAGACTTAAAAAGAGGGTAGTACAGCAAGCCTGTGTTTCCATTAAAAATAAATTACAACAGAAACAGTAACAAAACCCAACCTGCAATTATGACTGGCGTTAGACTTTAGGAGCATAAAAAATGGCGTTGTTTGGTTCAAGTTCAAGAATGACATTAGGATCTGTTTTGAAGGTTTACTAAAACAATGGTTCATTCATTTATTTATTCATCCCCACTCTCTCTCTCTCTCACTCTCTCTCTGTCTCCCTCTCTCTCTCTCTCTCTCTGTCTCTCTGTGTGTGTGCGTCAAAGTCAAAGTCTCTCTCTCTCTCTCTCTCTCTCTCTCTCTCTCTCTCTCTCTCTCTCTCTCTCTCTCTCTCTGTGTGTGCGTCAAAGTCAAAGTCTCTCTCTCTCTCTCTCTCTCTCTCTCTCTCTCTCTCTCTCTCTCTCTCTCTCTCTCTCTCTCTCTCTCTCTGTCTGTCTCTCACTTGCCAATGGAAGTATTCTGTCCGTTTTCGGTGGCGATCGTTTTGTCCCTGATAAAAGATTCCCTTTCAGGTCCTCCGCTATTCTCTTCATCTTTGTTTCTCTCCTTGGCTGTGCTCCGTCGTCTGCAAACGCGCATACAGAATAATCTGCACTGTCAACACGGATCTGTCTCAGGAAAATGATCAGAGTCTATTGTGAGATTGTGAAGAGGATTGCACATAGGCATGTTACTACTAATACCTGTATTACTTAGCTGAGATGCATCATATCGCTCGCAAACACACCCACAGACACTACGTGCGTGCTTCTGTGACACCAAACAGGTAAGTGATGCGACAAGAAATACGTGACACTACGCATTTATATGTGGCACTACACAGACATACGTGATACCACACAGTTATTCGTGACACTACACATATATACACTACACCACATAGTTACATGGCACCATACAGGTATACCTACACCACACATTTAGGTGACACCCCGCATATAAACCTACACCACACAACTACGTGACACCCCGCAGATATACCTGCACCGCACAATTACGTGACACCACACAGATATACCTACACCGCACGATTACGTGACACCACGCAGATATACCTACACTGCACAATTACGTGACACCATACAGATATACCTACACCACACATTTAGGTGACACCCCGCAGATATACCTACACCGCACAACTACGTGACACCACGCATATATACTTACACCCCACAAATACGTGACACCACATAGACATACCTACACAGGCACGTGCACAGATACGTGACACCACACAGACATACCTACACAGGCACAGATACGTGACACCACACAGACATACCTACACAGGCACAGATACGTGACACCACACAGACATACCTACACAGGCACAGATACGTAACACCCCGCAGATATACCTACACCGCACAACTAGCCTACGTTACACCACGCATATACCTACACCACACACATACGTGACACCACACAGACATACCTACACAGGCACAGATACGTGTCAAGCTACTATCTGATGAAATCCTTACTAATACTACTAACCCATGAAACGACTACTATTTTTTTCAGCAGTTAGTCGTATTACTACTAATTGCTGAAAAAAATAGTAGTCTTTTCATAGGTTAGTAGTAATACCAAAGACTGTACAGGGGAAGATAAACATCCGGTCTCTTTTCCCTATATGAGTAGTGAGGACAGAAACACTGGTTATGTCCCTTTGAAACGTGACACATTTTACACATCGATAGGCCAGTTGAATTCTCCGTTCAAGTTCCAGTCCGAGTTTTTGGATAGCCTCCACTGTGAATAGTGTACACGTCCGCACTAACGATAACTCTATCAGCCCGGTTCGCCGAGCTTTTAAGTAATCCATCTTACCCTTTTAGAATATCTTTGGTAATACTAAGGTTTTCAGCAGATAGTAGCTTGGCTTTACGACTATCTAGTGAAATGATTCCTGTTGGAAATTATGACCTCTCTCTCTCTCTCTCTCTCTCTCTCTCTCTCTCTCTCTCTCTCTCTCTCTCTCTCTCTCTCTCTGTGACTGTATGTCTGTCTTTTTCTTCTGCTTTCTCTTTGTCTCTACACGACTGACTGACTGTTTCTCTCTACCCCTCCCTCCCTCCCTCCCTCCTCCCTCCCCTCTCTCTCTCTCTCTCTCTCTCTCTCTC
>CM065683.1:34921961-34929461 GCA_017654935.2 Phymorhynchus buccinoides
ATAACACAAGCATACAACAACAGGCCCACAATGAACTAGAATAATAAAAGAATGTTACGATCAACATCCTTAAACAATAACTTGAAAGTCAACGAGGAACATCATAGTGATGTCTTCTCAGCAATCAACAACGAAATAATTATTATCAAAGGGAGATAATTCCTGGACACTCCCGAGGATTACTTATAGCAAGTTTAGTCCCTTGTTTTGGATTTAAATAGGTTAGTTACAGAGAAAAACCTATCCAGAACAATGACACACGTTTAACGCCATCAGTTAAACCTAAGTTATCCAAGCCGAAATTATCACTATCTGAAATTCAGATTAACTTCAACAAGCTTTACATCTATCCTCGTGTCTTATTAACCATCCTTTGATTCAATCAATTACGATAATCCCAAATAACATCGTTAATAACATTCAATACACGACAATTACCAATACACATAAAGATAAACTAACAGTATGACTTTCGAACATTAAACAACAAGAAAGCACACGTTTCCGTTTACATTCAACCCATTAGACCTAGTCTCAATGAACTCCTTCATTTAGACCATGACCATCCCTTTTAACAAAGGCCTTTCTCAACACGTGGACCTCGCCTTAGCAGTACAATAGGAGCCAATACAAAAAGGCCTACTCTGGTTCACCACCCTCAGGCAACTGTCCACTACACCTCACCTCTTTAAACTTATCAAGTGGTCAAGAACTCGTGGTCAATTCTACTATTCAATTCAACCGTCTCGCCTTTCCAAACCCAATAAACTCCATCAAATTACCTAGGTAACAAATCTGCCTAGATCATCTTACAATGAGGCTCTCTAACCTAACAAAACAGCAAAAGTATATAAATCGTCAAACAATCATAATTATCTCAACTAACAAAGCTACACAATCGTGGAAGGTTAAATCATCCATAAACAGGAAAGAATATTAACCTTCACTAACACACTTTATGATATATTTGACTCTCTCAACAAGAAGAGAGAGAGAGAGAGAGAGAGAGAGAGAGAGAGAGAGAGAGAGAGAGAGAGAGAGAGAGAGAGAGAGAGAGAGAGAGAGAGAGAGAGAGAGAGAGAGAGAGAGAGAGAGAGAGAGAGAGAGAGAGAGAGCGATCGATGCCGTCTATGGAAACATGTTTGGATCAAAACTAGAAATCCAATTTTATTTCAATTTGGTTTTCTTCAAATAAAACGCTTTAACAGAAAGAAGATCTCAATTTAATTCTACAACCAAAAATAACGCCAAATCCCATGAAGACTGTTCCCTTAGAAATATCGAAAATGCACATCACAAACATGGCAATCTTTATCTCACAAAATCACTAATTAGAAAATCAAAGTCCCAAAATGTTAATACTCATACACACATCCCAGGCAAAGGACTGACCACCAGCTACAGACTTCTTCAGAGCAAGTTAAGACTTCTGCTGCTGGCCATACAAGAGAAAGCCTAGAGAGAGAGAGAGAGAGAGAAAAGTAGAGATTTAACGCCTGCTGGGCCAAAGTTTGGGGCACTTGAAATTATAAAGATCCTGGAAGAGAAAGCCTAGAACGCTTTCACGAAATATATAGCAAGCTTCTACCCACATTTAGCCCTCGGATCCTAATACCTAATCTCATTGGATATCTGACCAGGGGTTTGTTTCTGATTGGTCACTTTAACAAACAGCTTAATTTCATTGGTTTGAACATTTCACCGCTTTAGTAGGTTATAGCATTCCTTGTGGACAACGACAAACGCCCCATCTGTAAGACAGCCCTGGGCAGCTGGAGGAATGAACTGAAACATAGCTCCCAGCAAATCTTCCCAAACAAGTATGTGCTAAATCACTGAGGTTCCCATTTACATACATCGAAGGCGAGAGTGGGGTAGGGGCACTTCACATCTCAGCTAATGAATTCCAATCACAGGGGTCCAGGTGCTTAAAACTTTAGCAAAGATTTGTGCGTCCACCCCTCCTCTGTGGACAGACAGGCTGGCTTATGGTCCACTCGAACCGAACTTGTGACTCTACTTAGAGGAGAATTTCCCACACACTGGGGACACACGTGTCTATAGACTCGAGACAGACAAAGAAACAACCACACCCACATACAAACACAAGTATAGACGCTTACGTGTTGCATACACACACAACCGCATAAGCATAACTAGTATACTTTTTACAAGGGTGTACAGACCCACCAGATCACGTGACAAGACCACGGGTTTCACGTGCTTTCCCTCTTACAGCTGGTAAGACATTTTTGTTTTGACCAAGTTTGACTCCCATACAAATGTCCCCAAATTGAAAACGAAACTTCATTTTAAAGAGCAGCCTCAATTTGAAGTTGGGGACTTTTGTATGTGGGTCACAGCTACCCAGAAAAAAACAAGGGACTTAATCGTGGTGCGTCAGTGCGTCTTTAAAGAGGGTAAAGAAAGAGAATGTTGAAGAAGGATGCGAGAGAGCGTGCGCGTGCGTGCTATTGTTTGTGTGATTACGCATGCGTATGTTTGTTAGAATAGTCTATGTCTCTCTGTGTGAGCCTGCTTGCCGCGCGTGTGTGTGTTATGTATGTGTACGTGTAAAGTGTGTAGGCTACACTGTGTAGGTTAGCTCTTTTTGTGTAATTGTTTAGTTTTAGCTTCAGCATCAGCAACCCACAGGCACAAAAAGCGCTCGGTTTATGATCAGCAGATACACCACACAAGAAAAAACCCACACTGCTGCTGAAAGTGAAACACGCCAACTAGCCCACAAACAACGAACGATTACACTACAAGACGTTACCTACAATTAACAGTAAGACACTACCTACAATTAACAATGCAGCAATAAGGGACACTGGACAACTGACACATATAAGACGTTACCTACAATTAACAGTAAGACACTACCTACAATTAACAATGCATCAATTATGGACACTGGACAACTGACACATATAAGACGTTACCTACAATTAACAGTAAGACACTACCTACAATTAACAATGCAGCAATTATGGACACTGGACAACTGACACATATAAGACGTTACCTACAATTAACAGTAAGACACTACCTACAATTAACAATGCAGCAATTATGGACACTGGACAACTGACACATATAAGACGCTATACCTACAATTAACAGTAAGACACTACCTACAATTAACAATGCAGCAATTATGGACACTGGACAACTGACACATATAAGACGCTATACCTACAGTAAGACACTACCTACAATTAACAATGCATCAATTATGGACACTGGACAACTGACACATATAAGACGCTATACCTACAATAAGACTACCTACAAGTGACAATGCAGCAATTATGGACACTGGACAACTGACACGTATCAGACGTTACCTACAATTAACAGTAAGACACTACCTACAATTAACAATGCAGCAATTATGGACACTGGACAACTGACACATATAAGACGCTATACCTACAGTAAGACACTACCTACAATTAACAATGCAACAATAAGGGACACTGGACAACTGACACATATAAGACGCTATACCTACAGTAAGACACTACCTACAATTGACAATGCATCAATTATGGACACTGGACAACTGACACATATAAGACGCTATACCTACAGTAAGACACTACCTACAATTAACAATGCATCAATTATGGACACTGGACAACTGACACATATAAGACGCTATACCTACAATAAGACACTACCTACAATTGACAATGCATCAATTATGGACACTGGACAACTGACACATATCAGACGTTACCTACAATTAACAGTAAGACACTACCTACAATTAACAATGCATCAATTATGGACACTGGACAACTGACACATATAATACGCTATACCTACAATAAGACACTACCTACAATTGACAATGCATCAATTATGGACACTGGACAACTGACACATATAAGACACTGTACCTACAATAAGACACTACCTACAATTAACAATGCAGCAATTAGGGACACTGGACAACTGACACATATAAGACGCTGTACCTACAATAAGACACTACCTACAATTGACAATGCAGCAATTAGGGACACCTGACAACTGACACATATAAGACGCTATACCTACAATAAGACTACCTACAATTGACAATGCAGCAATTAGGGACACCTGACAACTGACACATATAAGACGCTATACCTACAATAAGACTACCTACAATTGACAATGCATCAATTAGGGACACCTGACAACTGACACATATAAGACGCTGTACCTACAATAAGACTACCTACAATTAACAATGCAGCAATTAGGGACACCTGACAACTGACACATATAAGACGCTGTACCTACAATAAGACACTACCTACAATTGACAATGCAGCAATTAGGGACACTCGACAACTGACACATATAAGACGCTGTACCTACAATAAGACACTACCTACAATTGACAATGCAGCAATTAGGGACACTGGACAACTGACACATATAAGACGCTGTACCTACAATAAGACACTACCTACAATTGACAATGCAGCAATTAGGGACACTGGACAACTGACACATATAAGACGCTATACCTACAATAAGACACTACCTACAATTGACAATGCAGCAATTAGGGACACTCGACAACTGACACATATAAGACGCTATACCTACAATAAGACACTACCTACAATTGACAATGCAGCAATTAGGGACACCTGACAACTGATAAGACGCTACCTAAAATTAACAATACAGTAATTTGTTACGAACAACTGAACAAAATAGCATAAGCCAAATTAATTTACAGATGATAGAAAAGTGTTGGGCTGTGGTGCGAATGGGAAATCGGTATGCTTATATTGATCTAACAAACATATGTATAAACAAGGGCATCGCCGAGCGGCAGATATGCCCTTTGCCGCCGGTTACGCCCTGTACATGCCCCGCCCTGTACCTCCCTTCCCCCTTCACATCTTCGGTCCCCGTCCTCCTTGTGACCTTTGGGTGCACACCCTTGACTGGGTGCAAATCGTTTTCCGGGATGCACACCCTTAATTGGTGGGGTGCACACCCGTAACACTGAGACATGTCTGCCACTCGGTGACATTTAAGCCCCACGTGGCACATTTTGTGCTAGGATGTCTTTTACATTTAGTATTAGACGCCGTCCTTTACCGGGATGTACACCCTTAATTAGTGGGGTGTACACCCTTAACTCGGAGACATGTCTGCCGCTCGGCGACATTAAAATCCCACGTGGCATAATTTGTACTGCAATGTCTTCTACTCTTCTTTTTACACCCACACACATTTAGAGTGATTCTATACAGTATTTAACGAGATATAGGAGGGTGAAGAAAAACGGAAACATGTCTGCCGCTCGGCGACTATGTATATTCGAGGGATAATTTATGTACGAATGTGTTATACTCTTAGTGTCACATCCTGACACAAAATTGGAAGGGATTCTGTCTTCTAGTTCACGAGATACAGCTTGGACAAGAAATATATAGCGCAAAGAAGGAAATTTCGGTTTTCAAGGTCACACTTCAAGGTCAAGGTCAGCATGACAATAATTATTTTTTATGCTCGGATGTTTTCTACTCTAGGTTATACAGTACCACACACAATCTGAAGCACTTCTGTCAATTACAAATGTGGAAAATATGGCTGAAAACCCCATTTTTAGACCCCTACCACTTTCAAGGCCTATCGATCTCCCTGACCTTGACTTGATCTGTATGCCATCATCAGAACGGGCATAAGCCAAAGTACCTACGTGCCAAATTTGAAGACTGTAAGACCAA
This sequence comes from Phymorhynchus buccinoides, assembly GCA_017654935.2. Classification (NCBI taxonomy): domain Eukaryota; kingdom Metazoa; phylum Mollusca; class Gastropoda; order Neogastropoda; family Raphitomidae; genus Phymorhynchus; species Phymorhynchus buccinoides. The sequence goes on from CM065683.1 coordinate 34,927,706, forward strand.
CGGTGTGGAAGTTATGGCCCCTTAAAGAGTTTCGGTTTTCAAGGTCATACGCCAGGGTCAAGGTCAGGACGGCGAAAAGTTTTACGCGGTTGCCTTCCTCTCGTGGTGACACACCACCACACAATATTTGAAGCGATTCGGTCAAGCGGTTCGGTAGATATCCTTGGGACAGACAGAAGAAAAAACGAAAAAAAAACGAGGGATAATTTATATACGAATGTGTTATACTCTTAGTGCCACATCCTCACACAAAATTTGAAGGGATTCTGTCTTCTAGTTCACGAGATACAGCTTGGACAAGAAATATATAGCGCAAAAAAGGAAATTTCGGTTTTCAAGGTCACACTTCAAGGTCAAGATCAGTATGGCGATAATTTATGCTCGGATGTTTTCTACTCTAGGTTATACAGTGCCACACACAAGCTGAAGCGCTTCTGTGAAGTACAAAATAATGTGGAAAATAATGCTTAAAACCCAATTTTTATACCCCTACCACATTCAAGGCCTACCGATCTCCCTGACCTTGACCTTGACCGTAATCGGTATGCCATCATCAGAACGGGCATAAGCCAAAGTACCTACGTGCCAAATTTGAAAACTCTAAGATCAACGGTGTGGAAGTTATGGCCCCTTAAAGATTTTCGGTTTTCAGGTCATACGCCAAGGTCAAGGTCAGGACGGCGAAACGTTTTGCGCGGATGCCTTCTTCTCATGGTGACACACCACCACACAAAATCTGAAGCGATTCGGTCAAGCGGTTCGGGAGATATTCTTGGGACAGACCAAAACAAAAAACAAAAAACAAAGTTACATACACGAACGAAAACATACTCCTTTGCGATCGTAGATCGGCAAAGGACAACAAAGAAACAAACTCGAACGAAAACATACTCCTTTGCGATCGTAGATCGGCAAAGGACAATATTTTGCGCCCATGCACAAACGTCATCAGAGTTAAATCAATCATTAACTCCGCGAGTCGGAATGAAACACAACATTTACTATAATTATCTTTACTGTATTTTTAGGGAATGTGCATATAGCCTAATGAGCAATATTACGCATACATATATGCATCATATTATATAACGAATAATATCACAATTATAATGAGACGTCCTCTTTCCATGTCCAGTGTTTATCAGGGTCTGGTAGAGGCATTGTGCTTTGTTTGTAGTTCATTACGACTTTGTTTTCATTGTTTATGTTATAACTGAAGAACTGTTGTAATGATTGGGGATCATAGACCTGCTTTTTTCATTATGAAATAATCGGTGATCATAGCATAATAAAGGTTTAAAAACGTTGAATTTCAGACTTGTCAACATGGAGTGATATGAACAAAATGGCTGAAGCTTTTTGCGCAACGCAAAAGCAACCATGGTCCAATTAAGGTACGCTATGGATCTAATGATAAACTTCTGACTCTCCTCGCTCCAATTCGTTTCCTGCTATCCAGGATTCATGGGAGATGACCGAAAGAGATGGTTATTGCTTCCAGTCCAAGGTCCTGGCAGAGTCGCTCCATTCTGTCAACTGCATCATCCAATGTTTGACTTTTCACAGCCAGAGTGCAGAATGGAGCCTCATAGTCCTGCTCTCTCAGCTTCGTCTCGTGGGGAAAGAAGAGCAGTTTTCCCTCATCATGGAGCTTCTGGAGAACCTCCGGTGTGGCTGTGGATCTCAGCGCTGCCTTGTTTTGCCAGACGTACAGAGCGCGTCCCAGAATGATGCACAATGGCTTGGGAGCAAAATG
>CM065683.1:34934461-34964461 GCA_017654935.2 Phymorhynchus buccinoides
TCTCTCTCTCTCTCTCTCTCTCTCTCTCTCTCTCTCTCTCTCTCTCTCTCTCTCTCTCTCTCTCTCTCTCTCTCTCTCATCCGTTTAATTTCTTATTATGTCATGCATTCTTTCTTTCTCACTTTCTTTCTTCCTTTCTCTTTGTTTTTCTTTTTGTTCCCAGTCGCACAAAGATGTTCACCTTTTCATCCACCTGTGTCAGTATGCTCTTGTTTAAAGTATTCCTCGTCTTTCCCGTCCCCTTTTTCTTTCTTTCTATTAATGTTTTTTTCTTTCCGCCGTTCTTTCATTCTATTGTTAGCTTCATGTATAATACATGTAGTCCTACATTCTGTACTGCTAACCTAAAGGTGCACGTTAATGCTACGATGTTCTGCTGTATGCAGAATTCGTCCCTTTGTCTCTTTTCTTCTTCTTTTTCTCCTTTAGATCGTTCTATCTTTCTGCTGCTTGCATAGTAGACCTATATTCTACTTTCAAAGTTGTGTATAGATGTCACGGTGTTCTGCTTTAAAGAGGGTCTATGATGCATTCGTTAAATTTCTTTTGTTTTCTTTCTTTTTAGCTTGTTTTATTTCTTCTATTACAGATATTATCTTTTCTCTCTCCCATTATTTCATTCAAGGTGTTATTCATTTGTTAATGTATTTATTTATTTATTCACTCGTTCATTTGTATTTTTTTAGGATATGGATAATTAATTAATTATTTTTTTCTTTCATTGTTTCTTTCTTTTTTTGGATTCACCTTGTTTGTATTTGGTCTATTACACACATTTATTCAACGGCAATTTGTTTGGACAATATATAACACAAGAAGAGCAAAAACAAAGCTTAAAGCTTATAGTGGGCTTATTAGAATTTACAGTATACGTGTATATCTTGACGGGTGCAATGACAAAATGTACACAGACAAACAAAACAAAACATAACAAAAGTGACAAGGAATGAAATTAGAAAATGGGAGCACAATACAATGTCTGTATTTCCATGTAGGCCTACTCTAGAGCCCTGCTGGGATTCAAACTCGGGTCGTGCAGACCCAAAGGGTGAAATGTGGGGTCTCCCCCTATCATGTAATTTTCACTTCTTTGTATCCGGGAACAGCTTCCAGCTGGGCCAAGACTTAAGGAGGAATGTTATTATACAACCCAAAATGTGCATACGTATTTTCTTTTTTTTAAAACACATAGGGGAAGACGGGGTAAAAAGCGCATGGGCGGGTAAGAAGCCCAACCCAATTATCTCATGAAATAAAGAAAATTTCAGTCAAATTTGCCCATGAGACGAATGCTAGACATTAACGCTCGTCTCATGGGCAAAATGAGACTGACATTTGCTTCATTTCATGAGATAATTGGGGTGGGCTTCTTACCCGCCCATGCGCTTTTTACCCCGTCTTCCCCTACATTCATACATATATACACACACATACATAAACACATACATACATACACGCACGTACCCATATACAAACGCGTGCGCGATGGCGCGCACATGCACATGCTCGCACACATACACAGACACGTACTCGTATACACATGCGTGCGCAAGAGCACGTACATACACACACACGCTCGCACACACATACACAGAAACATACGCTCGCATGCTTCACACACACACACACACACACACACACACACACACACACACACACACACACACACACACACACACACACACACACACACACACACACACACACACACACACACACACACACACACACACACACACACACACACACACACACACACACACACACACACACACACACACACACACACACACACACACACACTTATTGACTGTTCGACTTACTGTTTCTTTCTCTCCATTTATTTATGTCTGTCTCTGCCTTTCTGTTTCTGTCTGACTGTTTCTGTGTAGATCTCTCTCTCTCTCTCTCTCTCTCTCTCTCTCTCTCTCTCTCTCTCTCTCTCTCTCTCTCTCTCATTCTCTATCTGTCCATCTCTCTCTCTGGCTTGTCTCTCTCTCTTTGTCTCTCTTTCTCTGTTTTGTCTGTTTGTCTATCTGTCTCTGTGCATCAGCCTGTCTGTCTCTGTGTCTTCCTCTGTTTCAGTCTGACTGTTTCTGTTTGTTACTGTTTGTTTGTCTGTTTGCCTGTCTGTCTGTCGGTCAGTCTGTCTCTCTCTCTCATTCTGTCTGTCTGTCTGTCTGTCTCTGTCTCTCTCTCTCTCTCTCTCTCTCTCTCTCTCTCTCTCTCTCTCTCTCTCTCTCTCTCTCTCTTTCCCTCTCTCTCCCTCTGCTCGTTTGCCAGATCTTTTGAATGAAATTTCGTTGTTAAGAAACGAGTACTTAGAAGACAGAGAGAGAGAGAGAGAGAGAGAGAGAGAGAGAGAGAGAGAGAGAGAGAGAGAGAGAGAGAGAGAGAGAGAGAGAGAGAGAGAGAGAGAGAGACTTGAAAGCTTTATTATGCAAGGGTTGATATTTTGAGTTTAGCCTATTCTTCCAATCAATCAATCAAGAGAGAGCGTGAGAGACAGACAGACAGACAGACAGACAGTGACACAGACTTAGACACAGAGACAGAGAAAATCCAGGCAGAAACAAGAGACGGACTGAGCATGAGGCAAGGACACAGAAAAGGAGGAAGAGAGAGAGAGGGAGAGACAGAAACAGAGACAGACAGATAGGCAGACAGACAGACAGACAGAGACAGAGAAAATCCAGGCAGAGACAATAGACGAACTGAGAGAAAGACACAGAAAAGGAGAGAGAGAGAGAGAGAGAAAAAAAGAGAGACAGACAGATAGAAACAGAGAGAGAGTTTAAGGGGAGGGGGGGGGGGGGGGCTGGAAATAAGCATAGAAAGTGGGAAAATTTGATGGTCAATTTTCTCTGAGGGTTGCTTTTCGCCGTGTGACCTTCCGTAGAAAACGGTACCCGCCGAGGTGTAGAATATTGATCCGGGTTTGTATTCACTGTAGAATACAGACCCTGGGGGTGCTTTTTACGGGGGTTGCTTTTCGCCGTGTGACCCTCCGTAGAAAACAGTACCCGTCGAGGTGTAGAATATTGATCCGGGTTTATATTCGCTGTAGAATACAGACACTGGGGGTGCTTTTTACGGGGGTTGCTTTTCGCCGTAACACCGGCCATGGCCAGGGCCAGCCGGGCCACTCATGAAATAATTACCCATTCCTCATTCGAATTGTTTGCTCGTCCGCCATTGTGAATTTTATGAAACTAAGTGGCATGGCTTTGTACATCGATTTCTCGGCAAATATGTAGATTTACATCCTCCTGCTCTATTTCTTGGTTCTTTCCGTGGCTAGGGTTAGGGTTAGGGTTAGGATGGTTATAGTTCGCATGCGAAGGGTACTTATTTCATGGGAGCTACTTATTTCTCATGACACCGGTAGTTCGCGCCCAAATGTAAGCCCTGTTTAGTTCTGAAAGAATGTGCAATTCCTTTACACGTCGGCCTAGAGTTACAAACACTTTGCTTCAGGCCCTGTAGTCAGGAGTGCGAATTAGACAGTCAACACGGGGAATAGTATGTAAATTAGGCTAAACTCCCAAAACGATTGGCTGTTTAGCCTAATTTAAGGGAACTGCAGCATATTTGAGCACCTTAACTTTAAGCTCCATTATTCAGAAAACGTCACCACAGAATTTTACCAATATCATCCCAGCAAGTCAGAAACACCAGATACTTCATTTTCAAAACATTTATTTTTTAATCAAGTGAAAGATAACCAAAATAACGCAACTTATGTGATTTACAAAAACTGCTCAAATTAGCATCACCTGAAGCGATATTGAGCACCGATGTTTCAAATATGAGCAGGGGTGCTCAATATTGCTGCATGTTCTGTGTGGTTTTAACGGAACATTGCAGGCTTTATTAGATAAATGATATGTTGCTTTGTTTGGAAACAATAACTGTTTGTTACAAATCACAGCATGAAAACGTGTGTCACAGCAAGACTGTGGCCCGAATTTTACATCAAAAGTGGTAACAAGTGATTAAAATCTGTCTAAAATACTTACCCCCAAAACAGCAGCTGGAAAAGTCTGCGGTAGAGCAAGTAAAGGAAATGCATTCCAGTGCGAGGCTTTAAAACACATGGCTCGTGCTTAGCTGTCTAAAACAATGGGGTGCTCATATTTCCAACATGCTCAAATATGCTGCAGTTCCCTTACATACTAATCCACTTTTTTAATGTCTAAGACGTGCTCATCCCTTTACGCCCTAAGTGTCTCAAATTTCTCTTATATTAGCCGAGAGAGCAGCAAAGTATCAAAGACATCTTTAAGTTACTATTAAAAAATCGCCCAGGATTCCAGAATAACTGGTTGCCTCAGCTGAACTCAACTCAACAAACCTTTAATGACTCGTATGACAACTTAGATGTGGCAACACCTGCGGTTTCAGCAATTAAACATCAAAGGACGATAACATTTCAAACCATGATTAAAATAATAGAAACAATATACATAAAACTAGGCCATACAGTTCCACATAAAAAATACATAATAGTTAAAGAGAAATACATGTTTAAGACAACACAACTACATTATTCTAGAAAGCATGCATATCAGGACGACGTATTATTATCATTATTACAATGTACGTTTACATTAATAAATTTACAGGAAAGAAAAAAAACAATAAAATATGTACAAGCATTTCACATGCAGACACACTCACGCCCGTGCACACCAGGTAGCCTACAGTATACTCACAAGCTCACAAACACACTCCTACTCCACTCCAACCAAGGTGCGCCTCCTGAGCTATATGGAAATCATAGTCGGACACGAATAACAAACACATACCTTCTACTTTGCTGCACATGGGGCACGCTTACCTGAGTTTGTTTTTGGTGGCGCCTTCTTGCTCACTTCGATCGGAAAAGGTTACGAGGGTCGTTGATTAAAGTTTGTCCTTGAGCAAAACACTGTTCTGGGAGGTACTTTTACTTTAGTTCATCTATTTTTTCAGAATGTTTTTCAAGCCAACTATAGTATACCTTAAGTAACTTTTCATAAACAACAGTCAAGAATATGTTTTAGTGTGTAAGAAAATTAGTTATATTAAGGGGACATTGACAATGGTAGATTTTCACTCATAAGCAATTTTATTTATGTCTGCGATAATATGTGTATTATTTAACAACATTTTCTACTAAATAAGTTGCATGGTACTGTTCAACAAAAACATTTTTAACCATAAATCTGATGGAAGGAATATATTTAAACAAGCGCGGATTCGCAATCGTTTGTGGCACGCGACTATTTGAACTACAAACAAGGGCATCGCCGGGCGCATTTACATTATGCTCTTCACACAAATAATTTTTGATCAAACACTTTCACTCCACAAGACTGCAGCCCAGCGGTCTATTTTTACCACTCCAATCATTACATACACTGAGTCGCCTCCCCTGACTTTTCAATAATTTTAATCTGTAAACCAGAATGTTATCTCTGCACCATTTCGTAACTTTTTATATCTTTTGGAAAACATTTAAAACTATTTATCCTACTTATGCTCATCGAAAGAAGCACCGCATACTCGTCGTGTCTGTTGCAGTGTCTATATTATAGTATATTACGTATGTTTATTATTTTGTACGCTTTAAAATGAAGATTTATGTGCTCTGTTCAGTATACAATTCTTTCCTAATAGAAAAAATATACTACTTACATATAGTACATATCTATATTGTTAAAAACTCGGGACTTTACTGGTGTTGCACTGCCTCCGGGCATTGCAGCCAGTATTGTTCCCACCATCTTTGTATTTACAAATGTCCCATATGTGTCTATGACCGAGAGGACGTAAAACACCATTTTTCATTCAATTCTTTCCTACGGGTCGAGAGGACGTAAAACACCAAAATTCTTCAATTCTTTCCATACCTAAGGACTGTAGATATGACAACTGAAATGTTACTTTATGCCCAAGTATTTTTTTCTGTCTGTACTTTTCTTTCTCTTTTACAATATGTGCGACAATTTTGGACCGACAGACAGACCGAAAGAGAGTTATAGGTTTGTGGCTTGTGCCTCAAACAAAAATACTACGAAGAACATACAGCCAAAATATTTTTAGAAAGAAATGCTTGGTGTAGTTTTTATCTAAGATTTTTAGATTCAGTCTTTTAACTATAGGCCTACAGCTCAACTTTGCGTGCAACAACTAACAACTGTGACAACAGGAGCAAACGAGTTCACAGACTTCAAACTTTTAATACTGTACACTTTGTGCTTCGATGTATACAGCCAAGGCGTTCGGTTTTGTGTAAACCTCACTTTGTAGAACATAACAGGAAGGCCTGCACGCCAGCCAGCAAATAACAGTTGTATTTGTGTCACTGTTGGCGACTCCGTTGTTTGCCTTCACACATAGATTGCGCTAGGATATTGATCTATATTTTCTGGGGGTTTTCGTTTGTTTGTTTTTGTATGTTGTTGTTGTCGTCTTTCACTCTCTCTCTCTCTCTCTCTCTCTCTCTCTCTCTCTCTCTCTCTCGCACACACATTAACACACACACACACACACACACACACACATTCTCTCTCTCTCTCTCTCTCTCTCTCTCTCTCTCTCTCTCTCTCTCTCTCTCTCTCTCTCTCTCTCTCTCTCTCTCTCTCTCTCTCTCACACACACACACACACACACACACACACACACACACACACACACACACACTTATAGGCTTATATTCTTTAGTTCATGGCTTGTGCTTCCTTGGCATTGGAGCATTGTTTGCTAATGTCAATAAAATTCATTTTTCATTTAATTTATCTCACATACATACATACGCACACAAAAAGCAATAACAAAGACACACACATGCACGTGCACACACGCGTGCACACACACACACACACACACACACACACACACACACACACACACACACACTCACTCACTCACGATGTAGGGCCTGTCCGACAGGGCCTACAGTATTCCACGGTCACACGTGTCATAAATATTCTTGATGCTGGAAAATGTTGGTTCTTCTAGGGCGTGTCGTCGCGATTATCATCAGAAGTGGCGTGAGCAACGTACTGATCCTGATCTTGGTAGAACTGCATGACATCGACAGTAATTGATTTGGAGATTTCTTGTTGTTGCTTCAGTATTTTGTTCCTTGATCTTGCTTTCTCGCTTTTGATGTCGTTTCGCTGCTCGACAAATGTTCGCAAATGTGCTTCAAGCGACGGATGTCCTTTCATTTCAGTGGTTTGAATCTATAGTCTACTGTTTATGTCGCTGTTGGTGTCAGATGAAAGTGTTCTTTCTTTTGAAAACTGTTCTGACTGAAATTCTGATCGCCTGCTGTCTTTTTTTCTTCTTCACTGTTGGTGTCTGTCGCCGAGTCCGTCGTCTGCTAGGCCTAATCTGAAGGTGACAAGAGTTATTTCCTTTGTTTAAGGATCACGGAGTCTAAAAGGACGCTCGTTCAACGGACCGTGTTGTTGAAGTTTAGTTGAAATTGGCTCGAAATAAAGATGATGGAAGAGGAAACACAAATTAATGCGTGCCATTTCAATGGCTTTTTGGTATGCAGGAAGTGAATAAAATTAATGCAAAGCGCTACAGAGACAGGGAAGCGAGGCATTACGCAATCACGCTGAGTGAAAGAAATGTCTATAAAGTTCATTTCCGTCTTGAAGGGATTCACTGGGTCCCTTCAAGGCGGAAGTCGATTTGTGAAATTTTATTTCCTAAAATTATCCAGGTGCAAAACAGGGGTTTGGCGGTCCGTTATCGAGCTAACTGCAGCTAATTGAATTTAGCGGTTTTAGGCAAACGCCCTATGATGGCGGTTTCTAACGGTTTATGGGGAGAACCATTAGCCTTGGAGTGACACTTTAAGTAAACTCTTCTGAGTCTGATCATACTATTCTTTAACCTGTACGTAGGCCTAGTGTTTGAACGATTCACCCGTTTTCGTAACTTCTTATCTTGGACTAGTTTGATGTCATGCAAAACAGCATAGCAACGATGAGACCACTTACGACGCTGGCCCAAAAGGTAAGTTGCCAGCATCGTCGAAATTTCGTTTTACCATAACTGGCTCCCCATCATGCGCCATCATTTGCCAATGCTGGCCCGCCATTAAAAGGGGTGTTGCTCGGCAAAGCTGGTACGATTACATGCCAGCATCGCACTCAAATGCTGGCATGATGGCAAAAACGATACGAAGCCAGCATCAGAACGATGCCTGAATGTTTACAGGGAGGTGTTTTGTGCTCTGAACGCCAATGCCATTCACAATGCCTTGGTGGTACGATTTATGTGACTCTAGCCTCATTACAAAAACGCAGCCTAAGTTTTTTGCTTGGATCGAATATTTTCGCTCTCAAAATGGGCAAAAATTGACCTTAAGACATTAAAGTAGCATTTCCAGTTCTTATCTTTGTTTTGGAGCTTCGGATAACAAACAAACAAGTGTTATCCAAAATAAGATCAGGAGTTGCCAAAATCAGATTTTGTTTGCCTTGAAGAGGTTTTCCCGCTCTGTCTCATTTTGGTTCTGGTAAATAGGCTACTTCCCTTGACCTACCCAAACTTCTCACACAAACATTGATCCCCATTCCTATGCCATTTAGTAGGAAAGCATGTGGTATGATTCATATAAGCGGTACGATGTCAGTGAGTCTCCCATACAAATAAATACAGTCTATTTACATATGTTAATGGAAGCTTTCAAGAAACGGGATTTGCATACTAAAATTAATCAATGATCTTTACCTTTGACCTTTAATAACATGTCACGTTGATCCAGGCCATATAGTTCACATTTTTTGCTGTTATGATCCCCAAATCTGGCATGTTGGTGTATTAGCTTAACGTGATATGGTATGCGTGATATGCGTATGCACACACACACACACACACACACACACACACACACACGCACTGACACACACACACACACACACACTGTTTGAGGAAGCACAGACAAAAGCATAGAATAACGTTTATAAACTCTTTTAATGAAGAAATGCCACCTCTTAGAAGCAAAAGTCAACTCAACTGCAAAACCATCAAACACCACAAGTCCGTGCAAACACTTCCGGTTTCGAAATAAAAAATAAACTAAATACTCAAACAGAACAAAAAGATCGCGACGTTATCTCATAATTAAATTTTAATAATGCTACACTTACTTCCACATTATTATGCAGATTACGGATGGGTTTCCATGCGGAATTTGCCCGTATATGTGTACACGGACTTAAACTCAATTGTTAAACACTATTATTACACAACAAGTTATATATAACTAAACAACACATGCCCTACTTTTAAGATTTTGAACACCACACGTCTAAAACGTGGTTTTTTTAAAAATTCAAACTTGCATCTGACTGAAAATGAGAAATAAATAATGTAAATCATCTAACAGACAAGTAAACCCTAGTAACATAATTATGTTGTTGAAAATAGTACTTAGAATTATAATGGTAATTTTTGTTATAATGACATAGACGACAACAGCGATTTTCATGACAATTTTGATGATGATGGTGATGATGATGATGGTGATGATGTGATGATGATGATAATGATGATGACGACGATGGTGAAGAAGAGGAGACCAACAATGGTGATCACATTGATGACAACTAAAATATTACACGCAATAGATTCGGCATTTCAAAACGAAATCAGTTGATAACTTTGACACAAAGTTGTTCACATACACAGACAGAGAAAGACAGAAAGCTAAACCATTAACAACGAAAAATATAGCCTCTTTGTCGGAGGTAAGGATCCTAACCTTGGCCTACGATACATAAACAACAAACAAAAATTCACATTTCAACAACACCCAATCATATCTGGAATTTTGCGGAGATTCGAGATTCAAGCAAAGAGTGTGTTTCACTTAAACCCAAGTTCCACTCTCGCATTCTTTGGATAATCTCTAGGCCCTTGTTGTATTAAATGCGTTTGCAAAAGAGGCATGCAGTTTATGTTTCTAAAATCGCACAAAACGGGTTATTTGATTTTTGTTTTTATTATTGAATTTTTCATTTTATAAATGTAATGAAGCACATACATGCATAGAATATAGTGTTGATTTTGGATTCAACGATAACGACAACAGTCAGAAACATCAACAGCACTCAATGGTCACAAGGACAACAACAACACGAGCAACAACAGCAACACAACAACAACGACAATAATAATAGTGACTATGATGATGATGGTAGCAAGAACAATGATGATGATGATGATGATGATGATGATGATGATGATGATGATAACAGCAGCCTTATCAATTATATTAATATTAATAATAAAAATAATAATAATAATAACAATGATAGTAAGTGAAAATAATAAACATGACAACAGCAAAACATAATAGCAAAAGCAGGCACAATACCCATAATAACATTGACAATACCCACCCCCCCCCCCCCCCCCCTTAATTATCAGCCACAGTGAGTAAACAACATCACTAATGATAATGATAACAGTAATTAATCCAAACATTTCTAGGAATACACATTAACTAAACACACACACACACTCTCTCTCTCTCTCTCTCTCTCTCTCTCTCTCTCTCTCTCTCTCTCTCTCTCTCTCTCTCTCTCTTTTCGTTTTCCATTTTCTACTTTTATATATGTATTTTTTCCAGAGGGCTGGATGTAAAAAAGCATGTTATTGCTTACTCTATTTACCCTCTATAAATAAAATTCAATCAATCAATCAATCAATCTCCCCCTCCCATCCCTGTGCCGGGTACACAAACATCATTACCAATACTGAATTGTACATGAAAGAGGCATTAAAAAAACACAATAAAATGTATGCACTTTAAGCTGAAAATAGCAGAACAAACGGACCACAGTATGTTACTAAGCACAATGGGTAATATACACGTGAGAAAACACTTGTTAAATATATTTAATATTTGTTTGTGATCCGAAGAAAATGGGAGCAAATGCAAACGTAAGGATAGGATTGAAAAACAGTCAGCGAACAGAGAAAAACATGGGAATAACAAGAAAAGGAGAAAAAGAAAGCTCTTTTATTGTTTTATATCAAACCAACACAACCCGTGCAGTGAAACCTTTTTGACTGACTTAAATAGGCCCTAAGGGCCTGCTACACACATACGACTCGGGTGTGAATGCGATGCGATTTTGACGATGTGAGTCATGATTCACGTGAAATTGATGTATGCGTCTACTTGAGCATAGTGAGCGAAAATGGCAACATTGTTTTTAGACGGAAGTATTTCACGTGAATCATGACTCACGTGACCCAATATCGCATCGCATCCCCATACGATTTTACGCGCGTGTGGCGCCGGCTTTAAAGACACAGAAAAATCACAGCAACAACAACAAAAACGAATTCTAAGAATCAACAATGGTTGACTGTTTTGTTCAACACACTACCACTACTACCCAGACAGTCCCCGCTTCCTGCCCATTCCCTCTACCTCCCCTCTCCCTTCCCTATCCCGACCTGTCACCATCTTCTAACCCTTTACACTTATAGACCCCCAAGTAACAATCCAAGATTCACATTGGCTATGAAACCAACAGTACACGGACATCCAAATGAGGACTAGACAACAAAGCCATGCAAACGTAGTCCCAATTTAAAAACAAGCGCGAAATCGCAATAGTTTGTGGCACGCGGTCTGTTTTTACCACTCCAATCATGAGTCACCTCCCTGGCTTTTCAATAATTTTAATCTGAAAACCAGAATGTTATCTCTGCACCATTTCGTAACTTTTTATATCTTTAGGAAAACATTTAAAACTATGTATCCTACTTATACTCATCAAAAGAAGCACCGCATACTCATCGTGTCTGTTGTAGTGTCTGTATTACGTATGTTTATTATTTTGTACGCTTTTAAATTACATCATTTTAAAGAGCGGCCTCAATTTGAAGTGTAGCCTCGATTTGAAGTGCGACAATTTTGTCAAAATGTGCGACAATTATGGACCGACAGACAGGCCGACCGACCGACAAAGTGAGTTATAGGTTTGTGGCTTGAGCCACAAACAAAAACCGACACTATAAAACACCCAAAAAAATGAAGTTGAAGCGAAGGAAAACTCACTCTCTCTCTCTCTCTCTCTCTCTCAATGCACCCCCCGCTCTTTAGAACTGGGAGTACTTTAAAACCCCAAATGCGCAATTTTACAAAGCAGTGTTAGTACTTGTTTTCACTTAAAGACCCCGCACGTCACGTGTCAAAATCAGGGTTTTCACGTGTTTTCCCTCTTAATTATAGCTAGTGAGGAATCTTAAGAAATATTCCTAGTATAAGAGGGAATGTGACACATGACGTGCGGGGTCTTTAATAAAACATAGTAAATGTCTGTCAATACAAGAGACAGGGATTAGCTCTGATAGCACTGATCAAAGAAATGTTCAAAACGCTTTTTTTTCAAGATGGCCGCCTTCAAGGAATAGATGAGTAGAGAGAACGGCCATCCTCAGCTACAGGGGTGCAGACAGAGTCACTTGCGGCTGACTCCGATAAGCAGACGCAAGTTGGTGGTGAGGCATTTGTACTCCTTGGGGGTGAAGAACCCGTTGCGATCCCTGTCACACAGTCGGTACATCTGGAAGAACACCAGGTCCATGTTGCCTCGCTTCTTCGCCACCGTGTGAACCAGGGGGTGCCTGTGGAAACAAACAACACATTTTCAAGAAAGACCGTCCTCAGCAACATGGGTGCAGACAGAGCCTTCTTCTTCTTCTTCTTCTGCGTTCCCAGGCCATATGGCCATAATGGGTAAGGTACGTATGTGTCAGGTTTTCAGTTTTCACTGGTCTCCCCGCTGCGTACAGCCGACACATTCCGATTTCGGAGGAGCTCAAAGGAGAAAAATTATTTGGAAGATTTTGTTTGGAAAAAAGGCAGGAGAATGGGCCATAAGTCAGAAAGATAGTAGATGATGGAAAGCAAAGGGAAAAGGCAGAGTCAAAGAGAGTGGCAGATTAGAGGAAGTTACAAGTACAGAACTTCCAGACGGTAGGGGAACTATTTTTACGAAAGATCCCCCCGGTATCCCCACGGGGAAGCAAACCGAGCCAATTTTCAAAATGTAAAAAAGTGTCTGTGCCAGTCAGTCGCTGGCTAACTATGACTTCCAGATAGCAGAGGAGGGGGCTGCTCTTCTGGAGGGCTGGAATGAAATTTGTTCATAATGAAGAAGTCTTGCCCAGGGAACATCCTCCACTCACTCAACAGAGAATGATCGAGGATAGCTGGCGTTGGGGAAGGTCCCCAAAGGACAACTAATCCTCTTGGTTGCTGCACTAAGTGCCAATGAGCAGCTTAGGACGCACATTTTACCGCCAGGGGGCAATCAAACCAGTAGGGGCTTAGCGCGTGATATTCTTAGTTGGGCATAGTGAGAGAGAGAGAGAGAGAGAGAGGGGGGGGGGGAGATGAGTCCCTCCCTAAGCCCCTACTGGTTTGATTGCCCCCTGGTGGTCAAATCAGCGTCCTAAGTTGACCATTGTCAGCATAAAGCCTCATTGCCTCCTTGTTTGAGAGCCATAGCCTTTCGCAAAATGATTAAAGTGTACCGTGTTTTTCCATCACTGGAGAAAATACGTTTATTTACAGCTATCACTTTACAATAAGATCTTTAAAACACGCTTTCAGACAGTTCATTTTTGTCGAAGAAAACAGGTTAAGAATTTCCAACCATTGAACAAAACTGGATTTTCAGTGGTTGGAAATTCTTAGCCTGTTTTCTTCGACAAAAATGAACTGTCTGAAAGCGTGTTTTAAACAAAACTGGATGTTCAGGCGACGTGAACAAAGCGGGGTGTGGTTGCGAATTGGGATTCGGAACGAGCGGCGTGGGAGCAACGCCACTGTACGGCCATGGATGTTCAGTGACTTTTCAGTTGAAAAAAACCTCACAACCTTGTTTTCCCCAACTACACTGGACAGTCTGGGAGGGCCTTTTCAACGAGGATAAAGATTTTTGGCAAAGCGTCTGAAAATTTATTTTTGCTAAGTACAAAACAGAAAGAACAAAACGAAGAGGGGAAAAATATGCAGCAACAAAGATACTGAGAGAAAAGAAAGAGGTTTGTAAAGGCAAAAACGTACTTCCGGCGACAATTTAGTATTCTTAATTGTACAATTCTGAGCTTGAATACTTAGGGAAAATATTGTTATCAACCTCCTGATTTCCAAACCTATTCATTACTCAATTACAATTAAACGCCAGACATTTTTCAGTTGAAAATTTCTGTGGGAATATAAAAGATACAGTATGCAATACTGCAGATTCAATGATAGTGTGTACAACAGTAGGCCTATCCTTAGATCCCAGAATTAAGAGCAAAAGACCTTTGGATAACAGATCCGGATATATGCCTTTTAGTAACATGGGTGTTAAATCAGTGTGGTGAAGCGGCTACACTGGCGATGAAAGGGTTTTAAACGCGCAGCATGAAAGCGACAGTAAACCAAAACTCGTACTATTATTATATTAATAGGATTGGGGAAAACAAATATTTCCTGTCAAAACTTAAGATCAAAGTCAAAATTACTTTATTATCTCAACAAGACACATTACATTGTGGTCTCATGATACAACAAGGACAACAGAAAACAAAACATCCATGCATTTGAACAAAACATCCATGCATTTGAACAAAACAAAAGGAACAGAGAACAAAAATCAAGGTACAAAAAAAAGCAAAGTTCATCTTACCAATAAGCAACAATTTTAGATATTGAAACGAGTATGTCCACATTTTCACGAATAAAAAAACACACGCTTGTTTCGCGGTTTAGCTTATTAATGAACCTTATTAACTACCAAATAAGTCATAACCCTGTGCTTTTCAAGGCAATAAAACCGTTCTATTCTGTTCTTTTATTATCTATTCTGCTCTGTTTTGTTCTGTTATCAACCAGGATATGTCCTGTTCTGTTCAGAGACTTTGTATGAAGGGACATTAATTAGTAAAAACGGTGAGTGAAAATAGGGTTTTACGCCATCTTCGGCCTTTCGGCCATGGGGCATTTGTAAATACAAAGATGATGGGAACAATACTGGAGGCAATGCCCGGAGGCAGTGCTAAGCCAGTAAAGTCCCGATTTTTTAATAATACAGATATGTGTAGCAGTAACCACGCCTCGGTTAAACCTCATCGGCTATGGTACCACCACAATTAAAAAGTAAAAACGGTTCTTAACAACATAATTTTTAAATGAAAAGAGAGAGAGAGGGCCACACCCACCTATCCACTGTGTGATGTGTCAAGGCGGAAGAGGAAGTGAGCAGATGACAGAGGAGGAGAACCATCACCGGCACGCGCACCAGTAGTTCCGGTTTCGCGCTTCGGTCACGTGATGTCATTCTGGAAGCGTGGGTCTGCAAAGACAGCAGCGGTGGTGCAAACAAGTCAGTCGCGTCCGACTAAGACTGCCAAATAGCTGAGGAGGCGACGGCTATTCTGGAGAGATATGGTCTGGAATATTTCATAGCGGGGAAGCCTTGTCCTTGCCCAAGGGACAAACCCACTCTCTCAGCCGAAAGGACTTTAGGACAGCTGGCATTGGCAAAGTGACTATAATTCGCCTCGGCTGGAGCACAAAAAGCCAGAGATAAATACCTCCTAGTTTGATAGGCAGTCATTCACAACAGATTAAACTGTGCCTTGTTTTCCCTTCTTTCTTCTTCTTCTTCTTCTGCGTTCCCATGCCATATGGCCATAATAGGCAAGGTGTCCGGTTTTTAGTTTTCACGGGTTTCCCTGCTGCGTACAGCGGAGGAGCTCAAAGGAGAACAATTATTTGGAAAAGAGGTTTTTTTTTAAGGCAGGAGAATGGCCCAATAAGTCAGAAAGATAGTAAATGATAGAAAGCACATGGAAAAGGCAGAGTCAAAGAGAGTGGTAGATTAGAGGAAGTTACAAGCACAGAACTTCCAGAAAGTGGGGGAACTATTTTTACGAAAGACACCCCCCCCCCCCCCCTATCCCCACGGGGAGAGACTCGTGGAGGATGCGGGGTCGTCCAGCTCCCCGTATGGAGGCACGAGGCATCCACCCACTGCCCTACCTTGTTTTTCCATTAGGCCGTGTGCACATTTACAGCAACGTCCGCACGGAAACCTATCCGCAATCCGTAAAAAAATCTGGAAGTAAGAAATGTAAAGAAGTGTGCACATTACACGCGGAAGCCCATCCACATGTCCCATCCGCTTATTTTCTACTTTCTTTTACTTTATTTGCAAACTGCGGATGGGCTTCCGTACGGAAGTTTTCGCAAATGTGCACAAACCCTTACTGTAAAAAAACCATATCATTGTATAGTTCTCACTTTACTAATAGCCTCAATTTCTGACTATTGTCAACACACAGACACCCACAAACACGCGCGCGCGCAGAGAGAGAGAGAGAGAGAGAGAGAGAGAGAGAGAGAGAGAGAGAGAGAGGGGGGGGGGAGGGAGGAGAGAGGGAGGAGAGGAGGAGGCAGGCAGACAGACATGCGCTGTAGAAATCATCTTAATACATAACTAAAGTACTTGCGTAAACTGACCCAGTCGCGACACACGCTTGCACCCCTAACCCTAACCCTAATCTTAACCTAAACCCTTAACCGCTAACCCGATTTTGCCCAAATTCGAACTTGTCCAAGCTTTTGACCCCTAGTATCCACCTGTACATTTTCATGTTGATATATCCAAGCGTTCTCGAGTTATCGCTGTCACAGACAAACAGACAGACAGACAGACAGACAAACAAACAAACAAACAGACAAACAAACCTTTTGTTTTTTTCGTTAAAACACACTGATAACTGTATGTGAGGCCATTTTACACCGAAATATGCATTTTGAGCAAATTTGAACACGGACGGACGGACGGACAAAGTGAAAACAATACCAGTCTCGCTTCGCGACTGGTAATGAGGGATCTGGAGGATATGAGTCAGAGGAGGAGCGTAGTTGTCTTGATGGAGCATAGCTATTCATAAGATTAGTCAGATAGGACGGAGCAAGACCGTTCAGGGATTTATAACAAAGCAGAGAAAGTTTGTAATCGATCCGTTTTTTAACACGGAGCCAATGCAGAGACTGAATCATGGGAATAGCATGAGAAGAATTAGACTGTCTTTGAAGAGAAGGTTCTGAGGGCAACCAGCAAGAAGAGAATTACAGTAGTCTAGACGAGCGAGAACAAAGGCAGAGAGGTATTGAACAATACCTCGAGTTAGTTCCCTATCACCTCTGACAAAATCTCAATGATTTGTGTTTTGACCAAGAAAAGCATAAAAAATGAATGACAACCAGCAAGGTCTTGAATACCGAAAGGGGCCTTCCTGTTTAAGATGCCTACCCCTCAACTGAATTTAATTACAATTTGTTCAGTATTATTTCAGAAAATTGATACACAGACGCACAGACACTTTGCGGCAAATAACTCAGCACCACCTCACCCCACCCCTCGTTATGGAGGGCTTATAAACATGAAATGAATTCAACAATGCCATGGAGTTTTAACCTTCCAAATGTTACAGTTGATTTAACACTGCAAAAGGACATTGGCAGCTTTTTTTATATATCGCTGCTATTACGCATCATATCAACAGACCAATTAATGTGGTTGGAGCAGGCGTTAATGTTGATTTAAAAGAGCGGCGTGGGAGTAACACCAACGGAAGAAGAAGAAGAAGGAGAAGAAGAAGAAGAAGAAGAAGAAGAAGAAGAAGAAGAAGAAGAAGATAAAGAAGAAGAAGAAGAAGAAGAAGAAGAAGAAGAAGAAGAAGAAGAAATTCATTGTTCATATGCTAAAACAGCCATTCAGAGAGTCTTAGGCATGCAGCATGCAAAGAAATGGAAATCAGCGTACGAGGGATTGTTTTTTAATGGTCAGCCTATGGCGATATTTTTCACGCCAGAGGGCAGTCAATGCACTAGGGGCTTATCATGCAATTTTCTTACTTGGGCGTAGTGAGAGAGAGAGAGATGATGGTAGGACCACTCACTGTCTCTCTCTCTTTCTTTATCCCCAACTAATAATATAGAGAGGATTAGCCCCAACGAGCGTCATGCCCTCTGGTGTGACAAAAATCGCACTAAGTCTCTCATTGAAAGGAAGCCGAAGGATATTTGGGCTTAGACTAGAGTAGGGGAAGACGGGGTAAAAAGCGCATGGGCGGGTAAGAAGCCCACCCCAATTATCTCATGAAATAAAGAAAATTTCAGTCAAATTTGTCCATGAGACGAATGCTAGACATTAACGCTCGTCTCATGGGCAAAATGAGACTGAAATTTGCTTCATTTCATGAGATAATTGGCCAGGGGCTTCTTACCCGCCATGCGCTTTTTTACCCCGTCTTCCCCTATCTCAGCCTAGAGCCAAAAAGGTGGCCTTCTAAAACTGTATAAAAAGGACTAAAGCCACGTCTATTTCGAGACGATGGTTTTAACCCCGATTAACCCTTTCTTATTCGTTTAGAGACGAGAACTAGACAATAAGGGAGTATTACCAAAGATATTCTAAAAGGGTAAGAAGGATTACTTAAAAGCTCGGCGAACCGGGCTGATAGAGTTACGCTCGCGTTAGTCAAACATACTAAAAGTAAAACGGTTTTTGTAGGGGAAGACAGGGGTAAAAAGCGCATGGGCGGGTAAGAAGCCCACCCCAATTATCTCATGTTCAAAATGAAGCAAATTTCAGTCTCATTTTGCCCATGAGACGACGTTAATGTCTAGCATTCGTCTCATGGGCAAATTTGACTGAAATTTTCTTTATTTCATGAGATAATTGGGTGGGCTTCTTACCCGCCCATGCGCTTTTTACCCCGTCTTCCCCATCATATTCACAGTGGAGGCTATCCAAAAACTCGGACTGGAACTTGAACGGAGAATTCAACTGGCCTATCGATGTGTAAAATGTGTCACGTTTCAAAGGGAGATAACCAGTGTTTCTGTCCTCACTACTCATATAGGGAAAAGAGACCGGATGTTTATCTTCCCCGGTACAGTCTTTGGTATTACTGGCTATTGCCGGGTGTCAGAAGTGATGTGGCCAGGCGTTCATGATGGCCATGCTAACGAGGTGGTCGGGGAAGAAGGCAGCCTGGAAAAGGGGCCTTCATTTCCTCCCAGTTTCAACAACAAAAAAAAGGTTTATGGACACAGGAAACAGCCTCCCCCGCACAATCACAACCATCACCACCCCTCCCTTTTTCCTGTTCTTCCCACTTAATCCAGGAAGCACGAAACTTATCATTATGGCGATGTTTCTTCGAGTGCGCCTTTATTCTTTTCTTCTGTGAAACAGAGAACTTGAAAGGACGTGGGTAACGTACCGATAGCGCCCTGTTATGCTCGCCTCTGAGTCAAAGACACTGAAACGGAGTTTTTTTCGCAAGTACTATTATTATTATTATTATTATTATTATTATTATTATTATTATTATTATTGTTGTTGTCATGTTATTATTAGTATTTGATCATTTAAATGCCCTAGGCCTTTACAATATAGCAATACACATATAACACAAAAGATAATAATATTTATTTGTGTCGATTGATCGATCATGAAGCCTGATGAAGTATTAAAATAATACGAAAGCTCGCAATGAACAGTGTTTTGGCTTCGTTGATTATCTTAAATATTTATTTGTGTGTTTGAAATCACATGAGGTCAATGACTTTGCCCTCTTTTTCTTTCTTTCTCTTTTTTGGTGTCTATTTTTAGGGCAGGGGGTTCCCGTACCCCAGTAACACAGGGGGACTGCGCAGGGGCACAAACTTCAAAAAACATATTATTGGAACAATTTGGTGTGCATGTGTGCCAGTCTCTCCTTTCCGATTACGCCATATTGCGTTAGGTATTAGGTACTTTATAGTCACAGAGGCGTCTCTGTGAAATTCGGGTTGCTCCCACCTGGAGAGCGCGTCGCAGCCAAAGGCTTTTTTTTTCCATTTAAAAAAAAATGTCATGCGATTTTTGTGTGACTGATGAGGAAGGAAATGACAACTTTTTCGTTGCCACTGGGTTTAACGTGTGCTAAGTGCATGGGCACACCGGACCTCGGTTTATCGTCTCATTATCGTCTCGGTTTATCGTCTCATCCGAAAGACTCCACGTTCAGACCGTAAGGCCTAGTGCAAAATGAGAGGGAAAATCCCCTGTACCCAGGTTCGAACTCGGGTTTACTTGACACAAGGCGAACGCGTTACCTCTGTGCCACTCTAAGAGGCAATGTATCAATAAGTATCCCCTACAGCATAGCCTTTTGTGGAAAACTATAACTCTCAAACTATGGGACGTTTCCACTGGCTTTATTGCTGCAGCAAAACTTGTGTGCTTGTGTGTGAGTACATGCATATGTGTGTGCATGTGAGCGTGTGTGTGTGTGTGTGTGTGTGTGTGTGTGTGTGTGTGTGTGTGTGTGTGTGTGTGTGTGTGTGTGTGTGTGTGTGTGTTGTGTACACGCGTGCGTGCATGTGTGTGAGGTTGTGGGTGTATGTGTGTCTGTATATGTAAACACGCGTACAATAAAAATGGGGTGGTAGTTTCTCCCATGTTTTCGCTTTGATCCTTTAAAATTTGAAACTTGGGATGAAACAGTAACCAGGAAGTGTGCGTACTCTTTAAAGGGGCACCCTGACGGATGAGTTTTTTTGTAAGAAACACGTCCAGATCACCAGGAAAACACCTTTCACAGAGATTGCAACACTCACTTTGCTCTGGTTTCCCAGTAATCAAACCGTCAAATCGGCGATTCCTCCTTGGCGGAGGTGCTGGAAGTCAAATTATTTCACCCAAAGAGAAGGCGTGTGCCGTCTCTTTTCTAATGGCCGCCTGCGTTTAGACCAAATCGTTTGCACGAACTTTTCGCAATACAAGCCTTTTTATTTTTTTTTTTTTTTTTTATTCAGTTTATCAAAAATAGTTTCGCTCACAACAAAGGAAACAGCTCCTTTTTATTTTTTACTGCACTACAAAAAAAGAAAACGCATCAACCACAATGAGTGACCTCCACCCACCCCATCCAAAATGGCTACTCTCTCCGGCATCTCCGCCAAGGAGGAATCGCCGTTTTGACGGTTTAATTTATAAGAAACCAGAGCAAAGTGAGTGTTCCGATCCTTGAAAAGGCTGTCTTTCTGGTGATCTCGACATGTTTCTTGCAAAAACTCATCCGTCAGGGTCCACCTTTAAGAGAAGACAAAAATCAGGAACCCTGACAGCCCTTATTATTAATCAAACGATTTTATTTCCAATTGACTGACCAGTATTTCTAAGCAGGTAACGCCCGTGCATGACACCATTTTCAAAGAAAAGAAGGCTAAACCAGTGATTATTTAAGTTTACAACAAACCAAGATTTCCCAAGCAAATTACCAGTATTTGGGGTAAAAATAAAGGAAAGAAAACATAACATTTGGTTGGTAAAACCATGTTGCGTAATGGGAAGATTAAGTAGGGAAATAGTAAAAGCTTACAACAAACCCATATGGGCCTATTCCAAACAATAAATCGGTAAAGGTAAAGATGTTTGGAATACTAACCCTAACCCTACCCCCCCCCACTATGTACTGCAGTAGGCTACACCGCGATTTGTCACAGTTGTGGTTCGTTGCGTTTTTCCGTCTTATAGGGTGGGGGGTAGGGTTAGGGTTAGGGTTAGGGATAGGGTTAGTATTCCAAAAAGGTTATTAGCTAAAAATATTCCTGAAATATAGCTTTATGTATGGTAAGAAAGGCAAAAACGGAAAAATGCAATTAACCGAGAAATGTAGGGGGGTGGAACATCTTGAATAATTGGCGCCTATTATTTTTTTATAAAGGGGTAAAACCCGTCACAAGATTATATTTTTCCAAAGAAAAGTTTGCACCAAGGATTTCAAACATCTAAGACAAATTCACATTTCTTACCTGACGACGAAAATGGTGTTGTACGTCCTCTTGGTCTGAATCAGACACATATGGGACATTTGTAAATACAAATATGGTGGGAACAATACTGGAGGCAATGCCCGGAGGCAGTACGAAACCAGTAAAGTCACGATTTTTTTTATTACGCCTGGGTTAAACCTCATCGGCTATGGCACCGCTACAAGTATTTGTTGCATTTAAATCTTTCTTACCTTATTTCAGAAATACTTGATATTTAGAGTACTGACGAGTCTTTGCGTTGGTTGGGTCAGTGGTATGATGAATAAGCTTCAAAATCTTTTTAACTTATAGAAGAATACGGTCACTGTTGCGAACATACGATGTTGTCTTACGCCTAAGATTACGCCCCCTGGCGTTTGTCGAGGAAAAATAACAAAAAGCGGTTTCAAGAAGAAATGAATAACTCTAAAAAAACTCCAAGAAAACAGAAAGAACAGTAACTCTGGAGATTGCAGTCCTGTCCATTTGTAAAGGAGTGAGCTTCTTGCATGCTCGTCTCATGGGCAAAATGAGACTGAAATTTGCTTCATTTCATGAGATAATTGGGGTGGGCTTCTTACCCGCTCATGCGCTTTTTACCCCGTCTTCCCCTAATCAACATTTTAGAAAACATTCTCTAAATTATTAAGCAATGTTCATTGAGATATAACGCTAATCAATTGTGGCGGTACCATAGCCGAGGCGTGGTTACCGCTACACCTATCTATATTGTTAAAAACTCGGGACTTTACTGGCGTTGCACTGCCTCCGGGCATTGCAGCCAGTATTGTTCCCACCATCTTTGTAGTTACAAATGTTTTATATGTGTCTGTGAACGAGAGGACATAAAACACATTTTTCATTCAGATATAACGCTTTTGACCTGTAGTCCAGAAGAAAACAGTCAGTAAATGGCATAGTAAACGAAATTGTTCACTTCTTTTTTGGCTAGAAATTTCCAAGTGGCACTGGTAGGGGAAGACGGGGTAAAAAGCGCATGGGCGGGTAAGAAGCCCACCCCAATTATCTCATGAAATGAAGCAAATTTCAGTCTCATTTTGCCCATGAGACGAGCGTTAATGTTTAGCATTCGTCTCATGGGCAAATTTGACTGAAATTTTCTTTATTTCATGAAATAATTGGGGTGGGCTTCTTACCCGCCCATGCGCTTTTTACCCCGTCTTCCCCTAGTATGATGTTTAAGAAGTAGTATGGTAAGATATCGTCTCTGTTATCCAGGGACGGTATTCACGTTGAGATAGCATGAGACTTAGCATGATGCTAACTTAGAAGCTCTTCCAATGTCCTATAGGATGTAATAGGACTTTTGGAAGAGCTTCTAAGTTAGCATCATCAACTCAACTCAACTCAAACAACTTTATTATCTCTTAGAGAGAAATTTAGTGTGGTGATGTCTGCGATTGACACAGTTAAAACAAGACACATTAATATAATATACATTAAAAACAAGATGTGCTTCTAAAACATAAATGACAATACCATTAAATCAAAACACACATGATGATAATTATCACTTGAAAGCAAAACAGCAGTGCTTAAAACAAAATGTTGCCAATATTATAAAAAATAAAATAAAACACTACATAAAATATTACCGTTTAAGATAAATCACTTTAATTATATAATTTTAAATGCACAACACACACAATGCTCTTATTTATAACAAAACACGCATACTTTATATTTAAACAAAGTCATATATTATCATATTAACAAGTTAACATATCCACATAATTCATATTTTAAAAAAAAAAAAAAAAAAAAAAAAAAAAAAAAAAAAAATGGATACGTGAGCACCTACTCAAACATATCCACACACAAACCAGCATAAATTGTAGCAAATCCACAAAGAACAAACACATACACCCATGCCTACTGAAAGACACACACACCTGCGCGCGCGCATTGACCGCACGCACATACACCCCCCCCCCCCCACACACACACACACCGGTACACGCGCGGGAGCTAAGAGATTGTTGCTTGTTAAAATGTGTACCAATCTTAAAACGTATAGAAGCCTAATTAAGACAGATATTGCACTTATTTATTTAACAAAGAAATGGACACGGGTAAAAAACTGTTTCTACTTCTAAGAGTCTTGAATTTCGGAGTTCGGAAGCGCTTGCCGGAAGGCAAGAGCTCATAAAATTTGCTGAGGCCGTGGCTGCAGTCACTCGATATCATTCGTCCTTTGTGTTTCACTCGTCGTTCATACAACGCATTCATACTGCTCTGTTTCACTCCCACAATCTTACCGCAAACGTTCACTATTTTATTCAATACATTCTTATTCTTGACACTCAAACTACCGAACCAACACTCACAGGAAAACGTTAAAATGGACTCAATGAAGCACCTGTAAAAACCCTGTAGTACTGTTTTGTTGACATCAAGACTTCTTAGTTTCTGCAAACAGTACATTCTAGAATTGCACTTCTTGTGTATTGCATCGACATTGGCATTAAAATTCAATTTATGATCAATAGTTGTTCCTAAGTACTTGTACTCACTCACTCGCTCAACTTTCGTTCCGTTAATAAAAAGATCAGGCACAACTGAGGGCTTTCGTCTAAAATCAATCACCATTTCTTTCGTCTTTTGCACATTCAGATCTAGATAATTATTCTCACACCAGGTAACGAAAACATTCACACGGTCAAAATAGATTTGGTCAGAATTGGAAAGATCTTGGAGAGCAGAATCATCGGAATATTTGATCAGAGGAGTGGTTTCAGTGCCAGTGCAGTCGTTTGTGTAGAGAGTAAAGAGAACAGGTGAGAGGACAGTGCCTTGGGGAGAGCCAGTAGAAATGTGTCTAACAGAAGAGAGGGCCTTTTCAAAACGGACAGACTGGGATCTATGGACAAGAAAACTGACGATCCATTTAACAAGTTTAGGTTCAACATCATAGGAAAGAAGTTTTGTGGCCAATAGGTGGGGTTGGATAGTGTTAAATGCAGATGAGAAATCAATAAAAAGAATGCGTACAAAAGATCCAGGTTTTTCCAGATGTGTGTAAGTGTTGTGGAGGAGAGTGAGTGTTGCGTCGTCTGTACATCTGTTAGGCTTGTATGCGAACTGGTTTGGGTCAAGGTATCGTGTTGTCTGTGTTGTAACGCGTTTGAGGACGATTCTTTCAAAACATTTCATAGGAATTGAGGTCAGAGCAATGGGACGATAGTCGTTCAAAGAGGCAGGCTTGTTTTTCTTGGGCACAGGACATATCACAGACATTTTCCATAAATCAGGCACACAACAATCATTTAAAGACCATGAAAACAAGAAACTAAAAACATTGCACAACTGAGCAGCACACAATTTTAAAATACGTCCAGTTATGTTGTCAGGGCCAGCAGCTTTTGTAACTTTCAATCTCTTAAACAAACCTTCCACTTCCACAACATCGATCACACTCTCAGCCACGCCGCGCACACTCTCATCATTTTCCACTTTTTCATTCAGTTCTCTCACAACATGGTCAAAATCATCTTTTGCATCATCACGTTCAAATCGGCAATAGAAATCATTGAGCTGTTCTGAAAATTCTTTTTGCTTTTCTTCAGGCATGACTGACGCTCGGCTGACTGGTTTATTTTGACCAGTGAGAGTTTTTAGCCCTTTCCAAGCATCAGCCATGTTCCCCTGTTGAAACTGATTTTCAACTTTTTCTTTGTAGATCTTTTTGCTTTCTCTTATTTCATCCCTTAAGGTTTTTTGCACCGTCTTTCTCTCTGTTTTGTTATCAGTCTGAAAACACAATCTAAGTCTGATGCTATCTCGACATGAATACCGTCCCTGGTCAATATGAAGAGAAACCGTTTAAAGATACAAACCGACGCGGGTTTGTATCTTAGTATGTAGATACTAGTTACACCCGTGCTCCGCACGGGTCCCAATTTTTTTTGGGGGGAATGCAAAGAAAAGGGCGGAAGCTACGAAACACAGGTTCGGCATTCTTCGTGTTTTCCTAGGTAGATTCGGCAATTTTTGACACAGCTCGGGCGACGCAGACGACACAAAATGTCAATGAAATTTCATACATTTTGCCTTTAAAATCAACTTTCAAAAGCAAAATTTTCAGCCTGACATAGCGGAATCGCATCCCAACGCGTTCTTCTGGAACTGTATGGCAAGCAAAAGTCCGACATTTACGCGGTATCCGAGTTTTTACGTTCTTTTACATTTCGGGCCTTAGCGTATTATATTATAGATGATATGCGTATATGCAAACGTGTAACGCTCTGTTTTACAAAAAGGAAAAAAAATAATTTATGAACGAATGAATCAAACACAAGCAAACATGTACATGCAATTTACATTTTAACATACATCCATTCATTCTTTTTTTTAACTTGATAAAGACAGACAGATGAGCAATAAATAAATTATCCAGTGAATAACTCATTCAATACAGATACAGAAACAGAATAATAAGAGGAGGGGAAAGAAACCCCCCCCAAAAACCCACCAAACAAACAAAAAACATTAAAAAAGGAAAATTTTAGTCACGTCTTTTCTACCCTATAACACAGCTTTGTGTAGATTATATAATATGTGTCCTTTATTGTGTGCAAATATTGAGACACAGCTACGATTATATTTCTTTAAAAGATACTTAGATGATCCGAATTATTATGCAGTTAAGTGAAAACTCTCGTGACACTAAACAACAGTTTTCTATGTAGGATTTACATATGATATTGGAGTTAAGCGTCTTAAAACGAGTTAAGGTTTAGTTTGGGGATTGCACAAAGAAAGTATTTCCAAAAAAATAATTATCGTTCAAAACAAATGCTGTATTGAAATTATCTCCTCGTTTTATTGAAAAATTAAACAAATTAGTTATAGTATGACACTCTAATAACCCAAATAAATTACAGGTCTTAATACACACACGCCCAAGAAAGAGAATCAGAACAAACGAGCAATGTTTACAGCATTGTTCATAAGTAGCTAAAAACAAATATGTCTCTGGGGTGAGATACAGTCTAATATTTTTGTTTAAATCTCCTGATCCGAGAGATAAAATAAATAATCGCCTGGTTTGTATATGGGATGTTCTTCAAGTAAAACTATAATGTAGGATAAGCCTCTGCCATTTTTTTTATCTCCGTTTTTCTCCTAATAAAAGATTTTCTAACAAAATCGTCAATTCTACAATTTATAGTAAAGTTTCATTACTTTGACCATATTTTATTCACTATGTTTTTTGCCGTTAAAACAAAAGAGGTGGAGGGTGGCATATACAAAAGGAAAATATATAAATAGGTTCTTCATAAGTTTTAAAACAAAAAAAAGAATTAGAAGCAGCAGAAAAGCACCGACACGCTCCAAACCTCCGCCTGCAAGCGCAACTCAGTTTTGGTTTGTTAAAAAGCCCACAGAACACAAACACAAGGCACACGATCAGAATGAAAACCGTTAACAGCAGAGTAGAATGTCACTGTCTACGTAGCATTACTGCAAGCACAATATTTTAAAAATTATACGATATATTTTATATTTTAGAAAGTATTTTTTATAACTCTCAAACTTCGAAGTGACCGTCAAAATTTCCGAAAAGTGCGGTTATAACTTTGAGTCAAACTTTGAGTCAAACTTTGACTAACAATATTCTTTAAAAAGAGTAAGCCAAATAACTAACCTTTAAAGTTACAAACAATTAGAATAAAAGAAAAATCGTGTTTTTAGATATCATTGCATTAGGGTAAAAGCTACACATGACTCAATATAATAATAAAGCATTGTTTTAAAAATGACACGGGTCTTAACTGTCCACAAAAACGATTGCATCAAAATCTGTTCATAAAAATTTCATAGCAAATCTACAAAATAGCCACAATTTTTAAATTGCAACAAAGTTAATTATTTATTTAAAAAGATTCCAACAACTGGACAACTCAAAATCGAAAGAAAAAAAGGTAAAAATGTAATCTTCCACGAAAATGTCACACACACACACACACACACACACACACACACACACACACACACACACACACACACACACACACACACACACACACACACACACACACACACACACACACATTTGTAGTTATACTAGTTACAGTCAGACAGACAGATATACACTCTTCGTCGTTAAGTAATCGATAAATGTAAGCCTACATCGTTGTTACTTACTCTGTCCAACTTTTGATGCAAGGAAACGATCACATACAAAATGTAACTGAAGCAACAAAAATTATTGGGTCTAGTTTTCCACTTCCGTTCTTCTTTACTTTATTTTTCTTTCCCCAAGTTCCAAGGAGATTTTTCAAGTCATGCACACACAAACACTGTCAAAACTTAAGACACACACTATCCAGTGGAACAGTCAGACACAAAGAAAGCAATAAGACTCAGCACGTGCTAAACGGGCAGAGGAAGAAGACCAAAATGTCTGTCAGATTTCAAAGCTACCGCACCCCTCCCACGCCAATATAGCGAAGGTGTGAGACTCTCTCTCTCTCTCTCTCTCTCTCTCTCTCTCTCTCTCTCTCTCTCTCTCTCTCTCTCTCTCTCTCTCTCTCTCTCTCTCTCTCTCTCTCTCTCTCTCTCTCTCTCTCTCTCTCTCTCTCTCTCTCTCTCTCTCTCTCTCTCTCTCTCTCTCTCTCTCTCTCTCTCTCTCTCTCTCTCTCTCTCATTCAAACGCCCACCTCTTCTTCCCTTGTTTGTCTATCCCATAACACCATCACCACCACCCTCCCCCAAATGGTCACTACCACCACCACCCCTACCCTCAATGAAAATTCACAAAAAGCGACGACTTTTAGAAAATCAGCGGTTGTCATCCATAGCAAGGTTTCCCTTACCCTAACAACACTCATTGAAAATAATACTTGCCAGTGTAAAAAGAAATAACTTTAAACAAATAGCTCTATGGGGAAACTCTAAACAGTCAGACTGTGGAGTATTTTGTATAAATAGTTCCCCCACCTTCTGGGAGTTCTGTGCTTGTAACTTCCTCTGATCTGTCACTCTCTTTGACTCTGCCTTTTCCCTTTGCTTACTGTCATCTAGCCTAATATCTTTCTGCCTTACCGATCCATTCTCCTGCCTTTTTTTGTCTTCAAGGAACACTTTCAAAAACATTTCCTCCAGCCGAAGTCGGACTTGCTGGGCTACTAGTTTTTAGTTAGGTGCATAACGGCAGCATGACGCACCTGCGCTCATAATTGACTGGAAACTGTCTGAACGATCGAAGAAGAAGAAGAATCCATAGGGGGAGACGGGGTAAAAAGCGCATGGGCGGGTAAGAAGCCCACCCCAATTATCTCATGAAATAAAGAACATTTCAGTCAAATTTGCCCATGAGACGAATGCTAGACATTAACGCTCGTCTCATGGGCAAAATGAGACTGAAATTTGCTTCATTTCATGAGATAATTGGGGTGGGCTTCTTACCCGCCCATGCGCTTTTTACCCCGTCTTCCCCTACGCATTTCTTCTGCTTTGGTCTTTTTTCCAACCCTCCCTCTCCCAAACTTTTACCCCGCTTCTTATCACATCCTTTCCCATTTCCCACCCCCACCCCCAAACCATATTGGCTTTTAACCCCATACATTTATCTTGTTCCTTGTTCATGTCAGCCGATATAACTGATAGACGCGGATCAGTCAGTAAACATTAGTTTCTTGTTTCCCCGAGGGGGGTAAAAAGAGAACGCGCTGTCACTTTCTTGGGGTTTTATCGTTCAATTAGGGCCTATTGCGTTTCTCTTAAATCAGTAATCCTTATGTTTTGGTTGTAAGAATGGTCTGATAATCCAATGTTTATAAGGAAAGCTGACAGGCGGGGCTTTCGTTTCTTCGTTGGCAAAATAGTCTTCCTAGAATTGGCAAGCCTATTTAAATTTAGACAACAGAGACCCTCTGAGTTATTGTCTGGAATGGCAGTTTTACAGTTTCGCGCCTTCTTCTTTTTTTAGAGATGATAAACGTAAATATCCCCTTATCAAGCAAACGAAATAAACAAGATGGCAGACTAAGCTTGTTAAAATTCTATTGTATCGGAAAAGACGAAGACTTATCTACATACATTTCTTTAAATATTCCCTTATCAAGCAAAAGAAA
>CM065683.1:34969461-34994461 GCA_017654935.2 Phymorhynchus buccinoides
GTAGCTCATATCAGAAGGACTGATTCCTGCACTACCGCCCGAAGACTTACTCTTGTAGCTCAAATCAGAAGGACTGATTCCTGCACTACCGCCTGAAGACTTCCTTACTCCTGTAGCTCATATCAGAAGGGCTGATTCCTGCACTACCGCCCGAAGACTTCCTTACTCCTGTAGCTCATATCAGAAGGACTGATTCCTGCACTACCGCCTGAAGACTTCCTTACTCCTGTAGCTCATATCAGAAGGGCTGATTCCTGCACTACCGCCCGAAGACTTCCTTACTCCTGTAGCTCATATCAGAAGGACTGATTCCTGCACTACCGCCCGAAGACTTCCTTACTCCTGTAGCTCAAATCAGAAGGACTGATTCCTGCACTACCGCCTGAAGACTTCCTTACTCCTGTAGCTCATATCAGAAGGGCTGATTCCTGCACTACCGCCCGAAGACTTCCTTACTCCTGTAGCTCAAATCAGAAGGACTGATTCCTGCACTACCGCCCGAAGACTTCCTTACTCCTGTAGCTCATATCAGAAGGACTGATTCCTGCACTACCGCCCGAAGACTTCCTTACTCCTGTAGCTCAAATCAGAAGGACTGATTCCTGCACTACCGCCCGAAGACTTCCTTACTCCTGTAGCTCATATCAGAAGGACTGATTCCTGCACTACCGCCCGAAGACTTCCTTACTCCTGTAGCTCAAATCAGAAGGACTGATTCCTGCACTACCGCCCGAAGACTTCCTTACTCCTGTAGCTCAAATCAGAAGGACTGATTCCTGCACTACCGCCCGAAGACTTCCTTACTCCTGTAGCTCATATCAGAAGGACTGATTCCTGCACTACCACCCGAAGACTTCCTTACTCCTGTAGCTCCAAACCGAAGGAGAATCCAGTCTACAAGATTTATCGGCTGCCAAGATGAAAATGTAATGCAACGACAAGCAGTTAACAACTCAGGAGGCTTCATCGTTCCTCCAAGCAACACAGCACAATATAAGAATTCATTTTTTGTGAGAACTGTGGTGGACTGGAATCAGCTGACAGACGCCTCCATCACAGCAGGCCCCGCCAGCGCAGCATCATCAGCGCCAGGTGGAACATTGCTGGGGCCTCCTTTGCATTCAAATACTAAACCATAGATCAAAGTAGTGGTAAATGAAGGGCAGGGGCTTGCCCCTGGTGAGCGCTACGCTAGCCGGAGTGGTCCAGCTTGGATACTGCGAAAAAAAAGGCCTATGGTTCACTTATTAAAGAACTGTCTAGAAGATCCTGACACTTTTTAAAAAAACATCGTTAAACTCTCAGTGCGCTCTCCCGATTCCGTTGAGTTTATAGCCTTTATAGACTCCAGTCGCAACTTTTTCATCGCGTTGCATTGCAGCCTCTAACAGTGATTTTCTCCCGATTCAAGAAACAGTAAGGGGTTAATCTGTACACATGAATTATATGTGACATTGTTATATTGCATTAATCTTTTATGTAAGCTTACGCACACATACACACGCACACCGTACATACACACCGCGCGCACACATACGTGCGCACTCACATACACACAAACATGCATGCGCACTCATGCACGCACACGCACACAAACATGCGTGCGCACCCACTGAATGTGGTGTGTGCATACACCCATCTTCGGACTGGAGTTAGGAAGCGCTAGTAGGGGAAATGAAGCTAGGGAGGAGCCTGGTGGGGGGAGCAGAAATATTGGGCAAACTCTGATAATGTCTTCCCCGACATAACCTTCTTTATAAAAAAAAAAAGGTCCAAAGTCTGTTTCTTCCACCCACCTGTGGACTTTGTGTCTCCTGCCTGCTGTCCCATAGGAATGAATCAGAGTGTAAGTAAGGCAAAAAGAGAGAGAGAGATAGATAGAGAGAGAGAGAGAGAGAGAGAGAGAGAGAGAGAGAGAGAGAGAGAGAGAGAGAGAGAGAGAGAGAGAGAGGGGGGGAGAGAGAGAGAGAGAGAGAGAGAGAGAGAGAGAGAGAGAGAGAGAGAGAGAGAGAGAGAGAGAGAGAGAGAGAGAGAGAGAGAGAGAGAGAGAGAGAGAGAGAGAGAGAGAGAGAGAGAGAGAGAGAGAGAGAGAGAGAGAGAGAGAGAGAGAGAGAGAGAGAGAGAGAGAGAGAGAGAAGAGAGAGAGAGAGAGAGAGAGAGAGAGAGAGAGAGAGAGAGAGAGAGAGAGAGAGAGAGAGAGAGAGAGAGAGAGAGAGAGAGAGAGAGAGAGAGAGAGAGAGAGAGAGAGAGAGAGAGAGAGAGAGAGAGAGAGAGAGAGAGAGAGAGAGAGAGAGAGAGAGAGGTGGGTATAAAGACAGAGAATGTTTGGTGACACGCAAGTCAGAAAATGTTTGGTGACACGCAAGTCACTTTGCCTTTTTTTGTGGTGTGGTTTTTTCCCCCGCCAAGGCAATCATGTCACAAGCTGAACGCTGTTTGTTGTTGCTTTCTTTCCAGCCCAGGCTCTAGTTTCACTAGAGGACGGTCGCCGCGCGAATAACAGTTACGCCAAACGGGGTCTAAGAAACACCAAAACGTTTACTAGGGTCAGATAAAGATCTCTTTAAGCTTACTCTTCATTTTTGACAGACAACAGAGTTGCTATCAAAAGGGAGATAAATCATACGTCTCTGTCAGTTTGTACAAAGATTTCGATGTCATCCACACCTATTTGTGTGCAGAAAATTAAATCTGCACTATATTATGCCATCTAACATTATGAAAAATTAAGAAAGAACACTCAGAAACACTTGCGTTTGTTTAATCTGCTAAAATCACTCCGTATATTTTCATGATAGACTAAAGAATATTTGTTTGTGACAAGCTTGTTTACTTGGTAGTTGGTCTTCCATTTTGAAAGTAAAAGTCACGTTCACACGAGAAATTTTTAAAAAAAAGGTGGAAGTAATGTATACTTCCCATGATTCAACTAATCGTTCGCCGCTTGCTACCACCAAAGGGGCCACAAAACGTTTGCGAAACTATCGGCAAAGGGAGGGTATTTCTTAGGACCGTTCTTGCCGATTTGAGCGAACACCACGAACGTTAGACCATGTGAAACTGACCCAGGCCTCTACCCCCACACTCCTAATTGTCTGTGGGCAGAACGGTGACCGGAAAATAAATTTAGAGGGAAAAAAAGCCACAGGAAAAAAAGTCACAGAAAAGTCACAGATATCATGACTGTGCTGTGTGGAAATAGAAAACTCAATGTAAAGTACTTTTAAAATTAGAAGCCCATACCTTCCCCTCAACCCATTCCCCCACCCCGCCCCCTCCGTTTCTCTGTCTCTGTATTAATATTTGGTCACATACTTCGGTTACACAATGACATGTATTCATGTTTTAGTGCATTTAAAAGGTTAATACAACCTCAATTTCCTTATCTTATTTTACTGTTCCTCGAGTTTTATATCAGAGTTAACAACAATTTTGATTTTGTTGTGTAACATTTGTTTTGCGACTCTTACTTTTACTGACTTTCATTTTTTTGGGCAGTTTTACTTTAGACACCCTCAACCCTCTCACAGTTACGACCCTCAGTATCAAAGTTTGATTCTTTCAGTTTCATGAAAATAGTCCTAGGCTGATCCTACCCTAACCCTTTCCCTAGAACGGCACAATGTTGCTTGCTTCTCAGTGAAACTTTTTATAGCGGTGGAGGGGGGGTGCGTAAAGTATGATATACTTTTTTTAACATCATGACAATTATCCAGAGCAATAAACAAGACTTAAAAATGTGCCGTGGTGGTTACACATACACTGACATGTACAAGAGGAAACCCAAGATTTGAACCTCTGTGAAGGCAGGAGTAACAAGTTCTACATCCTCTTTAGGACAACACCACCCATCAATTTGGCGATACATTGGGTGGTTCCAGGCAGAAGAAGCCACAATGAGAACAATACAAGACGGTCTCTGTGATTTTTTTTCCTGTGACTTTTTTGCCTATGAATTCTTGTGATTTTTCTTCCATGACTTTTTTCCTGTGACTTTCTTTCCTACAATCATCGGGCAGAACACCTCCACACACTATGCCTTGTCAAAGCTCTAGACTGTTCCAATGTCCGCATTAGCCATGCACACACACACACGCGCGTGTCCTGCGAGTGTTTTCACTGTCTGCTTTTTTCATGCCAACACACAAATATAGATATTATCCTGAACAAGTCAGTAGTTTGAACAACAAGTACAACAACAACAACAAAATATTGAAACCAACCAATCTGCATTGTTTTTAGGCCTATGATTTGGGAAATACACACACTCAAGCATGCACTCATCTTTTGCTTTCCCAAATCAATCACAACAATTTTTTTTTGTGCTGCATTTTTCAACAGCTACTGTTATTTTCTTTATTTGTAGTCAAACATAGTGTCCTACTTTGAAATGTAATTAAATAAAAACTTCAAAACACAAGGCAGCAGCATGACATAATACTTGCTTAAAACTCGCTTCACAAAACACATCAATCTATAAAAAGATTTTGAATTTGATCAATCATTCAATGACATTGTTCTACGATTGAGGGTGTACATATTCGTGGAAACCCATCTGCTATCCCATCCGCATATTTCTTATTTCCAGGTTTTTTTTTTGGGGGGGTTGCAGATTGAGGACAGTATGTGCGGATGTGTTTCCGCGTATATGTGCACATGTCCTGATGCTTTAAATGCCTGTAGATGTTCTCTCCCATGACAGCTAGAATCCAAGAGTCAGCTTAGTCATCCACTGCACTGTACAAAGAAAATCAACACACATGTATAAATCAACAAGAGGTTTTACTAGCCTTCCTCCGCCAAAGGTCATAACTTTGAGTTGGCTTGTCTGTTTGTGAACACATGTTCTCAAAACCAACGTTTTCAAAAGAAAATTATCGCTACAGGTGTGTCGAGGCTGGTTTTTCTCACCTCTTTTTCCTACACAAAACACGTTATAAAGAGGTGTGGATAAAAATCTCATGGATGCATACAAATTACCCACAGAAATTCGATAACTATGGGACCTAATCCAGGTGGTCATTGAATCAGATGAAAGTGGGGGTTTTCTTTGAGGCGTTTATCAAGGTGATTCTTTATTTATTTAACTTTCTTTCTTTTTTTAAACTATTGTTTACTGGAAATATACTTGTGCTTGTCGATTGGTGACCACCAGGTATCAGAGGAGGCAACTACTATTCAGCAAAACTGAGCTGGAAAATTACTTTAGTGGCTTGCCCAGGGTACATCCACTCTCTTGGTTATGATATACTAGCACCCCCAACACCCAATACAAGAAACAGAAGGAATGCATTATAGTGCTGTGTGGTAAGCCCTCATCAACCATGGGCATGGCCATTGTTAGGTTTTCTAAATGCTTCCATTTCATATCTTCCCACATCATGCTAAAACAGCAGGGAAGTTGTGCTTTCAATCTCTATAAACCATGACTTCAATTAGAAGGGGGATGGGGGCAACAACAACAAAAATCATTTTCTCCCACATAATTTGAGTGATAACAACCTACACTCAAGATTGAAAACCACTTTATCTTCATAAAAACAAGCTCAATTTTTTTTCAAATGAAACAAAAACATGTTCTTCCTATATTTGTTTTTGGTTTTCAACAAACAGCAAATGTAGCCTCCAGCTAACTTTCAGTACTAGATCAATACTGCTTGAAAAAGTGGCAGTTGGGATGTCCAATGCTATATTGCAACTTTCTAACAAAGGTGACAGAGTATGGGAAAACCCGGCTAAAGTCGCTGAGAGACATTCTTAGCAAAGCACAAAAACAGGTAGCTTAGCTATACTTGATTCTGTGTATTTTGTCAACTTTAAAAAATTATAGAAAAAAGACTATGCCAGATAGATCAATTCTGTTTTTTTGCTTTTCAGTCTGTAGAATTTACACTTTCAGATTATATAAAAACGTCAAAAGTGATAATTTCCGACTTTAGCCTGGTTTTCCTATACTCTGTCACAAATATCAATGATAAACACCATTTGATCAAACAATTAGCAATAAAAGCCATCTGAGTAAAAGCTACAGAAATCCGTGCCCTAAGCTCATGGCAAAAGAAACAAAACAGATACACACAACTGACTTGAGTTTGATCAATATTTGTAAATTAACAGAAATAATTTAACATTCGCACTTCTCTGAAACATGAGATACACTTGTTAAAACTCTAATATGACAAGAAAAGTAATTTTCTAACAATAAAACGTAACAAATCTTTTTGCTAAAAGAAATTATGCATAAATAAAAAATACAAAAAGGGTCAAGTAATAATGATAAAACAAGTTCCTACTTTCCTTGTAGTTGGTCCTAGAAACTAAATCTCATAATTCAACAAACGAAAACAGTCTTACATTTCAACAGAAAAAAGCAATCTCAGTTTGGGACTGGTGCAACATCCAAACATAAAAATGAGTTTCCACTTTGGTGACTAGAAAATAATAATGCCTCATTAAAAGAAAAATTCACAACACACACTGCTCATAAAGCAAGTGTATCGCTAGAAAAACAAGATATTTATATACAATAAATGCACCTCTAGTGCATCTCTCTGTGTGAAGGTATGAGTGGGTGTGTGGTACAGGAGCTGTGTAATGTAACGCAGTTATGCAAAACTCATTAAAAACAACATGCATGTATATAACAGGGGACTGAACAAATGCTCCGGTGTCTGGAAGCTACTGTTAATAAAATGATATATTTTACATGTACAGATACTTGAATTTAATTTTCTGTAGCACAATTAGGATGTTGCCAGACATGATGGAATCTTTGCATAAATTGGGGTTAGCCTGTCGCAATATGGAGTTAACATTCCTAATAAATACACAGAAAACAGAATGTAAATATATTTGCCAGTTTTGACTTTAGTTCACCCGATAATTTGAAGTTCAACATCCAAGTTACAACATTTGCAGAAATCTGGCATAGAATGGAAAGCTTTAGCTCTTTGTTCTATTGATTTGTTTTAAAAAATAATTGAACAAACAAACAAACATTCAAATTTTGGGTTGTTTGTTGTTGTTTGATTTTGGATACAGGAAGAATAGATGAAAATAAAAATACATGTTATGTCCTAAACAGAAATTTTATATCTTAAGGGTAATTGACTACTTTTTGCTTTTTCTGATTTTTTTTATAGGGTTTTGTCATGCATCATCACATTTTAGTTTGAAATGGTTTGGCAAAAGAACCCTTGAAATAAAGTTGGATTCATTTCCTTGCTAAAATACAAGAGACATGACTTTCAAAAAACACATAAACTGACAGAAATCATCATTTTCAAGATTACTGGAAGGCCCGTTTAATGCA
Source organism: Phymorhynchus buccinoides (assembly GCA_017654935.2). Classification (NCBI taxonomy): domain Eukaryota; kingdom Metazoa; phylum Mollusca; class Gastropoda; order Neogastropoda; family Raphitomidae; genus Phymorhynchus; species Phymorhynchus buccinoides. Next base: position 34,976,774 of record CM065683.1, read on the forward strand.
AAGTAATAGCATTAATATCAGTATTCTAGAAATAATAAGATGCAAGTTGTTGCCAGTAGGAAGATTAGTAGGTGGTGTACTGCGTATGTTAGCTCAGAACAGGCTCCATTGAAATGACTCAGCAGCAGTACAGTGTCTCCGCTAATGGTTGCCTCTTGACGAACTAGCACAGAGTTGCTCCCTGTAGACTGTTGGCTTTGGGGTCTGCAATCTAACAAACCAGGGTGTAGCTGTGAGTTGGGACTCGGAATGAGTAGCATTTGAGCAATGCCACAGTACGGCTCAGACAATGGGACACACTTTTTTAAAGATAGAAATTGTAAGAACCAGAGCCTTTGTCCCAAGACAAAGGAATTGTTTGGTGTGTGCGTGCTTTTTTAAAGTAATTGACAACAACAAAAAGATGTTTATGGGACTACGTTCCAGTTAGTATGCAAAGAAATCAAATAAAGTGAAACTTTTCTGCTTAATCAAAATTATGAAAAGGTGGAAAACTTCTTTTATTAATCAATCAGGGAATATTTCATCACAGAACTTTCATAACTACTATCACATAAATGCTTGGGACCGCAAATTGCAAATACAAGAGCAACAAGGGTAAAAACCCAGCTTTCCGCATTTGTCTTACTCATTCAAGACACAGACAGTCACAGACACTCTCTCTTAGAACAAGATCCAGACAAAGACTGACTGACTCTCTCTCTCTCTCTCTCTCTGCCTATCAGTTTTGTCATAGTTTTGTTTTCTCAAGGACAGATTGAAAGAAATCTCCATCCTTGTAAAATAAAGTTTTTTCAGCCCCCCTCCCCCCCCCCCCCCCCCCCCCCCCCCCCCCCCCCCCCCCCCTCTCTCTCTCTCTCTCTGTCATGTTTGTAAAACATTGTGATCAGCCAGACTGGCTAAGATTGGCAACACTGTAAATAATCCTTCAATAGACGATTTTCGGGAGAAAAAAAAATAGGGGAGAGCACTTCGTGAAAATTAGAGTTGATTACCTCAACTTACTCGGTCAAAACCATAGCAACCATGGTGGCGAAGCTTGAAACCGCAGGATGCGAGTCAGCGATTTGCAAACATTTTTTTTAGAAAAATGACGGGTGGCCAGTATCCACAAACTGATAGAACTTGCAAAATGTGACGTAAAAATATAAATGACATCAATTTTAGAATAACGCACAGTGTTCTAAGTGATGCAAGTCTACTCAAACACATCAGGCAAGAGCTGGGGGTCTACCTGATGGTAGAGTAACTTCCCCTGTTTGACCGATTGAATTAGGCAAGATCACTCCCACACACCATAAAATTACTCCCCTATAATTATTTCCAAACAATTCCTATTGACAATGAAAGGCTGTACCTTAGAGAGAAAGAACTATCAATCTCTGATCGTTCCCAACTGAGAAGGGGAGTGTGATCAAACACACATATACACCTATATCGCCACGTGAATAATATGATCATAGGCACATATTCTGGTGCGCACTTAGGGACATACACATGCTTGCACTCACACACACTCACACAATTCTCTAACCCAACAGTCTTTTATCTCCTGAAATTATTTGTGCCCCAAAAAGCATTATCATATATTATAATAATATCAATTAATAAATGACACAATTGTCCTTGGGCCCGTTTTGGTTTTGATGATTCCTTTTGGACACAAAGAAGCGTGGAATGTAGCTCTAAGCCTCGTAGTAAAGGGTCTATCTCGTGACACCAAAAATAAATTACACGAGGAACTAAGAATGTTCTCAAACACAGGTCACGCTAGTCCAATCTAATTAATAATATTTATAAACTTTCCATTTTCGATCATTTAACCCTTTCGCCGCCAGCCATTTTTCAGTTAAACATTTTACCAAACTTACCTAGGTAATGAAAAGTTGGCATCTGCAGTACTACGAATCCTCCAATGACATGCATCAAATAAACCCTTTCCATATCTCTCAAAATTAACAACATAAGGATATTGGATAACTGATCCAACTTTTATGCCTTTTAGTAGCATGGGTGTTAAATCAGTGTGGTGCTAAAATGCAACATCGGCGGTGAAAGGGTTAAACATGTGAAATCACTTATTCAGTTGATATGGGAAGTCGTCTTTTTCGTCATTACTCAGAAATAAACTTCTGCATGAATGTGAGTGAACATTTCTGGCTCCCATAAGAATTAACAGTTTTCATTTAGTTCTCCAATCCAAAAATCCTGACCGAGGCCAGTTTCAGTTTTCACAGTTTATAAACTGGATCTCGGTGTTTGCTCAAAGATTAATAAAACCAAAATATTGCAGTACGACGAAATATTTTGCAGCAACATCTAGTCACATCTGAACAATCATGTACTTTACAAATCCCGCACAAAGGGAGAGAATCTCTTCACAGATTGAAAATAATAACATGCAATAAAAGAGCAATAAAATTCTATCCTTCCACAGGCAATGCCTAGCATCTGGTCCTTTCTTTTCCCTTATCCAAAAAGAGACAAATGTTTCACTGTGCAGAGACTTTTCACAGGTAGGTAATGATAGGTATAAACATAGAATGTATCTGCATCAACCAATTCATTGCACTCTTAACTCTTAAAGACCCACCAGATCATGTGTCAAAATCTCGGGTTTCACATGTTTTCCCTCTTATAGCTGGTAAGAAACCTTGCTTTGACCAGGTTTGACTCCCATACAAATGCCCCCAAATTCGAAACAAAACATCATTTTCAAGTGCAGCCTCAATTTGAAGTTGGGGGAATTTGAATGTGGGTCACAGCTACGCAGAAAAAAACCAAGGGACTTAATCGTGGTGGGTCAGTGTGTCTTTAAAGCACCATGGGCGACTATATTCGCCCAATACATCTCTACACTCCCACCAAATGCAAAGACAATCACTGCCATGCACCCTGTCATGTGTTTGTCTGTTTTTAGAGCTTTTGTCACTGTTTCTGCCATTAAACCAATGCATGCACACTTGAAAAAATAGTTACTCCCCTCTTGTCGGTTGAGATGCAACGGACAACCAAGAACGTAAAAACATACATGGCGCTAGAAGAGGTAAGGTCAAGATCCACACATCCAACTACAGTCATATGACTATCTAACTGTGACATTTGTGAGGCATGATTCTAATGAAATAATACTGTCTGATGAAATCCTACTCATTTCGTTCACTATATTTGTAGACCCCCCCATACAGGAATCTGATGAAGTATCTGTATTTCTGTATCAGACATTTTATCAGATTCATGTATTAGGGGTCTACATGAATATAGTGAACAAAACTAGTAGGATTTGATCAGATTCATTTAGACACTACTATTCCATCAGAATCATGTCTAACTGACGTTGTCTATTAGGCATGGACAGTTGGACAACTGAAATGGGATGTGTGGATCTCGGTCTTTAACCCTTTCACCGCCAAAGTCGCATTTTATCACCACAGTGATTTAACACCTATGTCACTAAAAGGCCTCAAATTGTGGTCTATTACCCAAATGTCTTAGTTTTGGGAAGTAAGGATAGACCTTACTTTATATATGTCACAGAAGAATCCCCAATACTGCAGATATATTTTGTTATCTACCCAGGTAAATTGAATTGAATTATTTGGCTCAAAAATGGCTGGCGGCGGAAGGGTTAATCAGCAATCAATGTACAGTAAAAATCGCTGAACTCATTCCGGACGAATTACGAGTATACTCGGAACAGGAGAACGCCAGTCAGGGACTACTTACGAATATTCTCGGAACAGCGGTTTTTTTAGTCTAAAACCTGTCTCAATACATGTGGTTTTTTCAATCCAAACCACGTTTTTCGAGTTGCATCTCTTCATCACTGTTCCAGCTTTCGTTTTATTTATGTTTGGCACTTTCTACCTTAATTTTTAATGTTCAAAATGTTATATAAAAAAAATCAGCCCTAGACAAGCCTCAGAAAATACTCCATTACGTTTTCATTAACAGTGATAGTAATAATGAGACTAATAATTCAGATTTTAATACAATTAACCACGATCCCAAAGCGAAAAATAAACTCGGATGAACCAGTAATGTTGACAAAATTGAAACATTGACAGTGTGAGTTTTGCTGTGCTTCTTATTTGTTACATTTTTTTTCTAGGCAGCCCCAGGCCAGTAATGAACTTTACCTAAGGCAGTGAAATCCTGAAGGGGTTAAGTCAAAATTGAATGGACTGAAATTATATTTTGAGATAGCCAATATTTTGAGTTAAAAAGACTTTTCAACATAGAGATTATTACTGGGACCCAAACATTATTTTGAGTTATCCAGTGTTTTTTTAAGTTATCCGTTTTTGAGTTATCAGTTCTCCACTGTATTGAATTTTAAAAAAATCGTCTTTCATAAATGCAATAATCAAACATTAACTTCCAGTTGTTTTGTAACTTACATATAACATGCTTCTAACAGGAAACTTACATAAAACATGATTCTAACAGAAAACTTACATAAAACATGGTTCTAACAGACCATTTTGAATTGTATCTATTTGGCGTATTTATCACATATTTAACAGTCAACCTGAACATAATTACATCTACATCAACAGATTTGTTTATAAAGCATACATAAGTCATAAAAATCATTTCTATTTTCATAAATCAAAAAAGTAACAATCCAAGCATGCAACGTTGGTAACAGAAAAAAAAATTACCCCCAGATATGTGTATTATATACATTCACTACGTTTTGTGTGTGTGTGTTATTTTTTGCGAAAATAGCCAATCATTTGGATGACAAAATTCAGAAAATGAACTGAATGTGTTTTTTATGTCTCTAGATACTTAAAAGCAACTCACGTTGGTCAACAATCCAAAGCAAACAATCCAATAACACAGAAAGAAAATTAACATAATTATAATCTCAAAATGCCACACATCATGTCTACTATGTTACACTGTGATATATTCTACTAGCCAATATCTCCCCACAAATTATGCAACAAAGACTAAGCATGCCAACATAATTTGCTCCGTTGCACGCGCGCACACACACACATATACACGTCATCACAAATCCTTGGCAAGATGTTTGGCAGTATCAGCAGCAACCATGGCCAGAGCATGCTCATGCTCTCTCTCTCTCTTTGTTTATCTCTGTCTGTCTGTCTCTCTCTCTCTCTCTGTTTCTCTCTCTCTCTCTGAAAAACAGTGAAAGCCCTTCATCTTCCTTATACACAGTGCCTGTAGTTCCACTTCCAAAACACAATACTTTACTGTATAGGACAGGTTTCACACACACACATAAATGAGAACTCGCCTATGTCATGGTTTATAAAAAAAATCTAAATTAGATGCATATTCTCATCTATATATGTACCAATAGATCAAGCGTGTTAATCAAACGAAACCACTAAATCAAAAGGGTTCTGTTTAACAAAAATGTAATGGAAGTATGGCACAACCACTCAATCTAAAATATTACACCAATAAGAAAGCAAACCTGTAATGTGGAATCCAAAACAATTAACCTGAATCTGGAGTATCTTCACAACATGTCTGGGTTAAATGCAAGTATATGAGTACAAGTTTGGGGAAAAATCTAACAATAACTCATTAAAAACAAAAAACAAAAACTACAATGCTGGTCAAAAGCTATTTTTTGTATACCATTTTACAGTTTTAGATATAGTTGAAAACAAACCGCCCAACAGTATCCTGTACTGAGAAACCATGTCAATGGTCAACGGCTATACTGCATTATTAAAAAATATAAAAAAGATTAAAAATTAGAATTGGTTAGCAAAACCAATGTAACACAACTATGGCATGAACAATAATCATACTGTCATGTTGTAAATATGGTAACATTAAATATACGCATGACAATAAGGTCACTAAAAAAAGACACAATGATTTTGTCATGCAAATCTGTTGGGTAATTCAAATAATCAATTAAAAAGTCAGGAACTCTGCTAAATCATTTAAATAATTTATGACATCTGCACCAGCAAAACCATTTCTATACCACTGTAGCAGTATCAAAACAATCATGTTTTCCTGTAATACAATTCCATTAAAATACACCACATGCAGTGTGCATCACATAAAACTAACTCAACAACAAATGGCAAATTTCAATGATTCAAAGACTTTCATTTATAAGCAAAATTTCCTTTCTCAACATAATAATTTATTTTCTGACGTCAAACTTATCTTTATAAAAAGATGACAGCCCAGAGGAGTTTACAAGTGGAGGGACGAGGAGGGGCATTGGGGGGGGGGGGGGGGGGGGAGAGAGGGATATAGGGGATAGGGTTGTTCTGGTAGGGTCTATGTTTCAAACGGGGGGGGGGGGGGGGGGGGGGGGGGGGGGGGGGGGGGGGGGGGGGGGGGGGGACACGTAACTCGGGATATTTTTAGATGAGAAAGAATGGATGAGGAGTTGGGTACACTTTTGTAAACAAATATTTTAATGCATGCATTTATTTGTTGTTATTTAAGAATTTGTTTAGTTTCTTGTGTATGTGTGTGACGTGTCCGCAAGACAAATAAAACAAAGTTGAAATTGAAGAAGCATGAAAGTTAAGGGACAGAAACAATTCTTTGAGAGGGGTTTCTTCTCTAAACTCCTTCTACTGTCCACCTCTCCCTAAAGTGTCTTTACTGTCTGTGTCGTTTACAAGTCTACAAACCATCATCGTTAAACAGATGACCTGGCAAACACAGTACTTGTAAACTCAAAGAGAACTGACTTAGTATGTTGCAAGTAATGCAACTAAAACATGTTGTTGGTAAAGCTACTAAATATGACAAATATATATATATTTGGTATACACAAAGAGAGTTGACTTCTCATTCTGCAGCAGAATCTACAAAACATTTGGCCACTAACTCTGATGCTTGGTACTGTACAGTCACAGAAAACCATACCCATAATGAGCATCAAGTCCTGATCTCAGAGCCTACCAGAGGGGCACTCTCATCCTCGTCCTCCTGGGCCCAGCCTTTGTGGGTATTTTGTACCACACCAGTCCTGTCCTTGCCGGTGCTGTTGACCAGGGGCACCTTATCCCCCGTGGCCTGCCCTTCCTCCTTGTCAGGCTGGGTCCTGGTCAAGCCTGTGTCGATGGTGTCCACACAGTTGGTCAGGAGCTGGGGAGCGGTACTATCCCTGTCCTCTCCCTCTCCTTTTTCGGACGGCATTGACAGGCGCGAGTTGTGTCCTCTTCTGCCGCTTCCCTGGACAGGACTTTCAGCATTGATGGAAAGCTCAGCAACGTCGGAGCCTTGGGGACGACGCTCCTCATCACCAGCCTTTCTCTCCTCCGTTTTGTGATCCCTCTTTGGGCTTTCCACTTTGACATCCACTGTGGAGGAAGGGAGATGCCGGTTGGTGTGGTTGATTTTCTTCAGCGATCCCTGGCTTTGGCCAGAGCCTTGGTAGGAACCACCATCACCATCATCATCATCACCAGCCTTTGGCTTCTCCGATTCTAAATTACCCTTCCTGCTTTCCTGTTTGGAGGAAGCGACATATTGGGGGGCTGTGCGGATGTCTTTCAGCGATCCGTGGTAGGACATGAGGGCTCGTTTCTGCACCATCTGCAAAGGGGTGACCTCAACGTCGGCCTGCACCTGGTCGTTGAGGGCGGCGGCGCTGTTGTTGCGCGACATGGTGTCAGCGGACACAGTGCTGTGCCAGACGTCATGGAAAGTCTGCTCATGGTTGCTTTCCGACCCATGCTGGTGGAGCATCATGTAGGAGGTGCGGCGCGCCGCCAGGTAGTGCAGGCGGCGTATGCGCAGGAACTGTATGGGGGTCACCGCCCGCACCGAGAAGTCCGGGGTGTAGGGAGTCAGGGCACGCAGGTCTCTAGCATCCTTCAGCTGCTCCACCTTAATGTCACGTAAACCTGCACCACAGTGACAGAAACTCTGTACAATTGGTGTTAGCTTTGAATAAAGCTAGAATTCTAGTTCACAAAGTAGCATGGGTGAAAGTAAAACATTCTCTCAATCCTGAAATGACATGCTTCAATGTTATCTGAATCTTCCCAAGGCAATCTTGAAGTGGTGACCACATTCAAAATAATTTCCAATGTGTGCGTGTCTATTTACGGATAGTGTTAGAATTGCAAATCTATCATCTTGTTTTAATCTACCATCAATTTTGAAAGAAATGTCTGATTTTATAAGACCAATCATGAAAACTCAGCTTTTTCATTCCTGATTGCAGGAGCATGCCTGAACTACTTTCACCCATGAAGTGGTCACACACACACAAAAAAGGGGAAAAAAGAACCTGACCTACTACAGTGCTAGAGGTATGAGTTCAGTCTGACTGGGTTAAATTTAAATGTGTGCAGGGGAAGGGTGGGTACGAAGGATGCATGGGCAGATGTGCCTCTGAACATCTAGAGCATTAACACACTCAGGACGAATGAGCCGGATCCGGCTCATGGCTCGCACAACCGTTTAGGACGAATGGCCCGGATCCGGCTCATAAGAGTTTTCAAGAGGTTTTGATTTATGGCGTGTAACCAGCTTTCCGGTGCGATGTCATAACCTATTTTCAGTTTGCTTTGACCTTGCCTCTCTTGAAATCAACCAATCATTGTAGACTTTACATTCAGGTTTGGTTTGGGGGTCAAAGATCGGAATGTGAAATGTTCCTTCTTTCTATGTGTTGGCTGTTTTCGTCAATAGGAGACAAACGATATTTTACGATCGTTTAGTGCATGGTGTTAGTAATCTCATCTGAAATTATCAGTCCATAACTTTTCATAACTTTTTTGTGGTGATGGGTTTTCGAACCTAGTCAAATGACCCGTCCGAAACGGTTGTAAGCGGAAGCAACTGGCCAGTGCCGAGTGAGTTAACAAGCATGCACGTGTGCATTAGTGCCTGACTGATTGCATACATGATATTGTGCATGCCTTTCTTCCTTTAAACTCTGAGAATAAATTTGGATTGTATCGAAACACATGCACACACACATACAAACACATGCGTGCACACACATACGCATGCACGCGCACACACACACACACACACACATATACACACACACAAACACACGCACACACACACAAATACCAACTGACAGTCCAGACACTCCACTCCAAAGAAGTTGAATGGCCCGCTCTCAAACACCAGATTCTCCTTGCCAATTTCCACCTCCACGTGACCTGGTGAGCACACACAAACATCATCCACAATGGCATAGATCATATTTAAGATGTCCACAACTTTTTCAGTACCTTGCTAACATAAGTAAGCAAATACCCTATCGTCGGTGAAATTCAAAAGCCTGGTATCTCAATTTTGGTAGTTTTGAGAAAAATGAAAAAAACTTTTTAAAATTAACCACGTTGACCACAATTGATTAACTATGATGAACATGTTGTTCAAGACACTGTGAGTTTAGTCCTGCATTTCGTTAAAATTACTTTTTAAAACATATTTTAGACTTGAAAAGAATGAAGATACGAGATGTTTGTCCATAAAGACCCACCATGTCACGTGTCAACATCACGGTTTTCACGAGTTTTCCCTCTTATAGCTAGTACGTGACCTGGTGAGCACACACAAACATCATCCACAATGGCATAGATCATATTTAAGATGTCCACAACTTTTTCAGTACCTTGCTAACATAAGTAAGCAAATACCCTATCGTCGGTGAAATTTCAATTTTGGTAGTTTTGAGAAAAATGAAAAAAACTTTTTAAAAATTAACCACGTTGACCACAATTGATTAACTATGATGAACATGTTGTTCAAGACACTGTGAGTTTAGTCCTGCATTTCGTTAAAATTACTTTTTAAAACATATTTTAGATTTGAAAAGAATGAAGATACGAGATGTTTGTCCATAAAGACCCACCACGTCACGTGTCAAAATCACGGTTTTCACGTGTTTTCCCTCTTATAGCTAGTAAGAAATATTAAGAAATCTTTCTAGTATAAGAGGTAATGTGACACGTGACATGGGGGGTCTTTAACTAGATCTGAATTTGGGACTTACGACTTTTTTTCTTCTATTTTCACAACCTCATTTACCCCAGATAAAAAGTCGTTAGAGATACGAGCTTTTGGTGGAAGGTGGCGGGAAAAATTAGAGAGCTGACTATGTATCTAACTCAAAAACAAATCAAGATACGAGGTTTTGAATTTCACCGATGATATGCTGCAACGACAAAAATAACACCAAAATCAAGTATGGTATGGTATGGTATGGTATGGTATGGCATACCGGTAGTAGTATTTCTCAGTTGCTCCCACCTGGAGAATGTGTCATTACAGCGCCATCCCTTTTTGGCTCACTCGTGTTAACTTTTGTTAACACAAAGTGAGTCTATAGTATGATAGTTGTTAGGCTGTGTGTCTGTGTCTGTGTGTGTGTGTGTGTGTGTGTGTGTGTGTGTGTGTGTGTGTGTGTGTGTATGTGTGTGTGTGTTGCATCTGTGGTCCAATATCCAAACCTTAACGTTGGCATTTTCTCGGGAAATAGTAGGCAATACATTGTTCAAACTTTGCATACACAAAGATATTTATGCAAGCTTTCAAACAATAATGATTTGAATAATTAAATACTTAAAACAACACTGCAAACAGATAACAAACAGATAACATTTTAGATTAGTGGGTTAGAGAGTATTCAACAGGGAACATGAGTTAAGAGTCATTAACATCTGTCTGTCATGCCAATGGTTCCCGGTTCGATTCTCGGCAAAGGCACTTTCCTTTTTTTTTTCTTTTTAAAAGTTGTATCCATTAACGATAGTTTCATTTGTACTTTAAACAACCCCCTCATGTTTATGACCCTCCATCTCAAAGTCATTACTTTTTGTCAATCTTGTACTTAAACACCCCCCTCACATTTACGACCCTCAGTCTGTCTTTTTGTGTTGGCAATCTTGTACTTTAAACACCCTCCTCATGTTTACGACCCTCAGTCTGTCTTTTTTTGTTGGCAATCTTGTACTTTAAACACCCCCCTCAGGTTTACGACCCTCAATCTCAAAGTCATTATTTGTTGGCAATCTTGCACTTTAAACACACCCCTCATGTTTACGACCCTCAATCTCAGTCATTTTTTGTTAGCAATATTGTACTTAAACACCCACCCCACCCCCGAGTGAGCCTTGAAGGCTTTGCCTCTTGTCTTTTTGTGTGTGTGGAGTAATTGACTTTTCACTGCCATGGGTTTTTTTTACGTATGTAAAGCAGACAAGTCAGACTTGCTTTAAGTACCAATCCAAAGGACTCAACATTCCGTTCGCTTTTTCCCATCAAACTGGGGGAAAATGGCGAGGCTGGGATTCAAAGTCTTAACTATCCTGCAATTTTTGTACGGTGTGTTGCCAAGCAGTAGACATGTTTTTTATTTTCCCCGTTTCGCACCCAAAATTGTTTACTTCATTCCATACTTTCTCTCCACCTCCCACCCTCCACCCAATCCCGCTGCATTCTTGGGTGATGCTGATCAAGGGTTCATATGGATACAGCTATCGCTCTGCTCTCACCCATCATATAGTAAAAAGCCAACTGTCCGTGTGTGTGTGTGTCTGTGTGTGTGTGTGTGTGTCTGTCTGAAACACGAAACGGGCCTTATAACTCCGCCGTTTTTCGACCGATTCGCTTCAAATTTGCTGTGAGCCCTAATGGGGCCCTAATGGGGCGATGGCAACGGCAACCGAGGCGGCCGTGTCATTTGCGCGGTTCGGCAAATGCGCGAAACGCGCATCTGACGGCCTTTCGGCGCCCATAGCTCCGGTGTTTCTGGGCCGATTGCCTTCGAATTTGGCAGGTAGATGACCGGGGACGGTGACTATCGTTGTGCCAAACCGGAAGCGAATCGGTTCAGAAACGTGCGCGCTATACGCCGCTTCACCTTTTCACACATAACTCCGCCGTTTCTTAACCGAATTGATTCAAATTTGCTGTCAGGCTTGCTACGGCCAGGGCAACGCCTAGCAGCAAATTTGAAGAAAGAACGCATCACTCTCAGAGCAGCGCCAACGGGAAATGGGGCCTTATAACTCCGCCGTTTCTTAACCGAATCGCTTCAAATTTGCTGTACTCAGCGTTACCAGTACTTGCCGTTACAATTTTTAGGTGTTATCAGTATGGTGCATTGCCAGTACTAGGCGTTGCGCTAGTGTATAATAAAATACAGGCTTGAGTAAAAAATAAAACATACTGCTTCACCCAGGGTGTATACTGGTGAAGCACAAATATCACAACACTGTTCAATTTAAATAAACAACACACACACACACACACACACACACACAACACACACGTACACACCCACAACACCCACACACACAACACCCACACACACACACCCCCCCCCCCCCACACACACACACACACACACACACAACACACACAACACACACACACACACACACACACACACACACACACACACACACACACACAACACACACACACAACACACACACACACACACACACACACACACACACACACACACACACGCACACAACACACACAACACACAGACAACCTTCCAGCAGCAGGATGAAGTAGTCGCACTCTTTGCCACGATTGAAGAGGTAGTTCTTGACAGGGTCAACGGTTATGGGGGTTAAGGTGAGGAACACGTTCTGACGAATCAGCTGCTTCAGCACGCTGCGCACAATATACTGCTCCTTGAACGGCTCCACCGCTAAAACAACACAGAGAAACAGGGGCCACAACGGCTCTATGTAAAAACAATGTGGATAACAGGGGCCACAACGGCTCTATGTAAAAACAATGTGGATAACAGGGGCCACAACGGCTCTATGTAAAAACAATGTGGATAACAGGGGCCACAACGGCTCTATGTAAAAACAATGTGGATAACAGGGGCCACAACGGCTCTATGTAAAAACAATGTGGATAGAAGAAAAAGAAAATAAGTCAAGACTATGATTACGGGCCCGTTATCAGAGCCCCCAGGCTACAGTTAACCTACCGTGTTTTTCAGACTATTAGGCGCACCTTATTATATGAGGCGCACCCCCAAAACTTTACGAACAGAAAATTTCAGATTTCATAATTATACTTTCTTACTATTTCATTTGTCATATAATAAGGTGCAGGGGTCTCAGTCTGTCTTATAATCTGAAAAATATGGTAGTTACGGAATGCAAAAACTATGCGCATCTGTCTTAGGAAAAAAGAAAGACTATCTTGACCCAAACCCCATTCCTAACCATACCCTTACATTAACCATGGATGGTATACAGTCTATATAGTCCATGCTTTAAAAAAAAAAATACACAAGGAACTTACATTTAATGAAGAAAATTCAAATCAGTAAGCATTAATGTCCCTGGTCATAGCCTTGGCATGGCAAGAACGGCAAAAGTGTAGCTACTGTGAAGACAATAATGTAAGGGGAAAAACTCTTTGGAGTTAAGTGCCTTAAAAATGCAGTTATTTCCCTTTCTTGATGCCTCAATGAGCGACTTAGCTGGCTCTTTTGCCCGCCAGGTGGCATAGCGCTCGAGTGGGGCTAATCCTCTCTATATTCTTAGTTGGGGATAAAGAGAGAGAGAGAGATAGGGAGGAGTCCAACCCTCTCTCTCTCTCTCTCACTACGCCCAACTAAGAATATAGCATGATAAGCCCCTAGGGGTTTGACTGCCCCCTGGCGGTCAAATAATCGCCATAAGTCGACCATTGTGCAGCTTTCTACTCTTTCTGCATGACAAGAAGGTACAATCAGTCTCCTCAGATAAAAGCCAAAAGGTGGTATCAGGCTTCTTTACTCCTTTTGTTACAGTACTTTCTGGCTTTTGCCAGAGAATGACAGAACTTTCTAGTTTATAACTGTTGATTTGTTATTGCCCATGAATGCCCTTTACAGAGCCATAAACAGAACTGTTAACCCCTTCACTGCCGGAGCAAATCATACATCTGTATTGTTAAAAATTCGGGACTTTCCTGGTGCTGCACTGCCTCCGGGCATTGCCTCCAGGGTCATTCCCACCATCTTTATATCTACTAATGTCCCATATCTGTTTGTTCCAGACCGGAGGACGTTACGCAGAATTTCTTCTGCCGGAGCAAAACATTATTACTGACAACCTTACTTATTCAAAATACTTCGGGACTTTCCTGGTATTGCAGTACCTCCAGAAACGTACCACTATCTTTACAGTTACAAATGTCCCACATGCACCTATTCCAGGTCGGAGGACGCTAAACGGATTTTCATTCTGCCGGAACAAAATTGAGAGATTATCTTTTTTTTTTTTTTTTTTTTTTTTTTTTTTTGCTGTCCCATCTTCTGGGCTGTACAGTGGCGTTACTCCCACGCCGCTCATTCCGAATCCCAATTCGCAGCTACACCCGGGTTTGTTCAAGTCGCAGAAACCGAGACCAGCAGGCCAAGGGGAGCGAATCTATGTTAGACCGTCAGGAGGCAACCAACCGAGGAGACACTGCACTTCTGCTGAGTCACTTCGGTGGAGTTCAGTGGAGCCTGTTCAGGACACCACCTACTAAGCCCCCTACTGACGACACTATTCTCTTAGTCGCGGAGCCAGCGTGAGTGAGGTCCTCCTCCAAGGGCGCCACCACGACCGTCCACCGACAGCTCCCCAGAACACACTGATCCCCATGACTTTGACCCGAACGCACCAAGGCATAGACTGGATTGGAAACCGAAACTGAGGTCACCATGAGAGCAGGGCAAGAGATTATCTTTTTTGTCCTTTGCCCGATCTCTTATCGATAAAGGGGTATAAGCTTGTTGTGGTTTCGTCTGTTTGCTTGTTTGTTTGTTTTTGCTTGTCTGTCCCAAGGATATCTCGCGAACCGCTAGACAGAATCGCTTCAAATTTTGAATGGTGGTGTGTCACCTTGCTTAGGCAAGGGACATAATTTTAGGTTCGCTTGCGGTTTGTGCAAAGAACCTTTTCATTCATTGGTAGGGAAAACAAGGAAGAAAAGACCTTGCAATCCAGAATGCAGATGATTTTTTTTCTCCAGCAAATACACTTTCAAAATGGGTGTAAAAGGAGGTTTTGGTCATTTGCAATCATCCTTTTTCTATCAAAGCTTGTATTGGTTGTAAGTTACTTATAATCTGTCCCCTACATATCATGCTTGTCTTGTGTTTGTCCAACTTTTTCTTGAGGGGACAACTCCGGTATGAAGACACACTCCATTTAAAATAAAATAAAAAGTAAATGAAAATTTTCTTCACTGAGATGCACCGAATCAGACACTGGGTTGTAGTTCACACACACACCCAACATGGGTAAAAGTAACACATTCTCTCAATCCTGAAATGACCCATTTCAATGTTCTCTGAAACTTCCGAATCCTAAAGTACAGTGACCGCATTAAAAATAATTTCCAATGTATGTGAGTCTGTACATACAGGATGGGTGGGGATAGTGTTAGAATTGCATATCTATCACCTTGTTTTAATCGGCCATCAATTTTGGCGGAAATGTTTGATTTTATAAGACTGTGGTTCCGGATGACAATATGGCCAATCCTGAAGACTCTTTCTATCAGCTTTTTCAATCCCGATTTCAGGAGCATGCCTGAACTACTTTCACCCATGTCTCAATCAAATGTTTGCACTTAAAATTTTCACTGACAAGCAGCATTCTGACGTTCTCTGGAAAGGGATGGGGTCACGATCAGCCTGGGGTTATTGTCACGAAAAATGAAAGAGCCAGACTTTCAGATCGAGAGTGGTGAACATGAGGAGGGGGGGGGGGGGGGGGTGTCTAAACCACAACTTTTGCCCAGACACTGACCGGTGGAGAGGAACTGGAATGCAGCGAAGGCCACCTGCTGAGAGATGCGGGGCCCACTCTGCTCCTGCTTCGGGTCAAACACATCGTACTCCAGCTGCTTCCGCCGCTCACGAGGCTTCTTACCACGGTTGTCAGCTACAACAGAGAAACCACAAGAATGGTGTGATCGACAAACTCATATTAAATAGTAAAAAAACCACAAGACAAAAACATGTTTTAAACCTCATGATATTTCCTTCAGGACATGCAAACTGAAAAACTTGTTCCAGAACTGAAGTCTGTCCACACTCGCTCACACACAGCCAGTGATATACCGAGGATCGAAAAGTGATAGGACAAACTGTCCTGAGACGAGATAAATCAATAGGACAATGTCCTGGGTCTTAGCAGAAATCAATAAGACAAAGCGTGCCAGTGTCATAAATATAATCAGACATTTGTCCTGACAGGGGAGAACACAATAGGACATTTTCAATTTGAATAGGTCAATGGCCTAAGACAGGGGCCTCAGGACATCACTGCACAGCACGAACACAAAAACACAGAATTTTTATTAAGTACTGTAGCATAGTTGTCATTTGGTCAAAATTTACCCCCCTCCCCCCTTCCTTCCTCATCAGTCACACAAAAATCCATGCCAAAAAAAAAAAAAAAAAAAAAATTAAATTGGGTGGCGCGCCTCTGGCTGCGACGCGCTCTCCAGGTGGGAGCAACCCGAATTTCAGAGACGCCTCTGTGACTATAATGTACCTAACCTAACCTAGATTAGATTAAAGAGAGGAAGTTTTGTTTTTCAATTCTGTTACTGCTTAAATCTCTACATACATGTAATACCAATTGTTATACATTATAAGAGAGGAAAAGGGATTATTGTCATTAAAGTATAACATGTGCTTTTTCTTCAGAAGTTGGCATTCAACTGATGTCGCTTAGGTAAAGTAGAGCCTTTTAGTTTTACTTGAGCAGAACGCTCCTGTCTAGGCAACAAGTCTCTGGTTCTTTATCACTTGGTATGTCACCATGGACAGTGTTTGCTTTGTTAGATGAGATGAATTTGAGAGAGAGAGACAGACAGACAGACAGACAAGCAGACAGACACAAAAAGAGAGAGACAAGAGAGATGGAAAGAAAGAGATAGAGAAAGTGAGAAACAGAGACAGAGAACATGAGAAACAGAGACAGAGAGAGAGAGAGAGAGAAGAGAGAGAGAGAACACAGAGAGAAGAGAGAGAGAGAGAGAGAGAGAGAGAGAGAGAGAGAGAGAGAGAGAGAGAGAGAGAGAGAGAGAGAGAGAGAGAGAGAGAGAGAGACTTGTTTGTGAAAGGCTGATACAGTAGCACTAGCAGTATAACTCTCTCTCTCTCTCTCTCTCTCTCTCTCTCTCTCTCTCTCTCTCTCTCTCTCTCTCTCTCTCTCTCTCTCTCTCTCTCTCTCTCTCTCTTGAGAAAAATAGTGAATGGAGTTAACCAATAGGGACGAGAGGGGGAGGAGGAGGGGGTACTGTTCATTGCTAATTGATGCATTTTTCACAAGATTCAAGTTGTTGACCATTCATGCATGTGATTAAAAGGGATTGTTCGTATTATGTTTGAGGACATGATGTAATTGTAAGAAAGCTTCACAGTTATCTCTGTAACCCTCTTTTAAAATATGTGTGTCAGCGTGATCTAGAAAACCAGGCACACATTCTTTTTTTACAATTTCAGTTTCTACACACATGAGGTATAAAAATAATCATCTATGTATAAGTGTTCATTAAAAACATATATAAAAAATGGCTATGACTTCCTTTTCCTGTTTTACACTCAGATAATTTCCAAGCTGACACTTATAAAGGAAGAAACTTCTTGATTTTGTTCCCTTGTCTTCATAAAACATGAGAATAAAAGAACAAACTAATACAACAGGAACAATGAACAGAGAACTTGTCTACATCTCA
>CM065683.1:34996961-35101961 GCA_017654935.2 Phymorhynchus buccinoides
CCTCACAACCAATCAACGATATCTCGGCTATCTTGTATTTTAGTCACACAAACACACACCTTCCCCCCTCAAATTTCTGCATTGAAAATTGTCACCGAGAAGCAACATTCTGCCGCTTTGGGTAGGGAAAGGGATAGGGCTAGGATCAGCCTAGGATTATTTTCATAAAACTGAAAGAAGCATGTTTTGAGAATGAGGGTCGTAAACTTGAGGGGTTGATTAAAGTACAAGATTGCCCCCACCCCCATCTCTCTCTCTCAGCCTAAAATTTTAATCCTAGTTAACTAAAGTTGTTTTACTCTTTCTCTCTCTCTCTCTCTCTTTGACTTTCCCTCTTCCTCTATGTCTCTCTCTCTTTCCTACTTCCCCACCACTCTTTCTCCTATTTCCCCTCCTACTGTCTCTCTCTGCCCCCTCTCCCTTCTCCACCTCACACACACACACACACACACACACACAGAGAGAGAGAGAGAGAGAGAGAGAGAGAGAGAGAGAGAGAGAGAGAGAGAGAGAGAGAGAGAGAGAGAGAGAGAGAGAGAGAGAGAGAGAGGGAGAGAGAGAGAGAGAGAGAGAGAGAGAGAGAGAGAGAGAGAGAGAGAGAGAGAGAGAGAGAACATTTAATTATTAAAGTCTATAAGTGCAACTCCCTCTGGGCTAATGCATTAAACATGTTCACCTCTGCACAAGGCTTTTTTCACACACAGAAAAAGACGCCGCTTGTCCTTGTATCGCAATGTGAGTGAGTATGACGTGTGTGAATATAATTATGTAAAGTGGCATCTATACCCACAGGCTTTATATAATTATATTCACACACATCTAAGGTGCATCTGAGATGCATACAACCATGTGTGTGGTGGTGTACATGTGTGTGTGTGAGAGAGAGAGAGAGAGAGAGAGAGAGAGAGAAAGTGTATGCGTGTGTGTGTGTGTGTGTGTGTGTGTGTGTGTGTGTGTGTGTGTATGCACATGCATGTGTGTGTGTGTGTGTGTGTGTGTGTGTGTGTGTGTGTGCTTGATTTCAAACTTGCAAATGTGTGTGCATATATATAAAGTTGCAAGAGGCATGTGGCTGAATATATGTGTGCATGCACGCATGCGTGCATGAATTTGAATACTCTCATCAGCCCTTGATAACACACTATTTTGAACACACAACTTTTCTTTGAATGCAATCTAAACTCAATTTTCAGTCAAACACAAAACCATGAAATAACAGGAGGGAGAGAGAGGTTTTTCTTCCACTTGACTGTTAATTTAGAAAACAAAAATCTTCCACATCCCTCCCAACCCCTTTCAGACCATTTTACATCATGGTTTTAACCCTTTCACAGCCAATGTTGCATTTTAGCACACACCGATTTAACACCATGTCACTAAAAGACATCAAAATGGGGTCTATTATCCAAAGACCCTATTGTCTTAGTTATGGGAAGTAAGGATAGACCTTATTTTATAGATGTCACAGAACAATCCCCAATACTGCAGATGGATTTTGCTCTCTACCCAAGTACATTTGATAGCAATTTTTGGCTGAAATATGACTGGCGGTGAAAGGGTTAATCACTGCCTTGGACCTCAACAACAATGCGTTCCCACTGTACCAAACATTTAAGCTAGACAGAAATAGGACAGGGTTTTCGTTTGTTGGTTTGGTTGTTGTTTTCAAATCAGTCGGACAGAAATGGCATCACTGACAGCATTAAAGATTCACGACAGCAGCTAATTAGAGTGGGTAGCTCAATACACAAGCGCACGCGCATAGTTATCCATGCAAAAGCATACTAAACACACACACACACACAAACACACACACACACACACACACACACACCACAGAGTTAGTGAGATACAGACAGAGACAAAGAGAGACAAGGACAAACGAAGAAAAACAGAGACAGACACAGTGATAGAGAGATTCAATCTACTTTAGTTTCAGATAAAATAATAATTAGAGTGCGATCCACAGAAGACCGACATCTCTGATAAACTCTGGTTGTCAATGATTGAAGCTTAACAGCCACACTAAAGAGCAATTAACAGAACATACATCAAACCAACCCTTCTAAACGCCCAGTGCAGACAGCCCCATCTCACATATTGCCCCTTTACCGATCAGGCCTTGTCTGAAAGCAATTTCTCTCTCGGTCAACCTAATTATCTCCAAATCGTCAATCTCTTTCTTATAAACCGATATCCATAAATTACATGGAAGCGTCACATTCTAATAAAAAATTCATTGCTTTAATTCCAGAGGTATACACTATATCTATATTGTTTTTTTATTTTATTTGTTTGCTTGCTTGCTTATTTTCTTTGTTCATAAATAGAATGGAGTGGTTAAAAATAGGCATCACTCCTACAGGACGCTCTGACCTGGCAGCAAATAAAAAATGAATAGGGAAAAAACAAAGCACAGAAGTGAAGCCCACACCCTTATTTCGCCCCTTCATCCCATCTTACACACACACACACACACACACACACACACATCATGTCTGTTTGCTTATTCAATATCTTTAAATAAAATTTTGACTTTGACTTCTGCATGCATGCACACACACACACACACACACACACACATACACATTCATCTTTTTGCCATGCAGAAGACTAAGAGTAAGAGTCCCCCGCAGTGCCTAGTTGTGCCAATCGATGGGAGATTGGATCAATGGTCCCGCCAGGAGAATTTCTCCACTGGCTCAAGCTTGCCTGATACATGGCATGTCGACATTAACTGACATCTAATGTCATTTTCCGGATAATTCTGGGCGCATGCATTAGCCTTTATATCATAAAGCATCCTTCAAAATAGATTTCAAATCTCTTATGTCATATTACGTGTACACAGCAATTCCCTCCATGGCTGTGTGTCTTGTCTGTGTGTACTCATGCACTGCAAAATACTGAGCACCATTCATTTTCAGTGCTGTTCGCACCAATAAATGACTTAACAATTTGAATTTCATTTTATTTTGATGCTCACTTTCACTGCCTTTAACACTGCCTTCAAAATAAATTATTACTGTTTCAATTTCACAACTTTTTCATTCAAGAAAACTAATGTTAATACTGTATCTTTATAAACTTTAAAAACAAGATTCTACTATTAAAACTGCTGTGATAACACTTTTTTTTAATTATCATGATAAGCAACTGATTAGTGAAAACAAAATTAAAATGATTTTAATAATATACGTAGCAACTGATTAGAAATTATTTGCTTTATTAATAAACTTAATATTGCCCATACAACAAACAACTACACGACAAGTGTAAAAAGACGTTATTTTATTCACAAGAGACAAAACATAGGAACTATTATCACTTTACACTTGTCGTGTAGTTGTTTGTTTGTTGTATGTTCCAGTAACATTGCAGTCTGATTCAGGTGGGTTTTTTTAATATTGTCCAGTTTAGCGTGTTGCTGAAATGTCTTGTTCATAAATCATTAAATGTACATTGTTTCGATTCCGTTCAGATCATTCTTACTCAGTGTTTAAATTCCACACATTCTTTATTTAACATCACATTCTTGACATTTTGATAGCATAGTTACTAAAAACATAATAATAAAAGCTCACCCAAGCATGAAACTACTGTATTAACTAAAATAAAAAAACAAAAAAGTTCCAATCATTTCAAAATACTGTTAATCGCTGGCTTTCTCTAAGAATCACACTACATTGTGTACCTTTCAGACTTTAGCTTAATATCTGATAGGCCCTCTGAACAGGGGCTTCGGTATCAATCTGATGCTTTTACGGTGGTGAAGAGTCGCCACAGGTCGACCTAGTATTGCAGTACCTCCAGGATCGACCCACTTATTATGAAGACTATCGCACAGAACAACTTATCCCTAAGGGCAATAGCCATGAAGACATAAAACGTACTTTCTACCATTGTACCTCTAAGCCTTTTTAACAAGGCTCCATTTGGTAATTAGCACACCTCCACTCTTAAAATGGCCGTCAGGAACTATACCAATTTGTGTCCTGAAACATTCAGGAACTGTGCCATTTCTACATTTCCTTATTACAGATTGACATGTACAATATCCGTCTGTCTGTCCGTTTGCTCACTCGCTCTCTCTCTCTTTAGTTCTCTCTCTCTCTCTCTCTCTCTCTCTCTCTCTCTCTCTCTCTCTCTCTCTAGTTTCACTCTCTCTCACGCTCTCTCTCTCTCTTTAGCTTCACTCTCTCTCTCTTTAGCTTCACTCTCTCTCTCTCTCTCTCTCTCTCTCTCTCTCTCCTCCCTTTAGTTTCACTCTCTCTCTCTCTCTCTCTCTCTCTCTCTCTCTCTCTCTCTCTCTCTCTCTCTCTCTCTCTCTCTCTCTCTCTCTCTCTCTCATACAGGCAGATGAAACAATCTTTGTGTGCATGAATAAAGAGAAAGGTATCTCAATGCTGTGTTGGTGGAAAAGGAACATACATCACTTACAACAGCCACCAGACAAAGAGCAAGTATGTCACTTCACAGAGATTAATTACACCATAAAGATGGCAAGCCATATCAATGTACTCCTATAGTAGTACAGTCAGTGTAAATCTATAACAAAGCACATTTTCATGAAGAATCAATCTCATTGGGTGTGTAAGAAGAATCGATCGACATGCTAGTACACTAGTACTGTATTCCTGTTATATTCCCCACCCCTCCCCACCAACTACGTACCTTCCTCCTCTCCCAAGACGGCATAGAATCTGCGACCGCTGCAACTGGGAGTCAATTACTTGTATCATTATTCCCCCCATGGGGATACCAGGGGTCTTTCATACAAATAGTTCCCCCACATTCTGGAATTTCAGTGCGTGTAGCTTCCTCAAATCTATCACTCTCTTGTACTCTGCCTTTTCCCTTTGCTTACTGTCTTCTTCTACCTTTCTGCCTTACTATTCCATTCTCCTGCCTTTGTTCTAGAAATTCTTACAAAGATTTTCTCCAGCCAAAGACGGACATGCTGGGTCTATTTCTTAGTTAGGTGCATAATGGCAGCATGACGCATCTATGTTCATATGACAGGAAACTGAGCGTTCGACAAAGAAAGAAAGAAGAAATATCATTATCCGATAAACTGTGGAATCCTGACTAAAAATAGTCA
This sequence comes from Phymorhynchus buccinoides, assembly GCA_017654935.2. Taxonomy (NCBI): domain Eukaryota; kingdom Metazoa; phylum Mollusca; class Gastropoda; order Neogastropoda; family Raphitomidae; genus Phymorhynchus; species Phymorhynchus buccinoides. The sequence continues at coordinate 35,002,063 of CM065683.1, forward strand.
TTTACGCATTGGACTGTAGAGGGGAAGTATTGGTTTTTTATCTTGTTGATTTTTTGCTCCTTTTGTTGCCTGCTTTTTGCTCCTTTAGCTATATTTGCTGTTTGCTGTTTTCTTGTTTGTCTACGTTAATAAAGGCGCATTCGCCGAAATATCCAGTAGTTTTGCTTTGTCTCTTGTGAATAAAATAATGTCACTTTACACTTGCGTGTAGTTGTTTGTTTGTTGTAAAAATAGTCATTCAAGGAACATGGACATTCTCACTGTCGAGTGCAGAATCTTGACGTTTGGTTTTCTAACAAAGAACAAACTTTTATTCATTTGGCATTAATATTATATCTTGCTGACGTTATGGGCATTATTGTTAGGACATCAAGGGCAATATTGCCAATTTTCATTGTGATCAGTTCTGTACATTTGGCTGAGGCAAACATTTTGGAAAACATATTTCTTTACACACACAGAGGCACACACGGGCCCCCGCCTCAGTTATAATAAAACATTTTTTTATCATACTGCTGTTTTTATCACGCTAGGAAAACAAAAATGGTGTCAGCGAGAAAATGAAATAGAGATCAGGCTGTGCTACATAATTCTGTTTGCACTGTATACCACTTTACCAAGTATGTGTGTGAGTTTGTAAGGCAAACAGGCAAACAAGACAAGTGGTTTTCAACACAAATGATAATGGGGAGAGAGGGAGGGGGGGGGGGGCATAAACCATACAACAAAATCATGTCATAATAAAAAAATTCTTATCTTAGCACCTGTATTTTTTTCAGGGCTTCAACTGAGATTTTTTTTTTCTTCTAATCTTTAAAATGTAAATAAAACGAAAACAAGCAAGCAAACAAACAAACATCCATGAAACTCATGTTCTGATTGGTTTGATTTAAGCTTGTCACAATGTCAGTATTGTTCAACAACTGTAGTATCATGATATATTTTCTGTGACAGATCAAGATGGGGATTTTACAAAAAGCTTACACAAAATCTCAATCTCAAAAAGTGTTTAATGCTTACACCTGTGTTATGACATTTGCGTCTCCCCCCCTTTATTTTCAATAAAAAAAACAATTTTCCCCAAAATTCCAATTCCATGTTTTGCTGAAATCAGCAGATTTGCTAACAAATGGGAGCCTAGTACAATCATGAAAAGATTTTTTTTTAAGGGGGGGGGGGGGGGTAAGCAGGGGGAACTGAATGATAGGCCTAGAGGAGAGGAGAAGCAACAAAGGGGATGTGGAGAGCTGTGAATTTAAGCGGATTCTGGCTGTCATGTTGTTTTTTACAGTGCTGTCAGCTGGTGAAGATGTCAAATGGGCCAGAATGAATCATGACACTGTAGACAAGAGAGAGAGAGAAAGTGACTAATGGCCGGAAGATGCCTCAGCTCGGCACACAATAAACCCTCTGTGAAGTCAGTCATGCTTACACAGCCGTAAGCCGCAAACAATTCCGAAATCTGTAGGCCTATTACACGAAACTTTATGTGCACCATAGTTAAAACCTTTACGTTACTCGTTAGCCCAAGGACAGTTTGAAGATGGCAGACCCCACATTATTAATCCAGAAAAAAGAAATTGCATTAGAAACAGTTCTTTGCACTGTTAACATAAACTTCTCACATTAAATTGATTAACAAAGCTTCTTATATTAGCAGCCGCGGTTAATTTCACAGCAAAGAAAATAAGACCAATGACCACAGAACATGAAAAGGACAGATAGCCGGACCAAAAAAAAGAAGAAACATTTTAAAAAAAGGAAGAAAAAAAACCTCACACAAGGATACAAACTAAAATTCAAGCCCAGAACTTAAGATTGTCAGGGTGCCCGGGTCAATGACCCATATTGATCCCTCATTTTGTGCAGCCAGGTTCATATGACCCATGAAGTTTGCACTAAAGTTTAAGTTTAGTAATACAGTGACACATTACTCATTTACTGACCCATCATTTTGAAAATCGGGAACGAGTTTATGATGTCAGTGGCGCCAGTGTCGCTTCACAAACGTGATTGTCACTAATAAAAACGATCTTCAAAATCAACCACATGGTGTAGCTTCTTTGTCCTTCTCAGCCATTTGCACTGCTCGCGCGCTATTGTTACCAAAGAAACATGACATTATCGTTCATTCCTGATTGAACCATCATTTTCTCATTTCTATAATGAGGGTCTCATGACCCATGAAGTTTGAAAATAATCTGAAGTTCTGAGCAGAGAGACAGAGCCAGAATGCTAGAGAGAGAGTGTGTGTGTGTGTGTGTGTGTGTGTGTGTGTGTGTGTGTGTGTGTGCGCGCGCGCGCATGTGTGTCGGCGCGCACAGGCGTGCGTGTGTGAGAGAGACAGACAGACAGAGAGAGAGAAGGCTACTTCTAAGAAACAAACATCTGCAAACTGACAGACAGACAGATTGAGAGAGAGAGCAACTTCTAAGAAACAAACATCGGCAAACTAACTCAAAATTGCACCCAGCAAACCATGTGTGAACTAAGTGTGGGTAGCATACCATACGTATGACAGCCTCAAGCATGCAAAGACGAGTCAATCCCAGAACAAATATTGTTCCACAATGGCCATCGAATGATTAATTGACCACAGTATTCAACTGGTTTTGTCACTTGTTGACATTAGCTTGAAGTGGATCAATATTAAAGAGAGAGCAAGAGATGTAGTCATGTACATTGGCTAAAATATTTTGCGGACCATAAGGCGATACTTTTTTTTCCAGGCTGAGACCCCTGCGCCTTGTGTAAAATTTTGGGGGTGCACCTTATAATCAGGGGCGCCTGATAGTCCTAAAAGTACAATAATAAATCAGGAGAAAAAAAATTAGCAACAAGTGCAACGCCGAGCGGTAGCAAAGTCCCCTCGCAGCATCGCCGAGCTACTCAGAAATCGGAATGTGTCGGCTGTGCACATACATAAAAACGCATCAAAACAGCATGTAACTACATAAAAACGCATCAAAACAGCACGTAACTGAATAGTTTTTTATATATAGCCTTGGGGTTCGGACCCGTGATTTGAGCGCGCGCGATCATGCGCACACACGCGCACAGAAAAAATCATGACACCTGTGTTATAGACCATTCATCAAGAAATGTTGTGAAAAAAACTGCATTAAAATACATGCAAAACTTCGCGAGATATTAACGATTATGTGTTTAGGGGTTTGAACCCCGTAACTGGCGCGACCTTGACCTTAATGTAAAACTAAATACATCAGTGGATAGCTTGCATCTTGGCAAACTAGTATACCAAATTTGATGATGATAGACTGAATAGTTTTTGAGAAAAACGGACGAATAGCCGGACGGAGGCACGACGGACGGACGGACGGACACCGGACGGACGGATCAGACAAAAACAATAGTTCCCCGAACCTTCGGCCCGGGCACTAATAAAAAATCATTGCATAGGTCTGCAGCTAAATCATTCATGATCACTATGACTTTTAAACTATTTTCTTAGACTAGGAGGTATCTGCTCTGCCTTGTAGTGCTGAAGCCTTGGGGATTAGGTAATTGGAGACCTCACCCGGCAGTGGGTGGATGCCTCATGCCTCCATTCGGGGAGCTGGATGACCCCGCCTTCCACAAGTCTCTCCCTGTTGGGATCCGGGGGGGGGGGGGGGGGGGGGGGTCTTTTGCATACATAGTTCCCCAACCTTCTGAAAGTTCTGTGCTAGCAACTTCCTCTAATCTATCACTCTCTATAACTCTGCTTTTTCCTCTTCTTACTATCATCTACTATTTTTCTGACTTATTGGCCCATTCTCCTGCCTTTTTTCCAAAAAAAATCTTCCAAATAAATTTATTTAAGCTCCTCCGAAATCGGAATGTATCGGCTGCATGCAGCAGGGAGACCAGTGAAAACTGAAAACCGGACACATACGTAGCTCGTCCATTATGGCCGTATGGCCTGGGAACACAGAAGAAGAAGGGACCTCACAACTGTCCTACGGACCTCTTGGACAATAAAGTGTGGATATCCTCTGTGCAAAGTTTCTCCACTACAACCAGCCGCCGTGGCGTAGTGGTTAGCGTTGCGGACTACTGGCTGGGAGGTCACGAGTTTGAATCCAATCAGAGGCAAGTGTTTTTTTGGTCCAGGACAGACTACTACTCAGAGTGAGTGGCTATGGGCTCAATGGGAAGATTGAAACCACACGGTCTAGCTCCATCTGCTTAACGGATGCGATTCTGAGAGTGTTGCTTTCATTCCATGACCAACACTGCATGTGTCTGTAGTTCTTGGGCCTGGTTAATGCCAGGATATCATTATGAAAGAAAGCATAGAGTACAGCCCTGTCACGTAGTCTCCAACCCATACGGAACTCCATAGCATCATCATCGCCATACTCATCTGCCTCATTTCCATCAATCATCCAAAAGAAAAATGTCTCAAATTCTGCTCTCATGGTGACCTCAGTTTCGATTTCCAATCCAGTCTATGTCTTGGTGCGTTCGGATCAAAGTCATGGGAATCAGTATGTTTTGGGGGACTGTCAGTGGATGGTCATGGTAGCGCCCTCAAAGGCGGGCCTCACTAACGTTGGCTCCACGACTAAGACACTATTGTCATCAGTAGGGGGCTTAGTAGGTGGTGTCCTGCGCATGTTAGCTCAGAACTGGCTCCACTGAACTCCACTAAAGTGACTCAGCAGCAGTCAGTGTCTCCTCGGTTGGTTGCCTCCTGACGGCCTAACATAGATTCACTCCCCTTGGACTGCTGATCTCGGATTCTGCGACCTGACAAGCCAAGGTGTGGCTGCGAGTTGTGATTCGAAATGAGTGGCGTGGGAGCAACCCCACTGTACGGCCCAGAAGATGGGACAGCAACAAACAAACAAAAACATCTCCACTACAGTCAATTTCCAGCCAAGCCCTTCAGAATAGCAGATAGCTCCACTGCTATCTGCAAGTCATAGTGCCTTAGTGGAACATGACTGACTGACACAGACACACATTCACTGGGTCTGTCCAATCAGCCAATGAACTTTAATCCACCTGACTGCCCCACTTGAGCCAGTTGAGGTCATCAAAACAGCTCCCTCCTGGCTTGGTGCCAAAGTAAATCAACACCTCTCCTAGTCTAGCCCATGCTAGCTGAAGACAAGTCGACTGACAGGTATGCGAATCAACACCTCATTATGACTCAATCAGCGGGGACCAGGGAAGATGGGAAGTGAAGGAGGGAGAGACAAAGTTCATATGGGGATGACGATTTAACTTCCATTAAAAAAGAAAAAGAAAAGAAAAGAAAAACAAAATGTAAACAACACATGAAAGAAAGAAGAAAAATATTTTTTGAAACAAACAGTATGCATCTAAATGTGCAAGTGTAAATTTGATGAAATAAATAGGCTTACAAAGTAATACATGTAGTATGTACATGCTTGTATTGTGTACTTCTTTTTCACGCTTGTAAATGTGCCAGGTGACCACATATATGGCTCTAAATAAATGTAAACTTAAATTCCTGTCTCTGGAGGAGAATCCACATTCAAAACATTTAAAGACACAAAGAAAGAAGCAATAATATAGTGATATATATGTACCTTCCTGGCAGATGTGAGAAAAAGAATAAGAAAGTAAGAAAAAGAGAAAGTGAGGGAGAAAGAATAAAAGAAAGAGAGAGCCGACACTAGGCAGCCAGCCATTCCACAGAAGATATTTTGAGCACAATTATTGTAAATCCAAGAGCAACAAAACAAATCATGCAATGGTTCTAAAGAACATGTCAGTCCCAATTCACTACAAGAAGCACTGTGACAGTGCAATTTCGGCCAGATTCAGCTTAATAATATGTTGCAGCTAACCAGTCATGAGTCAGGTTATAAAACTTAAATATTAATTGCAAACTATAGTTCTTAAACTTATAAGGACAGTACTCTTGCTTTGAAATACTGTTTGCTCAATACCTAGAGTAGTTAGTTTCCTTTGACCACTGACAACATTTGAATTGATTAGTGCTTGGACAAAAAACAACAACTAAAAAATCAATGACAACCAGCAAGGTCATGATTATATCGAAAGGAACCTTCCTTTTTAAGATGCCTACCCTTGTACCAAATTTGATTACAAATCCGTCCAGTAGTTTTTGAGAAAATTGGAAGACAGACGCACAAACAAACAAACAGACAGACAGATAAACACACCCAAAAACAATCACCGTTACAGACTCTGTGAGTCTGGCTAGCTAATAAAAAAAATGGTATGGAGATAATGATACCCAAACACTCTTTCACTAGTTTCAGTGCCATGTATTTTTGACGTTTTGGATTGTCCATTTCATCTCAACCAAAAAGAGGGGGGTAACAGTGGTTTTTTAGTATGCATGCATTGCTTTAATGGAAGAAACAGTCACACAAGCTCTATAAATAGACAAACACAGGGCAGGGTACTTGGCAGTGAATGTCTTTGCATTTGGTGAGAGTGTAGAGTGATGTCTTGGGCGAATGTATTCGCCCATGGTGCTAGAAGAGTTAATCCCAATCAAACAGACCAAAGGGAAAGCAAAGCACAACTTCCATGACAATACAGTGGAATCTCCCTTATAAGACCTCTCATTATAAGACTCCCTCCCACATAAGACCTACTTCTCTGACACATTGCCCTTCTTTGAAAGTATTAAAATTACCTCCCTTATAAGACTCCTCCCTTATAAGACCTCATTTTGGATTATTTTTGAAGGTCTTATAAGGGAGGTTCCACTGTAGTGGCAAACAATTAACGCCCAAACTTACTCAGCATGTCGGTTTCATCGACGATCTCTGACTGGATGATCTCCTCGATGACGTCTTCCAGCGTGACCACACCGATGTTCTCGTAGTATGGGTCGCAGTCCCCTTCGTTCCACAGCTTTTGCACAATGGCCATGTGAGAACTACCTGATGAGGAAAAATAAATAGCAAGCTATGTCAACATACTCCCAGTCTTTGAAACAAGAAAGAGAGAGAGGACACACCTATTAAAGCAGTAAACAACAGCGATGCACCCAGGATGCAAAAGTGTGTGTGTGTGTGTGTGTGTGTGTGTGTGTGTGTGTGTGTGTGTGTGTGTGTGTGCAACTACACAAAATGAAAGAACCTAAAAGGCCGGGGTCCAGGGATAATGTCCCCCTGCAGCTGAAGCAAACATTGATTTATGAAGGTATTTTAGTTTGCTTTTTCCACAATTTATACAAATATGCTTATTTCAAAGTGTTTGAAGAATGTGTGTGTGTGTGTGTGTGTGTGTGTTAGTGTTAGTGTGTGTGTGTGTGTGTGTGCGTTGGCTGCCTAAGGAGAAGAACACACACACACACACACACACACACACACACACACACACACAACACACATACCTTGCAGAAAGTCCTGCAACATGGCATCAAGCTTTACATCATAGTCGACAAACATTGGCCGATGGTCGTAGAACCGACACACTGTTTTCACCGGTGTGTTATCATCGGGATCAATCAGGGCCAGCTCTTTGGTGTTCAGGATATTCACAATGTTTGTTATGTCCCCGTCATAAACCGGAACCCTTGTGTAGCCCGACTTGAGGATTTCGGACATCATTTCGAAGTCGAGAACTGTTTTCATATCCAGCATGTACACATCTTCCATCTTGGTCATCACATCTTCCACTTGCTTGTTGCCAAGTGTCAGTGCACCAGCAATGATGTTAGCTTCATCGTTTTGTAAAACTTTGTGATCAGCGGTCATACGAATCAGCTCTTGAAGCTTTTCTTTGTCATATACCTGACCGATTTCTTCTCCTAGAATCTTATCCAGGAGTAAGCTAATGGGGAAAGAAAGTGGAAATGTCGCTATCATAAAAAAGCGGGTGATTAAATGAGTCTTAGCCCCTACTGCTAAACCGTGGCGTGAGCAAACAGCCTGCGGAATGATCTCACCAAAAACTACAATGCATATTGTTGACACCACAACAGCAACCACACCATTGGATAAATTGTCCAACAAAATGGTAGCGGTGCTGTTCACCATTACATTTCCCAAAAGAAGAGTACATAAAAGAAAATTGCCACGCTTCCTTAAAGGGACGATTATTTTTGCATACTTTTTCTCTGTGGCTGAACCACATTTCTCGATTATCTGAAGTTCTGTTTTATCAAGTGCCATAAGTCCGAGGTTCAGACCACTGAACAAACCTGAGAAAAAAAGTAAAAGCGTTATTGTCAAAATCTGCACTGGTAGCGGTAGAAACGGGCCGTCATTATTCACTTCATCTTGAACAGCAACTTGTTGCCAAGGATGAAATCCATGAAAGTCCCAGCTATCAGACTGTCTAACGCACAGATAATAAAATTCTTCACCAGGATCTAGTCTATCTAATGTAATTACAAAGTCTGCTGATTTCCCAGTGTTGTCAACCGATGATGTTTTGAACAGAGCAGTCCGTTTACTTGTTTCACAGTTGCTTTTGTTTTCAGGAGTGAATGCGATTTCTAACTCTTCATCAATATTCTCGCCGATAACCTGCAAATGCTGACTTTTTGCAGACATAAGCATCAGCACTCCATCATCCCTGCGACGAGCTGAATTTTCTTTTGACAACAGGGCAAACACCATTGTTTTGTTGGAGGCAGCTTCCATAGTCGAAAACAAAAGTGAAAGAGCGACAGCCACCATAAACAACGTTGCTGCCTCGGCCATGTTTTGTTACGACTGAGCCGGATATCGCTGCTTCGTGGTGGTCCGCCCCCTTTCGGGTCACGCAGTCTTGCTCGTTTCGCATTAGGCCTATCTGTGCGGCGCGGCTTTCGGTTCGTGAACAGTAGTAGAAGAGTGAGTATAGTAGTAGTAGTAGTAGTAGTAGTAGTAGCAGCAGCAGCAGCAGAACCTAACAGTAGCAGCAGCAGTAGTAGTAGTAGCACAAACGTAGTAGTAGTAGTAGCAGGGGCGTAGCAAGCCTTGTAGGAAGTTGTCAGACTGAAATGGGTCTAAAATATAGTCAATGGAAGCCTCTCCTGGGAGAACACGATGTGAATTTGCAATCCATTATTGTTCTCTAGTCAACCCTTGGTTTAAACGTTTTTTTATTCAACAATTTCAAATTATAAACAATAATGAGGTAACAGGGTAACAAGAAGCATATAGCTTATATATGTCAACCCGGCCTTGAGTGTGACCATCGATCGATTCGATCACCATTCCAACTGCGCCCCCCCCTACATACATGAATGTAGGTATGCCAGTCGTTGGCGACCATGGCTGCCAAATAGCAGTCAGGCAGATGCTATTCTGGCGGTCTGGGAAGAAAATTTGTTTATAGTGGTGATGCCATGCCTTGCCTAAGGTACACCCCACTATCTCAGCAAAATAAATGTGAGGACAGCTGGCGTTGGGGAAGGTCCCTTAAGGCCAGCCAATCCCTTTGGCTGCAGCACTATCTACAGCTAGTGCAAATGCCCCCTAGTTCTACAAAAGACTAAGCTGTATCATCAACCCACATTTCCAATGTGATGATCATGGACATGACTGCAAAAAGAAGAAGAAGAAGAAGAACCCAGATAGCACGCCGCCGACCGTGGGCCGACGTCGGCCGGTCAGGAAATGGTCAGCCATGGTTGACAGCGGATTGCTACCAATTCAGTGCCGACGTCGGCATTTGAGCGGTGTGCTATAGGGGAAGAAGAAGAAGATGAAGAAGGCAATAATCATTCAAGACAGAAAACCTTAGGTTTTCATCTAGTCAAATAGCTCTTGAACTTGGGTTTCAAACACAAACGTGGATTTATCTCAAACTCATGCAGGCCTTATATTTTAGGGGAAGACGGGGTAAAAAGCGCATGGGCGGGTAAGAAGCCCACCCCAATTATCTCATGAAATGAAGCAAATTTCAGTCTCATTTTGCCCATGAGACGAGCGTTAATGTCTAGCATTCGTCTCATGGGCAAATTTGACTGAAAATTTTCTTTATTTCATGAGATAATTGGGGTGGGCTTCTTACCCGCCCATGCGCTTTTTACCCCGTCTTCCCCTATAAGAAATGCAATATTATTTTGTTGTTTTTCTTCTACAGTCCCATGCTGCGGATGTGACAAAGCAAACCCATAATTTTTTTTCTTTATAAGTAACGCAACGACTTAGGCCTATGTTCAAGTGTTTTTTTAGTTTTTTTAGTCTTAGCCTTAGTAGGGGAAGACGGGGTAAAAAGCGCATGGGCGGGTAAGAAGCCCACCCCAATTATCTCATGAAATAAAGAAAATTTCAGTCAAATTTGCCCACGAGACGAATGCTAGACATTAACGCTCGTCTCATGGGCAAAATGAGACTGAAATTTGCTTCATTTCATGAGATAATTGGGGTGGGCTTCTTACCCGCCCATGCGCTTTTTACCCCGTCTTCCCCACTGTAGTTGCTGTCTGTTGCATAACCTTCCACATTGGGTAGTCGTGGCCAAGACGGAGTGATGCTTCTAAATGATGCTTCTACGATGTTAGAAAAGGGGGAAAACTGAAGTTTTTGTTAACCCTTTCACCGCCAGTAATTTTTCAGCAAAAACAAATTCATTAAAATTACCTGGGTAGAGAAATAAATCTGTGGTAATATTGGGAATTCCTCTGTGACCTATTTAAAGTAAGGCCTATCCTTACCTCCCAAACTTAAGAGAACAGGGTCTTTAGATAACAGACCCTGATTTGATGCCTTTTAGCGACATGGGTGTTAAATCATTGTGGTGCAAACATGCGACATTGGCGGTGAAAGGGTTAATAAGTGTGTGCCCCCACGGTGTGTGTGTGCGTGTGTGCGTGCGTGCGTGCGTGCGTGCGTGCGTGCGTGTGTGTCTGTCTGTCTGTGCGTTGTTTGTTTGTTTGTTGTTGTTATTTTAAAGCGGAAAACCCTGAGTGGATGCTACGACCCTGAGTAGTAGTAGTAGTAGTAGTAGTAGTAGTAGTCTCAGAGCTTGTTGTGGGTCTCGCGGCCCTTTTGGTGCCCCGTCTCAATATATCTTAACTTTTTTTTAACATGCTTTGGTGTTTACTTCCTAAACTAAATCAGTCATATTCTTTCAATAAAACAATTTTGGCAATGGATTAATTATTAGGGGAAGACGGGGTAAAAAGCGCATGGGTGGGTAAGAAGCCCACCCCAATTATCTCATGAAATGAAGCAAATTTCAGTCTCATTTTGTCCATGAGACGAGCGTTAATGTCTAGCATTCGTCTCATGGGCAAATTTGACTGAAATTTTCTTTATTTTATGAGATAATTGGGGTGGGCTTCTTACCCGCCCATGCGCTTTTTACCCCGTCTTCCCCTAGTTTTGATCCCGATCCAAAAGTTTTTAAACATATATATATTAGAATGAATATTTCCCAGGTACCTTTCCACACCTTGTTAATTTGTCCCCATATATATATTAGGTGAAAACTTAGTTTTATGTTAGTAGGAAGATTATTCCAAAACGTTGTGCAACTCTGTTAGCAAAAGAAAACTCGCGTATGTTAGATATTGTTAGACAGTATTCCAAACTTAATTGGTTTAAACAATTTTTTTTATTAAGTTCAACAGGACATATACATAAATACATTAACGAAGGAATGAGCAACAACAAGCTTCGAGCTCATAGCGTTCTCACTATCAACATGAATATTACATATTATGACGAGAACTTAATTTCCCCTTGCTATTTCTTGTAATATCTACAGTATTTTTCACACAAAAATGTCATCAAAATTTATTTAAACAGGGAACATGACATAAGCAAGTTACATGCAACTCAAGAAAGGTCCAGGGGCGAGTTTCTCTACATAACGGTCGCCGCGCGAATAACGCTCACGCCAAACGGGACCTAAGAAACACTTTAGAAAGCGTTTGCGGAACAATATTACAAGCTCTTGTCTGATTGGTCGAAAGGCTGTTTTTATTATTTTAACCAACCTTAACAAACTATTAATGGACCAATCAAAAACAAGAAATGTATTCACTGCATGCTAGTCACGTGATATTTCCCATGATCCTTCAAATAGTTCGTGGCTCGCTACCTAGATGACAGCCACAAAACGTTTTTGGCGAACGTCGGCGAAAGAGGTGTTTCTTAGTACCGTTTTTGCCGATTTGCGCTCACGCTACGTAACGTTAACGTTAGCCCTTGTGAAATTCGACCCAGTCTTTCGTTGTAACGAATCGTATCCCATCGTACCCAGAATCGACAGGGACCCTTCTTCCAGCGAACCATCCCGGAGTGGAACTGCCTCCCTGAGTCAGTTGCAGCAGCAACATCTCTGACAACTTTTCAAGCGAGGCTGCTACACCATGTCAACGCCTCAGACCATGTCAACGCCTCAGCCCCTGGACGAGGGCCAGCACCAGCAGCAGCAGAGCTCTCGGCCACAAATCTCCAGCACTGAAAACTCCCCCCCCCCCCTTCCGTTCTTCCCTCCTCCTCCCCCCCCCCCCCCCCCCCCCCCCCCCCCCCCCCCCTCCCCCATGTATTTACTTCTGGTAGGCCTATGAAGTTGGTCCGTCACTACCAAGGAAGAAGAAAAGGAAATCATAACCTTACAAGCTTTTACTAGTATGCACATAAAATTTGCTTTGCACAAAGCGGTTTGACAAAACATAATTTTTTCTCTTTTTTTTTGTACATTAATTCCACTCTACGGGGGCGTGGATGCAGGTAGGGATTCGGAATGAGCGGCGTGGGATGAACGCCACTGCCGTACGGTCAAAACAAATGGAACAGCAAAAAAAAAATCATATTGGCAGAAAAAAACCCACACGAAATCACAGACAGACACAGACATACACTCTCTCTCTCTCTCTCTCTCTCTCTCTCTCTCTCTCTCTCTCTCTCTCTCTCTCTCTCTCTCTCTCTCTCTCTCTCTCTCTCTCTCTCTCTCTCTCTCTCTCTCTCTCTCTCTCTCTCTCACACACACACACACACACACACACAATATGATCGGCAAAAAATGGACCCTTTTCCACATTTTTCACCTTTGTTCAACTGTAATGCCTGAACAATTGAGGGCGTACTTTGAACCACATACTGCAAAGTAAAGGTTTCTCTGCTGTAACATATTTGGGGGAAATGGATGACACGTGATTCTGAAGAAGATTCCAAAACTTCTGCTGCTGCTCCTGGCAGGCCATGACAGAAATGTTCAAATACTAACACTAACAGGCTGTCAACGTTCTTTGACTGACTGACTAAACAAAAGATAACCACTCCATCTGAGTGAGGACTAGTTAAACATTTTATTGAACATGACATCACCTGATAACGTGAAACACTGACAACTTTACATTTTGTTTTCATTGAATGCCCATAATCATCCCAAATGTGTGGGAACTAATTGAACATACCCCTCTCTCTCTCTCTCTCTCTCTCTCTCTCTCTCTCTCTCTCTCTCTCTCTCTCTCTCTCTCTCTCTCTCTCTCTCTCTCTCTCTCTCTCTCTCTCTCCCCCCTCCTCTCCCTGTTCGCCAAAAGGGAGAACAGAGAAATGGAGAGAGTTAAAATAGAGACGAAATAACACAATCCAACTGAATGAAGCTGTCCTGAAAAATATGGCTCTTCTATTCAACTTTTCAATTCCCACCCCCTTATCTCCCTCTTGCCACTACAATTTCCCATTTATTACACACACACACACACACACGCGCGCGCGCGCGCGCGCGCGCGCGCGCGCGCGCACAAACACGCGCACGCACGCATGCACGGCACGCACACGCACGCACCCACACTCACCCACACACGCACACACCTCAAAGTCTATCAGAGTGAATTCTAGTTGGACTATGCCCCCAACAGAATTTGACATTCAGCCACGATTGTAAGTTCTCCCAAAAAACCTGAATACTGATATGGTTCTCCCGTCTCTGGGGGAATTTGAAATTGTTACAGGACAACTTCCAATTGGAGTTTGCTCCACCTACGTTTCCTGTTGAAACTCCATTATTGGGCTTTCCCCTGGGGAAACTCCAAACCTACCTAAATCGGACTTTCCTCCAGGGGAATTTGAAACATCCCCAAATTGGAGAATCCACCGTAACATTATGCATCTGCTAAAGTTGGATATCAGTGTTTCTGCTCTGCTTATTTAAAAATATGCTACCTGAAATTAATCATAGCCTACTAGCTATACCCGTGCTCCGCACGTGTTGTGACGACAGGTGTTCCATTTGCTTTCCACTGGAAAAGTAAATTTCATGTAAACGCCACCCTTTAATTAATGCTAAGAGAAACAGGGCTTTTGTTTTGTCAATGAAACAGCTAAACACTAAACATCGGCAAGTGAAAGGTAGAAAAAATGAAGAGCAGAAAGAATTATACTTTAAAAAAAAAGTAGATTTGATAGTGAAATCAAAGTGTATTATATATGTATTCTTTGATACAAACTCAGTACAATTGGATAACGTCATCTGACTCTATCTCCGCCTTTCGCTCTGCCCTTAAAACTCATTATAATTGATTAGTGTTTGTGTGTGAGGGTGGGGGGTGGGGGATCTGTTTCATTGCAGAAATCTTGATTTTTTAAAAATTACAATTCTTTTAAATTTCGTAGGTTGTATGTACAATGTGGTATATAGACAATCTATGTCTTGTAAACTTTAAACGCTTGCAAAGGAGGTAAAAGGGTATCTTTGTTTTTGCAAAATGTGTCTATTATAATTAGTCACGTAACTGGTATGTTGATGGCAATATGATTTTATTTCCAGTATTGTATCTAAGCGTGATTGAGAAGGTGAATGTGGTCTATGATTCTTCTTAGAATGTTCATATTGTAACTATTTTACTCTTGTATAATTGTCAGTGTGTGAGTGTGTGCGTGCGTGTATGTGCACGTTCATGTGTGTATGCGGACAAAAGCCCACCGGACAAAAGCCCACCTCGTTATCTGGGAAAATGGACAAAAGCCCACTCAGAAGTAATATGATATACATTTCTATATTTCTGTGTTTCACTTTCTGTACCTTTCCAGACATTGTCTCTGTTTCTCTGTCTCTATCGTTGCCTGCCTCTCTCCAGAAATTTTCTGTCTCTGCCTCTATCTATACCTCTGTCTCTGTCTCTCCAATGTCTGATTTAGCTCACTGCGCGAGCCTCTGTCTCTCTGTCTCTAGTTCTCTGTCAACCAGATTTGTCTCTCTCTCTCTCTTTCTCCATTTCTGTGTCTTCCAGACGCTGCCTCTGTCTCTATGTGAGTCTCTGTCTGTCTGTCTCGTTCCTTCTGTTGTCTATCTCTGTCTGTCTGTCCCTCTCCAGACTTTGTTTCTGTCTCTCTCCCTCTCGTTCTTTCTGTTGTCTGTCTCTCTTTTCTATTTTTAAAAAGAGTAGGGGAAACCCCACCCCACCCTAATCTGCCTCTGTTATGTAATGTTCAAAAGTTTTGGACAGAAATAAGGGTTGTGTAGACATTGCCAGCAGGCGTTTTGCAATGTTTTGCAGCAATTTCGCCTCAGCAACACTACCTGACAAGTTCAGCCTACTTTCTTGTCAGCGAGTGTGCCACTGACCTGACTGCTTTGTGTGATTGTGGCCATTGTTTAATTAAAATGAGTACAGGAAGTGATGCAATGCTGTGTCATAATGTATCTTAGCTTAATTGTCCTTTCGGAACGAGATGTAGGTCATTAAGCGGACATTCTTCTTCTTTTTCTCTTTGGGCCCCACAATAATTTAATTGATCATTCTGGCATCCTCAGGGAAAAAAAAGACTGAAAAATGGGGTGTTGGTTCCATCTGATAAAGGGCCTAAGCTGCTGCATGGACATGGGGGTGTTTGAGTTTTAGTGACCCAGCCAGCTCGTGCCCGATGTTAATGTCAACACTAGGGTTTCTTGTCTCCAAATCCTTGAGTCTTCGTCTCTATTTTGTTGTGAGAACGAAAAGAACAAAAAATCATCCGAATGGAAATAAAAAGTTAAAAAAACCTATGACGATTTGTTGTTGTAATGTACTTCGTTTATCGTTAACTTTTGTGGTGTAGTGGTTACTGTTACAGAACTTTGAATTCTAGGAGGAGAGAGAATATACACTGTTCAAATTAAACACACACACACACGCGTGCGCGCACACACACATATTCACAGACTAATGGAAAAACAGACACGGAAAGACATACAGTAAAAATTGAAGGGTCTGAAATTTTACTTTGAGATAGCCAATATTTTGAGTTAAGAAGACATTTTAGCATAAAGATTGTTAAACTGGGACCAAAAGCCTATTGTGAGTTATCCAGTGTTTTTGAGTTATCCGTTTTCGAGTCAGTTATCAGTATTTCATTGTAGTTCGTGTGAAGGCCAGGGGGGGAAAATGGAGAGAGAGAGAAAGAGAGCAAACATAAACAAAGCTCACTCACAAAACTCAAAACTATGACATATAGACCATGACAATGTAGGGTGAAATAAACAGAGCATTTTTAATCAACTTCAATTTCAGGGAGAGAGAAAAATCAGAATCGATAATTACATACATGGATATAAATCAATATAAAAAAACAAATTGTTTTGTTTTTTATATTGATACATGGATATAAACTAAGACTAAGAGATGTTAGTTAGTTTAATATAGTCCCGTCGACAGCTATGGCCATCTCACTATGAGATGTAATAATGCACCAACTAAAAGATACCCATAAGACACCATTTCAACAAACAAATAAACAAGGCAAAAACAAAACAAAACAAAACTGCAATTCATGGTGACACTATAGGTTTTATCACTTTTCTTTCTTGTAATATTTTTTAACAAGAACAAAAAATCTAGCATTATTTTCAAATTTAGAATATAATTACCGCCTTTCGCCTTTTCAAATTTTCTGAAGAAAAGAGTAAGGTTCTAATAAAAGCATAAGACTTATAAAATTTGAACATTGTTGGTCAAATGGCATGACCACTTCCGTGAATTTAAAAAGACCACAAAAAAACCCACTTGGTCAATATCTTATACAATAATTATGTTTAAACTTATTTAAAAGGGATTGTCTTAATGATTATTTTGCACTATGGGTATGAAAGGTGGGCACTGGGAGCATATTGTTAAGGAATTGTATGTTTTAAAGTTTATGTTACAGTGTGCATGTGCGTGTGCACGTGTGTGTGCGTGTGTGTGTGTGTGTGTGCGCGTGTGTGCGTGTGTGCGTGTGCGCACGTGTGTGCGTGTGTGTTTTGAGATTGCTTTTTGGAAACTGTCATTCTGAATTTATTAATTACATTGTAAATGTGTTTTTTGTGTGTATTTTTCTTTACAATTCTAATTTGAAGCAACACACAAACAAAACAAACTACACACACAAAAAGTACTACAGTTTACACAACCAATCTGAATACAAAAAAATCACATAAACATTCAGGAAATAAAATCATTTTCCCTTTTAAAAAAAAGTCAAACTAAATTTATAGAGAATGTTAACAACACTGCACGTCATCTTTTTTTTTTACCTGAATGAAAACAAAAGAACAGTTTACATGTATAACAACAACAAAAACATCCAAAAAGAGAAAGTTTCAGATCATTATCTCACAACAGCAAAACGTTAATTTTCAACATAACTGGCCATTTTATTTTATTTTTTTCTCCAAATAATTTCTATGCTGCTTTAAATCTCACATACTATTTTTTTTTTTTTTTAATCTTAATTTAGAGCACAATATATCCTTACTTTACAACACAAAATGGCATATTTTAAAAACAAATTTTGTTACTCTGGTTTTTGCAGGAGCTTTCTGTCAACAAATACAACTTGTGTAACAAATAACAAATAGTAATTAAGGTTTAAATAAACAAACACATAAAGTAACAAAACACATACAGCCTTAATTAATCAGGCTGAGTGTAGGGCATACTTATAAGTTTCCAACCAATTGAAAAGAAATATTCTAAAAATTTTGGAAGTCGTATGAAAGCAGATCCATAGCACCGCACTTGTTCAAGACTAACCCTGTGTCAGACCAGTGCACAGGTTAACTCAATCGCATCGCAATGATTTTGAATCATTCAAAAACTTCAAATCACTCCAGCCATACACACAAACAAAACAGACATAAACAAAAAGAGAAATGAAAGATTACAGGTTTTTACTTCAGGTTCAGACACAGGGAAGTGGTAGATCAGACTTTTTTTTTTATATACTATACAGACTTTATATAGAAAAACTCTCTACAGCAATTAGTTTCCCCACTTCAAACCACTACAAACGCATAATAAGAGGCAAAAGTGTGGTCTAAGGGAGCGAAGCGAGTTTAGAAGTGACCAAAGTGGGGTGTGCACACTGATTTACTTCCCTTGAAACAAATTTATCAAATTGACAGCTTTATATTAATTCCGGCCATATATGGGTGGAATGACTTGAATGAGTTAAGGAAAGAAGGGGGTTATATTCCCCCAGCCCCTTCATCCACTTTACCTACCCTTAAATTGAATCAAGGACATTTCTGTTGTTGGGGGGGGGGGGGGGATGGGGGGGGGGGGGGGGGGGGAGGTTATCCAGAGTTGTTATTTTCTCTCTGTTTTTTGTTGTTCTTTTTAAATCCAGTGGCATTACTTTCACCGCGCTCATTCTGAGGCCCAACTTACAGCCACGCCCCAGTTTTTCCCAGATCACAACCCTGACATCAGCAGTCCACAGGGAGCAAATCTAAGTTTGGCTTTCTTTAGGTAACCACCAGAGGAGACACTGCGCTGCTGCTGAGTCACTTCAGGGCAGTTCAGTGAAGCCTGTTCTGATCTAACATACGCAGGACAGCACTACTTTAAATGTTTTATTTTTAAAAGAACATCAACAACAACAACGACATAACTGAAGCAAGAACAATCAAAGCTTATGGCGTGCTCAGTTCAAAATAAGTTACATAGCATAAACATTGGCGGAATTATATCAGTTTACATGGAAATAAGTACACAACAAAGAAAAACTACTAAGGTCCCTTCTGACAACAATAATGGCTGCAGTGCAGAGCAAGCTTGAATGAGGTCACACCCCACACACACACCCCATCCGAGGGCGCTACCACATCTGAAGGATTGGTTTACTACTGAAGGTACAGACAAGGCAAGAAAAAGAAAAAGAAAATTCAACTCATTACCCTCTGCTCAGTTAAAAATTGGTGGTGGTTGCTTTTTTTTTTTCCTTCTTAAATCCAAGCAATGTGGAACAGTCACACAGCATGAATTCATACATCATCACCTTGTTTATTTTTTATTATAATGTGACAGTTTACATATCCCAAATCTCTGTCAAATAGATGGTAAGAAATAACAAGAGGCAAAGCCTTCAAGGCTCACTCGAACAGGCACATGTGGGACAACAACAAAGATTGAGGGGGGGGGGGGGGGGTCTAAAGTACAAGATTGCCAATAAAATGTTAAATACAAATGAAACTATCGTTAATGGATACAACTAAAAAACATTTATATATATTTTTAAAGTGCCTGTGCCGAGAATCGGACCCGGAACCATTGGCATGAGAGACAGAAGCTCTACGCAATGAGCTATCGAGGCTTTCACTGTGGAATACTTTCTTAACTCATTTGCCTGTTGAATACTCTCTAACCCACTAATCTAAAATATTATTTGTTTGTTATGTTTACAGTGTTGTTTTAAGTATTTAATTATCAAAATCATTAATGTTTGAAAGCTTGTATAGACATCTATATGTGTGCAAAGTTTGAACAATGTACGCCTTCTATTTCCCGAGAAAATGCCAACATTAAAGTTTGGAGATTGGACCACAGACGCAACACACACACACACACACACAACCGAACAACTATTATAATATAGAAAAAGATCAAACTTGCTGGTTTGAGGGTCTGCAGACTGACAAACAGACGGTATGGCTATGAGTTGGGACAACGAATGAGCGACATGCGGGTAACGCTGTTTGATGGCTTGACGAGACAGCAAAAAAGGCACACACAAAAAAAGACTAACCTCAGAAAAATATTCATGATACAATGCACACAGCTTTTACCATACACAATGGAATACTTTCGATTTCGCAGAATAGAAAAATAACTGGCAAGATTCTGCTTAATAGCAACATTTTTTAGTTGCTTGTAGTGTGGAAGCTCAATCCTTTCCTCCAAAATATATGCATTATATTTACAGATCATTGAATCGCAACAAAACACTGCAACATCACAAAATATATATTTACTACAATATGAAATGTACAGTTATGTTTATATTGTGTACAGAATAAAATAAAAATTCTAAATTTGGTACCAACATTACATAAGTTTACATTGTTCAAATTAAAAACAAAAAATCAATCTGATTATGCACATACTTTACCTTTCTTATTCGTTTTATGGCTATATTCACATTTATGCCCGTCTGCTGGCGTCAAGAACGATAATTTGTAACAGAAAAGAACATAGCGATTGCTTTTTCAGTCAACAGATTATCGTTCTTGACCGGGTTGATGGGCATAAATGTGAATATAGCCCGTTTTATTATACACTGTTCAATACACGATATATAGAATATAAGAGTATGTAATAGAGAGAGCAAAAAGATTTTAAAACAAAACAAAACGCACACACACAAAAACTGTGTGGAAAGCAAAGGGACTGAGAGCGAAGAAAGAGAAATTAAGAGAAAGAGAACGAGAAACAGGAATACAGATCAGGAGAGGGTGTGTGATTTAAATGTATATACGCGCATACTATGCTTGTTGCTGTCTATGATCGGTCTTGGATTACCAAAATATATAGCATTAATCAAGAACAGAACAAACGAATGGGCACACGGCATCATTGCCCCCAAAGTTGCAAAAGAGCTCCACCGACCGAACCTCTCAATGTCATAACTGCTGCTAGCTCCATCGCCAACACATAGCACAGCAAGGCCTATAAGAACAATGTTTTTTTGACAGCATTTAGAACCGCACGACAGTTGGGGAGTGTCCTCAAAGGCCAACCAATCCCCAAGGCTGCGGCACTGTTAGTGTGCACATGCACAACAGATGACCAAAACTCATGAGGTAATCGGTTCAACAGCCACATTCATTTCAGCTGAACTATCCACAATGAAAACAGTCTTCATTATAGATTCGACTATCCACAATGAAAACAGTTTTCATTATAGATTCGACTATCCACAATGATAACAGTTTTCATTATAGATTCGACTATCCGCAATGATAACAGTCTTCATTATAGATTCGACTATCCACAATGAAAACAGTTTTCATTATAGATTCGACTATCCACAATGAAAACAGTCTTCATTATAGATTCGACTATCCACAATGAAAACAGTCTTCATTAAAGATTCGACTATCCACAATGAAAACAGTTTTCATTATAGATTCGACTATCCACAATGATAACAGTTTTCATTATAGATTCGACTATCCGCAATGATAACAGTCTTCATTATAGATTCGACTATCCACAATGAAAACAGTTTTCATTATAGATTCGACTATCCACAATGAAAACAGTCTTCATTATAGATTTGACTATCCACAATGAAAACAGTCTTCATTAAAGATTCGACTATCCACAATGAAAACAGTCTTCATTAAAGATTCGACTATCCACAATGAAAACAGTCTTCATTAAAGATTCGACTATCCACAATGAAAACAGTCTTCATTATAGATTTGACTATCCACAATGAAAACAGTCTTCATTATAGATTCGACTATCCGCAATGAAAACAGTCTTCATTAAAGATTCGACTATCCACAATGAAAACAGTTTTCATTATAGATTCGACTATCCACAATGAAAACAGTCTTCATTATAGATTCGACTATCCACAATGAAAACAGTCTTCATTAAAGATTCGACTATCCACAATGAAAACAGTTTTCATTATAGATTCGACTATCCACAATGATAACAGTTTTCATTATAGATTCGACTATCCGCAATGATAACAGTCTTCATTATAGATTCGACTATCCACAATGAAAACAGTCTTCATTATAGATTCGACTATCCACAATGAAAACAGTCTTCATTATAGATTCGACTATCCACAATGAAAACAGTCTTCATTATAGATTCGACTATCCACAATGAAAACAGTCTTCATTATAGATTCGACTATCCACAATGAAAACAGTCTTCATTAAAGATTCGACTATCCACAATGAAAACAGTCTTCATTAAAGATTCGACTATCCACAATGAAAACAGTCTTCATTATAGATTCGACTATCCACAATGAAAACAGTCTTCATTAAAGATTCGACTATCCACAATGAAAACAGTCTTCATTAAAGATTCGACTATCCACAATGAAAACAGTCTTCATTAAAGATTCGACTATCCACAATGAAAACAGTCTTCATTAAAGATTCGACTATCCGCAATGAAAACAGTCTTCATTAAAGATTCGACTATCCACAATGAAAACAGTCTTCATTAAAGATTCGACTATCCACAATGAAAACAGTCTTCATTATAGATTTGACTATCCACAATGAAAACAGTCTTCATTAAAGATTCGACTATCCACAATGAAAACAGTCTTCATTATAGATTCGACTATCCGCAATGAAAACAGTCTTCATTAAAGATTCGACTCTTCTAGCGCCATGTATTTTTTTACATTCTTGGTTGTCTGTTTCATCTCTACTGACAAGAGGGAAGCAACTATGTTTTCGAGTGCGCACGCGTTGCATTAACAGAAAACAATCACTGACATAAGCTCTAAAAATAAACAACCACATGGCAGGGATCTTGGCAGTGAATGTCTTTGCATTTGATGGAAGTGCAGAGTGAGGCGAATGTATTCGCCCATGGTGCTAGAAGAATTAAACTTACGGCTGGTAAATAGAATGGATGATGAAGAATGGTAAGTAAACGCTGCCTTGGATACAGAATTTTCAGGTGATAAAGAGCAATATTTACCCCACTGTGAATACTTTGGTGAAGACTCTCTCTCTCTCTCTCTCACTAATAGCGCTAAAACGCTTTTGGCTCACAAGCAGCAGAAGAGAAAGCACAACATAACGTGTGCATGCATCCTCCCAGTAAAATTTGACAAGAAAATTAGCATTTGAGAAGACACACAGGGACAACACAGATGAAGTTCTCTCCAGAATATAGTGATTGTCTTCTATCACACACCAACAAAATCATGCAAAAAAGTTATGTACGACAAATATCACAAACCATCTAATCACTAGCTCAAATCATAACTGAAGTATATATAAATGAAAGGAGATATTAAAGAATGACAAAAGAAAGAGAAAATATGTCACGTCAAATTAAACCAAAGATACGCTTAAGATATTTTCGCCCCAATCCTGCTCCACCTCACCTAACATTCTTTAGCAATATGTTTTGAATCAAAAAGATACCACTGAATACCCTTGCAACTTATTTGCCAGGCTCAGATCACACACACACACACACAGAGGGCTGAATGCATACAATGAAAGAAAGAAAATAAACATCAAGAGACGTAAAAAGGGCAAAACATTTCAAGCACAAAAAAGAGGAATATATTTGAAATTAAAATAAATTGTATCTAAAGCAGCCATGCTTGTTTGTTTGCCTGTTTGTTTTGAGGGACTTAAACCAAGGATGCTATGTTACCAAATGAAGAAAAAACAAACTAACAAACAAAAACCCGACAAAAAACAAAACTTTAGCAAAATTTCAATAATTACAGAAAATCAGGTATTGCCTTCACATTTTGTTTCAATTTCATTTGAGAAAGGGTTAACAGCATTTTGACAAAAACTGCGTCCGTAATCACCAATCATTTACAAATTACTGAAATACATAGATGGCATGTTTTAATACAAATCCCAGTAATACAATTGCTATTAGCAATGCAAATCAAGACCACGAATGAATGAAAAATGGTGCTTTACGTCCTCTCGGTCTGGAACAGACACATATGGGACATTTGTAAATATAAAGATGGTGGGAACAATACCGGAGGCAATGCCCGGAGGCAGTGCATCTCCAGTAAAGTCCCAATTTTTTTGACAATACAGATAGGTGTAGCGGTAACCACGCCTCGGTTAAACCTCATCGGCTATGGTACCGCCACAAGTAGTATTATTCTCGTTTGTTGAAGAGAAACCAGTGTACCACGACCAGAGAGAGAGAGAATGGAGTTTTACGTCCTCTTGGTCTGAATCAGACACATATGGGACATTTGTAAATACAAATATGGTGGGAACAATACTGGAGGCAATACCCGGAGGCAGTACGAAACCAGTAAAGTCCCGATTTGTTTATTAATACAGATAGGTGTAGCGGTGACCACGCCTCGGTTAAACCTCATCGGCTATGGCACCGCTACAAGTATTTGTTGCATTTTTGATGCGCTGAGAGTGTACCACGACCACTAACAATACAAACAATTCAAAAGAAAACCAATACTAGGGAGTGGGGGTGTGTGGGTTATAAAGAGGGAGCATGTTTACTAACACACACACACAATAAAAACAAAACAAAAAAACATACAGTACTTTCTTACTTACAATAATACAAACACTCAATTTAATATAAGCATCAGATGTAAATAACACGAGAAATATCAATAATATCATCAAGGCAAGGAAATAAACAAGGGGAAGAAACTTTCCATTAACACTATACAAAATATTTTCGTTTTTCTTTCACTGTCCATAAGAGGCTACACCTAATTGGACGTTAAACCAACCATCATTGCATTGTTTTCATTTCTTAAGAAAAGATGTATGGTAGGCTCACAATGTCAAATCACTGAACAGGCTAAGGTCAAAATAATACATGTTGTTCATTCTTTTCCATGGCAATACAATGTTATACGAGTAATATCATTAGCCATTCGTTGTGTTGCCATGGGGAAAGTGGAAAATAACAATGTGTATTTTTACCATTACACACAAGTCAACAATACTGAGATTTGTTTTTGTTACTCAATCACTTTTTTTCTACACACCTGTGATTTTGTGTGTGTGTGTGTGTGTGTGTGTGTGTGTGTGTGTGTGTGTGTGTGTGTGTGTGTATGTGGTGTGTGTGTGTGTGTGTGTGTGTGCGTGTGTGTGTGTGTGTGTGTGTGTGTGTGTGTGTGTGTGTGTGTGTGTGTGTGTGTGTGTGTGTGTGTGTGTGTGTGTGTGTGTGTGTGTGTGTGTGTGTGTGTCTTTCATCTCATTATTACATTTATTTGTTTTAATTTTTTCACCCTGGCTATTTTATGGCATCCTTTCTTATATCAATCTGAATCCTCTTCATTTTCAAGTGAACCATATAATATGGTGAAATTTAGTTTCAATGCAATGTCACTGTCACATGTACAGATTGGCATGAAAAAAAGGTCAAGCGGCATAAGCTGGAAAACGGCAATGATGCTTTCCTCACACTCATAACTCATCATAGCTTTTTACTCTCAACTGAAATATTAAAGTAATTGCAAGCTACTAATAACAATAGAAAGAAAAAAGATAAAGAAATGAAGAAAAAATGCAAGATGGAGTTCATTTTTAGTGAAGTTGAGAAAAAAAAGCTGCCACATAGCTCTCATTTACCAGTTATTTTTACTTTGGAGTGGTACATGGCTTTTGACCTATCTCGAGATTGTGTTGTTTTTCCATGAGACCGATAACAATCTCGAGATAGGCCAAAATCCATGTACTACTCCAAAGTCAAAATAATGCATATATATAATATATATACTGTTCTTACCATTTAGATTAAAAAACCCAGAAAATCACAATGCATTGAAGAGGTGAGAAGCGCCTCCCTGTAGATCTACATCCTACCAACCGCTGCACCAACATAGCAAAATTCATTAATCCGCAAATAATATAGTTCTGAAAGTTAGAAAGTCGAGAGCTATTTTAATTTTAATTTAACAACTTTTCGCAATAATAATTGTCATGTCCCGAATGATGTTTAGTGTTTGAAACTCTTATTGGACAGATTCTCAGACCACACGAACCCGGATCAATTAGGTGGAAAATAAAGTGAACTTACTACACTGAAATTAGGGGAGAACGGGGCTGGTCCGCCTACTTTTTTTATTCTCTCCTTATAAAAGGCAAGCTAACTGAAGTAGAAGCTCCATTTTAGACCGATATTTGGGTAAATGTATTCACAACGTACGTACACGGAAAATTCAGTTAATTTAGATTCATTTGTAACAAAAAATAGCAAAAATCAAATTTTTGGCTCTCAAACTTTTCTCAAAGAAATGCCTCCAATCTTACACAAGACATGGCAGGAGGATAACATTTTGAAATCACATGGTCTAAATGATTCTAGAGCAAAGCACTTAGCAATAAATAAAAAAATGACGGACCTGTTCCGGGGGCGGACCAACCCAGGTCTCCCCTACTTTTTACAATCAGGAACATGACGTCACCCTATGACGCATTTTCTGGGGGGAATGACGTACTGCAGTGCATGCGTCAGTAACCAGACAAGATGTTTTGGGGTTCCTTTCCAATAAAAGCACGATAAACCTTTCCTGTGCAAACTTAGTCGACTTTTGTGCATCAAAACTGCTGACAAAAATGACCAACAACAGAAATAGATAACAGCAATAAGTATTGTGCTGGCATTGACAATGCGGTAATTACATTCTAATGATATTAATGAAGTCTATGTGCAAGGGCTTAATAATATTCATAGAGTATCATTGCGCCATATCTCACACACTTTTTACAAAGAGTTTAATGCGTTCATACGTAAATGATAATAATGACATGTTAGTATATGAAGTTAATTTAATAAAGAGATGTTAATATACGAGTTCATATACTATTCGGCTTGCTACTATATAACATGTTTAGCAGATTGGCACACATATATATGTATATCATGTGCAAGCACAAAAACCAGAGACATGGGATTGTTGTTGTTGTTATTGTACCCTGGCTTAAAGACTCCAGGGATCATCCCAACAGCCGAAGCACTTGAACACTATGGTACAAATGCACCAGCTAGGGATGAGAACGTTACGTGTGTGACTGTTTTTTTTATTACCCCGACACATGGGATTGAGCAGATGTTGATCCACAAACGCACACATACACAGACATCATATGCTCAAAACAGAATATATACCAAAAGTGTGTCACCTGTTAAAGACTAAAAGGACTGTGCAAGGCAAAGAGACATTTTTCCCAGTCACATACATTACAATCAGACCTCGTACTACCCATAAACCCATCCGTTACACACACACACACACAAACACATATTTCAATCAAAACACACAGGGCCATCACTCAATGCACAACAATCACAGGAAACTTTTTAAAAAATGGAACACATTTAACCAAGCCGTTTTGAACACAGATGAATAAAATAGACATAATTTCATGTTTCAAAAGGGCAATTCATAAAATTGTAAACATATTCTGCTAGCTCATAATAAAAAGTAACAGAAAATCGTACCAGCAGTTGAATTAAATGTTGTCTAACAGTCAGACAAGAACCAAAATCAGATGTTAACTCATGATCAGTTTTCCAGTTATTCTCTCCATCTATGGTTTATGTGTATGGGTTGGTAACACACTACCAACTGAAAGCTTAGAAAATATGAGAACTATCAACACTGTGGGTACTTATTTTAAAAATTACATTTGCATTGACTAGCTTCCATGCTCACATGACGTCCTTGAGAAAATACAGCTAATTATATTAAGCCATGACTATGTGACAATTAAAAATTGTTTATTAAACATTTTTACTTTAGAAAAAACAAAAATGCAGTGAGCATCATGTTCACATTTTACCTACAGATTACATCAATTGATGTATATTTCGCAAGACTAAATGTAAGAAAAGTTTAGACACAATTGTGTATTAAAATTTCAAATTGTTGTTACACTTCTTCAGAATAGATTTTATACTCATATTTGCACTAACTGTAAGTAAGCAGAAATAGTCCTTTACAATTAAAATTGTTGATTGCACCTTAAAATGATTTGTTTAATGCTGCTTGAGAAATACCAGTACTAAAGCTTCGGAAATGAATATAGAAACTAATTGCACAAGACAAACTGGCCCCAAAAGCTCAAACTGACCTAATTAAACATGAATCACTGCATATCCATCCAAGTTTTGTTTGTTTGTTTTCAAAATAAAACTAGATCTAAAACATGACAAGGACACAACAAGTGTCTTGAACACCGAAGACAAGTTTCCATGTGCGTTGTACAATGCCAATGGACAATAAAGAAACTTATGACTTATGACTTATGAAGAAACAATATAGAGCTCATTTCACCTGATCACCTGACACAATGGTTTGAATAAAAAAACAAATGAAATGATACATGTACATTTTTTTCACGATAACATTTTCTTGTTTCCTCGTTCATCAACACACAAACACAGAAGGTAAAGGTTTTGGCTTTAGTATGTAGGGCAACAGTAAAAGTATGTACAGTTCATGCACTGAGTTTAAAGCTGACAGCATTGAAGCAAGAATATGTAGATGTAAATACTAAATTTACACATACATAAATGATCACACATGCATAAACACACACACAAAATCACAGAGAACCCCACACAGAGAGAGAGAGATATGCACCCATTTAAGTAAAGAACCTATTTATAATACCCAGCACGAAATATTGGGACAAATATATACACTTGTTGTGTGTTTTTTCAAATCGGTATTGTTCTCTCTATAATAGTTTATAGAAAATATTATAATGCATAAATATCACATGTAACTCTCTCTCTCTCTCTCTCTCTCATGCGGACATAAAATGCACACATATGTATGCATTTACTCAAAATAAACACTGCTATAAAATAATAGTGATATAATCATACATAGGTTATTCAAAGTGAGGTACATTTAAAACATGTTCTTTAATATATTTACATGTGTGTGTGTGTGTGTGTGTGTGTGTGTGTGTGTGTGTGTGTGTGTGTGTGTGTGTGTTGCGATATGGTATGGTCCCTTCTAAATGAACAAGACATGTTTGCATCCATTCCTCTGCCTGCATATATCTATGGCCTATTTCCCAATTAATTCATGGATATCAAAAAGCTGATTATTCACAACAAGTAAAAGATTAAAGAGCTACCCACAAAAATGCTACACTGGACACTGCATGCAAGAAACACAAACCCACAAGCTCTCCCCACCCCACCAAACACCCTCACAATCAACAGCACAGTAATCTCATGTTGTAGAACCGACAACAATAATCTGACATCAAAGGTGTGGACAAAAAGGCATCCTCCACAAACCAGAAGCCACCCCACCCCCAATTCAGATCCAGCAATGGAGGGTAATAAGGAACAATGTTGAAGAGAGGGGGGTGGGGGAAGGAGGGGAGGGGGAGGAATAAGCGAGGGTTCAAATCCTAGGTCACGAGTGTAAATCTCAAGTGCTGATTTTAAGCCAAATTTTGAATAGATTCTTGCTTCGTTCATGCCTTTAACTGAGACTATTTTAATTGCGCCGATAGAATAATGTATTCAAATTAACAGCTGGCAGAAGTAAATTTACAACCACTTGGAGCAATACAAAAACTGCCATTTCCCCTTCTTTATGAATGCATCAAATGAGGCCCTTGGCCCTAGTCGACTTACTCAAAGTGAACATCATTTGAAACAGCAATTTGGCGACTAAACGGTCAACGGTCAGGATTCGAAAGGATGCTTCTCAATGCACACACAAAATAACAAATGATTTATCTTGGTTTGCATCTAAGCAAAGAAAAAGTGGACAATAGCATACTTGAAATCCAAAACGATACAGAATTTAGGCCGACACAATCAGAGAAAGTTTACACTCTTGATCAAGGATTTAACTGAGGGATGCTGTGTTAAATGAAAAAGGGAAGTATTTTCTGCTTAAGGTGTCCCCCTGATGTGGGAGATGTGGCACGATGTGGGAGGAAGGAGGGAGACGGGTGTGTAGGCTGGCGTCCTGAAGAAGGCCTCTCCCTTTTGCAGTGATGTGGGAAAAGAAAAGAAAAGAGGGAGATCAGAAAAGATGTATATGGGATGGGGTGTCCTTTAGAAAGGCTTCCCCTAATGTGGCGACGTGGGGGGAGGGGGGAGGGAGACATGGTGTGCTGTGTAGGCAGGGGGGTCCTCCTCAGGCACTGCTTCATTGGCCAGAAGGCCAACCTCTTCGCTGCACACACACAACAACAAACCGTCAAGGAAAAAACAAAATAAACAGTGTATAGCAACGATGCTTTTGTTGTTGTTTTTATAACAATTGATACACAGAATGAGAATTCATTGACAAACATTAGACATATGAATTCATTGACAAACTTTTAGACATGTGAATTCATTGACAAACTTTTAGACATGTGAATTCATTGACAAACATTTAGACATGTGAATTCATTGACAAACTTTTAGACCTGTGAATTCATTGACAAACTTTTAGACCTGTGAATTCATTGACAAACTTTTGACCACTTTTTTGTTGCTGTTTTTAAACAAAAGAGAGTGTATTGCAAATCTTATAACAGCAAAGTAACTGATAAATTCTACAGTCACCGCATTTCATCCTAAAGCGCCAGGAACTAAAAGAAAATAAACAAAACAAAACAAACAAGATGGCAAGCCATATAAACACACTTACACACAGCAAATGTGTAAGATTTACAATGAGTGTGTTTTTGCTTCATGCTCAGCAAACGATTTATGGCAGTTGCAAGCTGCCTAAACTGCTGCATTTTTTAGAGATAATTTTAATACTTTGGTTTCTTTGGCTAAAGAGACATTATTATAGAGCATCATCTTGGGTCAACAGGGACAATTCTGCCAATTGTCATTGCAATTGCTTTTGCAGTATCGGCGGAAGAAAATGCAACACATAATTTCTGTTTACTCACACACACACACAAGCTCTCAAGCCATTTCAATGTACACCCATTTTTACAGGATTGGCACAAGAAAAAAGAAAGAAAAGTCAATTATAATATGGGGAAATGCACTCACTTTTCACAGATGATATGACTATCAGAACTGAGCCCCCCATAGAGCGATGTGGAAGATAGCGCCTGATTATCTGCCCTGGTGTCAGAGGAAGGGAGAGAAGGCACTGCAGTGTCGCACTCTGGTTGTCTCCCTTCGTCAAACAGCACATCGTAGGCGGGAGGATCCTTGGGCAAATCCTGTACCTCATCATATGTAGGCAGCCGGAATTCTGACTCTGTGGCCGATACTGGACAGGAGAGAGAGAGATGTACACACAAAATTCCTTGTCGGATTTGTTTAAACAGCAATGCAAAGGTAAGGATAGATATCATTTTATATTTGTAAGAAACATATAAAAAAAACAGACAGACAGACAGACAGACAGACAGACAGACAGACAGACACACAGACACACACACACACACACTATCTTAAATTTCAAACTATACAAAGAGGGGAAAAAAGGCCCTATCCCAATCACAAAGATTCAAAGCACACACACACATATACAAGAAGTTACAAAATCAAATCACACATGAATACAATAAAAGAAAACAAAAATCTGCCACTATCAAAGTGATTTAAAACGTCTTACTATGCATGCCCGAGCAAACATGCACACAAACTTGCCTCCTACATACACACAGCCATGCACACACAAATAAAGTCCCAAATTCGTACAGACAGAAACAAAGTAAACATAATGGCCTGCTTCACTGTCAAAGGTCTCAGCAGAGCTGTTGAAGGAGGAAGAAGGGGATTCACACATCACCCTCTCTTTCTAAGACACATGTACACACTTAAGCCGTCGCCACACATGATGCGATCCGGCAGGGCCACATGAATCATGATATATATGTAACATACATCTGTCTAAAAATATTTCTATTTTCGCTAACTATACTCCAGTAGACCCAATACATAAATTTCACATGAATCATGACTCACATTGTCACAATTGCATCGCATTCAGATCAGATTCGTATGTAGTGTAACAGGCCTATTACAGTTATGCACACACACACACACACACGCACACACACACACACACGTTCAATTGTCTCAACATAGCTGTTGAAAGAAGTTAAAGATCTGTCTGGCATCACCCTCCTTTTGACACACCCTTATACGCACACACACATACATACTCACACACAAACACATCCTCAAAGGTTTTGATAAAGCTGTTGAAAGAAGTCGAAGGTCTGTCTGGCACATTTCTTAAAAAAGACAGACAGACAGACAGACAGACACACACACACTCAAATGTTTTAACATAGCTGTTGAAAGGTCTGTCTGGCACCTTTCTTAGAAAACCAGACAGAGAGACAGACAGCAGTGATGTCCGGAGGCCTCGGTCATAGGACATAGTCCTGTTAAAACTGAAAATGTCCCATCGTGTTCTCCTCTGTCAGGACAAATATCCCGTTCAAATTTGCATCTGGCAGGCTTTGTCCTATTGACTCCTGCAAGAGCCAGGACATTGATTTATTGATTTTTATTGTCTCTGGACAGTTTGTCCAATCCGCTTTTCAATCCTCAGTGCATCACTGCAGACAGACAGACAGACAGACAGACAGACAGCACACTGACCCTCGAAGGTTTCGGCATAGCTGTTGAAAGAAGTTGAAGGCCTGTCTGGCACCACCCTGCCATCCTGCAGAGTCCTGAAGGCGCGGCGCTGACGCTTCTTCAGCCGGTGCTGCTGGTACAGACAGCAGCAGGACAGCATGATGATCAGCCCCCAGATCATCCAGAACCCTGACACACAGGTGTATACATGTGGTAAGAAATATCAGCCATACACAGAAAAAACAGGCATAGGACAGAAAAATGTAGCAAAAAATCTCCAGAACCCTGACACACAGGTGTGTGTGGCAAGAAATATCAGCCATACACAGAAAAAACATGCATACATGATCACAGTGGACAGAAACATGAAGCAAAAAATATCCACAACCCTGACACACAGGTGTATGTGTGGTAAGAAATATCAGCCATACACAGAAAAAACAGGCATACATGATCACAGTGGACAGAAACATGAAGCTTCTTCTTCTTCATCGATCGCTGACAGTTTCCTGTCATATGAGCATAGATGCGTCATGCTGCCATTATGTGCCTAACTAAAAAATAGTTAGGCCCAGCATGTCCGACTTCGGCTGAAGAAATCTTTGTAAGAATTTATAGAAAAAAGGCAGGAGAATGGACCAGTGAGATAGAAAGACAGCAGATGACAGTAAGCAAAGGGAAAATGCAGAGTCAAAGAGAGTGACAGATTAGAGGAAGTTACAAGCACAGAACTTCCAGAAGGTGGGGGAACTATTTGTACGAAAGACCCCCCCCCCCCCCCCCCCGGTATCCCCACGGGGGGAAACATGAAGCAAAAAATATCCAGAACCCTGACACACAGGTATATGTGGTAAGAAATATCAGCCAGACACACAAAAAACAGGCATACGCATGATCACAGTGGACAGAAACATGCAGCAAAAAAGCTCCAGAACCCTGACACACAGGTATATGTGGTAAGAAATATCAGCCAGACACACAAAAAACAGGCATACGCATGATCACAGTGGACAGAAACATGCAGCAAAAAAGCTCCAGAACTCTGACACACAGGTATATGTGGTAAGAAATATCAGCCAGACACACAAAAAACAGGCATACGCATGATCACAGTGGACAGAAACATGCAGCAAAAAAGCTCCAGAACTCTGACACACATGTATATGTGGTAAGAAATATCAGCCAGACACACAAAAAACAGGCATACGCATGATCACAGACATCAGCCACAGAAACATGCCGCAAACAATCTCCAGAACTCTGACAAACACTGAAACAGGCATACATGATCTCAGAGAATTGAAACATGCCGCAAACAATCTCCAGAACTCTGACAAACACTGAAACAGGCATACATGATCACAGAGAATAGAAACATGCCTCAAACACTCTCCAGAACTCTGACAAACACTGAAACAGGCATACATGATCACAGAGAATAGAAACATGCCGCAAACAATCTCCAGAACTCTGACAAACACTGAAACAGGCATACATGATCACAGAGAATTGAAACATGCCGCAAACAATCTCCAGAACTCTGACAAACACTGAAACAGGCATACATGATCACAGAGAATAGAAACATGCATCTCCAGTTCATAACTCTTAACAAACAGGACGGTCACGGGTCGATTCGAGCGCAAACCATTTTGAGCGCTAATTTGACTCTTTCTTTACTTGAACCATTTACCTAACCCTAACCCTATTCCTAACCCTAGAAAAAAGTGAAATTTGTGCTCATTTACCCAACCCTAACCCTAACCCTAGAAAAAAGTGAAATTTGTGCTCGAAACGACCAGCGCACGAAATGGTTTGCGCTCGAAATGACCAGACCCCAACATGACACTCTCATAAACATCAGCCACAGAAACTTGTAGCAAAATTTTCAGAACCCAGACAGACAAATACTACTGAATAGACATGGCCCAAAAAGGCAAAACTAGAGTTAAAATCAAGAAGGTACCATCATTTTTCTGAAATGAAAGCTAGAAGAAACTATCACAAAAAGAATAAAGAAAGCTGATTAGTACCTTCTGGTTTTTACCTTTGAAAACATGATAGCACTTTCTGACTGTAACCTTGTAATATCAGCCAGAGGAAAGTGAACGGCAAAATCCGGTTTCAGCCGTACCAGAAAAATCATAACAGAAAACTATAAAAAAGAAAAAAGAAAAGAAAACTATTGATGTAAACAGCCACCTGTCTTGCTCTATTCTGTCATTAAATCACCTCCCTTAGCCCTAAATGTGGACATAGCCAAACACACTTTACATCCTAATATAACAAATACGTTTCAACATTGATTTAGCCAATGAAACACATTTCCAACCCTGGAAAGCAACAAACATGATGACAATTTAAACTTCTTGTGCATTCAATTTCAAATCCCGAAAAATAAGCTGAGCTTCAGGAAATTGCTAAGGGTTTGGTCAGCCTAAAGTTCAAAGTCAAATGCATAATACTATTTTCATATGTTAGACTTAGAAACTGGTTTCATGGCACTTCACATAAGAGTAAATTAATTAATAAGAAAAAGTTTACAATCAACACGGAATGGCTTGTGGTAGAACAGAACAGAAAACAATAAATAGTATTTATAAACTTCATTTAAAAAATCTCCAGAAAGGGAAACGGACCTCTGGGGATAAGACTGACAAAGGTGAATGCGTATACATGCTTACACCACAGCTCATAGTAGTAGGTGCAGCAGTGGGTGCCATCACTACCGCAACAGTGTCCTCGCTCGCACCACAACTCCCCGTTACACTGCTCCTGGGCCTGTGCAACAGATAAAATAGCAGATTTTTTTGCTTAAATATAGAGCTCTGCAAGTTACTGTTCCTGGTTCTGTGCAACAAGCATCGGATTCATATTATGGTCACTAGAAATTGATTAAAATATAATGTTGTTATATCTGGATCTGCATCCTGTACACTGGCAGCACCCAATACTGGCATAAATCACCAACGGAGAAACTTGGGGAGAGGCCCTAGAACAAACAAAAAAGACTAGCTAGTTGTTTATGGAGTGGGATGAGAGGCAGTGCTCAACTCATTCCACCCTGCGCCCGACAATTTGTCGGACACCCTAGTGCAACTACCAGCGCTTGTTGAGCATGAAGAAGGTTTTTGTGCTTTTATTATTTCCTTGTGTACCTTGATATTTTTTTTCTTTTCCTTTTGTTTTGTTCAAATGCATGGATATTTTGTTTTCTGTTGCCCTTGAAGTATCATGAGACCACTTGTAATTTCTCTTGATGAGAAAATAAAGTAATTTTGACTTCGACTTTGACTGTTCGTAAACATATCATGTACACATACTGGGTCCTACTAATTGCCGTCTGGAGCCATCCAGAGTCGTCCGGGTGCAGTCCGGAGCTGTTCAGATGCTGTCCGGAGTTGTCCTAGTGGCTTGTGGAGGTTGTTTATTTAGTAAAGTAGTTGTGTTTTATAATGTCAGTCTTTTGGTGTTTTTTTCTGTTTTTCCCTATACCATGTATAACATTTTCTTTTAATGTTTTACTCTCTCTCTCTCTCTCTCTCTCTCTCTCTCTCTCTCTCTTTTAGTACTTCTTTGTAGCGGTATGTTTATTCACCTTTCAAATTTTGTTTCTTTGCCATTCTGTCTGTCTGCATGCGAATGAAAACAAGATTAGAAATTAAATAAAATGCTTCGAAATACTAAAAGACATTAGATGATAAAAAGCAAAGGAAAAAGGCAGAGTCAAAGAGAGTGGCAGATTAGAGGAAGTTACAACCACAGAACTTCCAGAAGGTGGGGGAACCATTTTTTTACAAAAGACCTCCCCTGCCCCCTTCCCCCACGTATTCCCAAGGGGAAAACCAAAAACCCAAACAAATCTTATATATATTTTCGAAATCTGTATGTCTGTCTGTCTGTGTGTCCCTTATGCACGGCCACAGTTCTCAACCGATCGACACCGAAGGTCATGCCATCCTTACTTGTGTCCCCTTATGCACGGCCACAGTTTCTCGACACCAAATCGTACACCCTCCGAAGGTCATGCCGTCCTTACTTTTCGGAAACCTCCGCCAAGGGGTCGTGGGGAGGGGGGGGAGCCACACGCAGCTCGGATTTACTAACGGCAAGTGCGTGTCAGCTGTGAGCGGGGGGGGGGGGGGGGGGGGGGGGGGGGGGGGGGGGGGGGAGGGGGGGGGGAGGGGGGGGGGGGGAGGGGGAGGAGGGAGGGGGATGAGGGGATGAGGGGGGCTGGGGGGAGGGGGGCTGGAGGGGGGAGGGGTGGGATGGTCGGGTGTGTGTGTGTGGGGGGGTGTTCAGGGGGGTGGGCTGGAGGGGGCCACAGTTCTCAACCGATCAACACCAAATTTGGCATCAAGCGGCACCCTCGGAAGGTCATGCCGCCCTTACTTTTTGGAAACCTCTGCCAAGGGGTCGTGGGGAGGGGGGGGACCACACGCAGCTCCACACGCACTTGCGGTTAGTAAATCCCAGCTGTTCGGGTTTGTTTCCTTTTTTTGTTTGTTTGTTTTCGTTTCCAGTTTTGTGTGGTGGCGTGTCACCATGAGAGAAGGCATCCGCGCATAAATTATCACCGTCCTGACCTTGACATTGGCGTATGACCTTCAACACCGAAAATCTTTAAGGGGCTATAACGTCCACACCGTTGGTCTTAGGGACTTCAAACTTGGCATGTAGGTACTTTGGCTTATGGTTGTTCTGATGATTGCATACCAATCAAGGTCAAGGTCAAGGTCATGGAGATCGGTAGGCCTTGAAAGTGGTAGGGGTCAAAAAATTGTATTTTCAGCCACAAAAGTAAAAATATAATATTTTGCGGACCCGGCAAAACCGGTACTCAGCGATACCGGTACTTGGCGTTACCTGTACAAGGCGTTACCGGTACTAGGCGTTACCGGTACGGGGCGTTGCGCTAGTGTACTATATATGAAAGAATCGACATCCAGGAGGCACTAGGACAACTACGATCGGTATCCAGACGGACGGCATCCAGATGGCAATTAGTAGGACCACACATACTTGACACACTGCCTTCTACGTAAACCTCTAGTACAGTCAAGCTCTCTTCTTCTTCTCTAGTTGTGACCATTTTCTATGTTATTTACAGAAGTAAATGTACGCACTTTAAAACTTTGGGATGCCCTTTTACTGTTTTATCTTCTCCAACAGAGAAATTATAATGCAATTTACTTTACAGCCCTGAGTTGACTTTGTATCCCATTAAATAAGAAATAGGTAAACTAGATCTAAAATGTTCAACAAAAATAATTTGCTAATTAGAAATTAATTCATTCGCATCGCAACGATTTTGAATTATTAAAAAAACTCACAAATCACTCCAGCCATACACACAAACAAAACAGACATGCATAAACAAAAGGAGAAATGAAAGAAGATTATGGGTTTTTACTTCAGGTTTAAACATAGGGAAGTGATGATGATGATGGTGTGTGTGTGGGTGTGCATGCTTGTGTGTGTACTTAATAGCATTACTTTATGATATTTTACTGTTTGCTGCACGGTGTTCTTTATTATTAATATTTCCTTGTTATGGAGGGTCGGTGTTGTAGGAAATTAATTTTTGTTACATACTTTGTTTACTTAATTGAGCCATTCTCAAAAGGTCGTTGCTAACATTGTAACAACCCTTGCCCCGTTATCTTGTCAATTCTCTATTAAAGACCCCGCACGTCACGTGTCAAAAATCACGCTTTGCACGTGTTTTCCCTCTTGTAGCTAGTAAGGAATCTAAAGAAAGCTTCCTAGTAGTAGTATAAGAGGGAATGTGACACGTGATGTGTGGGGTCTTTAAATACTTATTATTTGGAAATAAATCTGTTGTTGCAGCAATCCTGGATGTTTTGAGAGATACATAAGATAAAAATGTTGATGTGAAGAACCACATATAGAAATAATCAAGGAATATTTACATTTTTATGAGTGAATTTTCATTTGCAAATGGAACATTTGATGGGTGTATACATGTTCTTGATGTGTATTAAAAGACTTGTGATCACATAGTTGAACTGCTTGTTTGCTTTAACTGTTTAAGGCCATAATAAAAATCGTTTTCTGACACAAAACTGCTATCTGAAAATCTGTTTGTCAGTTGTGACAGCCTTCGTCCTCACAACGATCAATGGAACACAATGCTCTGAATGTATTCCACACAGCTAGTGCAGTAAACTCACCTTGAAACGACTAAAGAACACATTCGGTGCATTATTATGCCGAAAATTAATCAACTGGACAATTAATTTGCTTAAAAAAGCTATTTCCAGCACGCAGTACCCGTTTTCGTCCATTTGTCACAATCAATAATTTTGGGTTTTCACACTCGCAACTGAACGTAGCTATTCGACTTTCGGCCATTTCATCAGCAGAAACTCTCGCGAGAACATCACGTGACCGCTCTACATGATAATGGCGGACTTCAGGCGCGAAGGCATGATTATTACTTTCGTCCTTTCTTCAGACAATGTCACAATCAACAATTTGTGTCACAACAAACCAAAAACACCCCCAGTACAAGTAAAAACCAATAGATTAGTTGCTGATTGTAGTTCAGTTACATGCAATTGCTATAAAGAGGTAAAATGGCATGTTGTTTTGTTAGTGGTTTCTTACACCTGTAACACTGAATGTAAAAATGTTTACTTGGACGAAAGTTGATTTTGCGTCCTTGTCGCAACCGAAAGCTGACGTAAGTATTGCATTCTTCCTACAAGTGATCGGTGTGCCGATAATTCTGGTGATTGAGCATTTGCATTGGAGATAAATTCTGTTGTATTTTCGTGGACTCTGGCTGCTAGCATGACGACACCAAGCACTGAGTTTTGTCCGTGTCACAAACGACATGAAATTTCAATTTATGTGTCCCAAAAATTCTATTAAGAAGGGATTCAGTCTAATTCTTCACTATTCATGTTATTGAAAGCCAAGTGAATCCTATCGGATATCAATCTTTGTCTGCATCACAACATTCTTTAGAATATAATTTTTTTCTGTCCATTTGCTCTGTTACATGTATGCAATGTGATTTATGCACCTATTTTGAAAAAAAAGATAGCTGTGAACATTTTGCTTAATTTTCACCTTAAACATATCTTTTTCTGTGTTGTTTGTGTGAGAATTAGTGTTGTTTGGAAATTGTATTCGTCATTGTATGCTGTTTGTGACTGAATTTTGTCCGTTGCTTTTCTGTCACAACCAACACACATTAATGTTACAAAAGGAAACAGTCTTTATTGAGATGAGTGTAGATTCTTTACAATGAAACTAGATACCCCTGAAATAAGAATAATGGCATAATAATATTTGTCTGTTGAATATTGACTTCACACGAAAAATTATAACTTCTGGTGACAATGGACGAAACAAACAGGTTTAAAAAACAAATTTAAGAACCAAATAAATCACCTTTTGATTATATTTCAAACAAATTTGCCAGGATCTAATTAAATCTGAACAGATAATACCGATTTTAGCCATTACTACAGAGTGTTGTGTCTGTTGTTTTTGTGCAACATTTTGTCACTTTTGAAATAAATGATGAAATTTCTCAAGTATAACAAGATAAACTATCTTTTCACATGTTATTTCTTAAAAATAGATGACTAAGACTTGCTATAAGTATAACCAAAAAATTAGAACTGAAATCTTATTTTGAAATTTTAGCCCCAATGTCCCATTTTCAGCTCCACCTTTTGAGAAAGGCTCAATTGTGTGTGGGGGGGAGGTAGGTGGGAGTGTGTGTGACAAACTTAATTGGTCTGAATAACATGTGCTTTTATGCATGTATTTTAATTTTATTTCTTAGTTTATAATATAATGTCTCATCAGTTTTATATTTAAGTGCACGCTGAAAAAAGATTTTCTTCATTTGAAGACAATAAAGAAATTTGAATTTGAATTTGATAGGAGATTAGTGTCCTATTACTATTAGGCGTAGCCTCTTAAGGACAGTATAGAAAGTGGTAGATCAGACTTTGGTAAAGGTAAAGATGCGCCCCCACCCCCCCTCCTCCATTTCTCGGTTGTTTCCACTTTTTCAGTCTTGCCTTTCTTACTGCAGATTGAGTACTTCATTCTCTATTGTTTGCTATATTTAACACTAATTTTTACTCATTTACATTTAATTAAACACATGCATTCAATAATAGTAGAAGATAAAGGCAAGACGGAAAAACGCAATGAACCAGGATTGTGACAAATGCTCTGCAGCTGTTGCGTCTACTGCACTACATAGGGGGGGGGGTCCTATTAGATAATGGCCTTTATCATGACTGCGATTAATTATTCAACAAAGATAATTAGCTGAAAAGGTTAATAAAATACAGCTTAGCCTTAATGTTTGGTAAGAAAGGCAAATGTGAAAATCCGGGAAGAGACGAGAAATGTAAGGGGTGGGGGTGGGGGGGGGCACATCTTGACCTTTACCCAGACTTTTTTTTATATATAGACTTTATATAGAAAAACTCTCTACACTGATTGGCTACCCCACAACAAACCACTACAAAAGCAAAGTCAGAGGCAAAACTGTGGTCTAAGGGAGCGAAGCGAGTTTAGAAGTGACCAACTTCACCAAGGTATAGTGTGCGCACAGATTTACTTCCCTTGAAGCAAATTATGCATCAAATCGACAGCTATAGATCTATTAATTCCGGACATATATGACCGGAACGACTTGAATGAGAGCACAAAATACTTTTTAAAATCTTCACGATCAATGGAATGATTTCAAATTTGGTAAAGGTAAAGATGTGCCACCTCCCCTGCATTTCTCGGTTAATTGCAATTTTCCGTTTTTGCCTTTCTTACCAAACATAAAGCTGTATTTTATTAACCTTTTTAGCTAATAACCTTTTTGGAATACTAACCCTATCCCTAACCCTAGCCCTAACCCCCCCCCCCCCCCCCCCTATAAGACGGGAAAACGCAATGAACCACGACTGTGACAAATGGCGCCTTGTACTGCAATACAATAGGGGGGGGTCCTATTAGATAATGGCCTAGGGTTAGGGATCTATAGGGTTAGTATTCCAAAAAGGTTATTAGCTAAAATGGTCAATAAAATACAGCTTTATGTTTGGTAAGAAAGGCAAAAACGGGAAAATGGAATTAACCGAGAAATGCAGGAGGGGGTGGCACATCTTGACCTTTACTCAGCTTTAGTGGCTTTACCTCAAATTTCAATGAATTAAAATATAGTCCTTCTTCTCTTGGACCAGTGCCGAGTGGAACCTGCTCCCAGCATGCTGATGGCAGTGTCATCAGCCACAGTGGGACTGGGAGCCTTCAAAAGCCAGATCTAACCCCCCCCCCCCCCCCCAGTCCCCTTCCTCCTCATCTCATTACCTCCCCCCTCCTCCTCATCTCCTCATACCAAGCCCCCCCTCCACCCTCATCCACGACTCCCTCTCTACCCCTCATACCAAGCCAAGACTTTAAACCAGAAGCCTAACCGTATAAGCGCAGAACCACCTTTTTCCCCAAGTTAATCTTCAGAATCTTCAGTACGATGAAGGTGGAAGATGATCAAGATCAAACGAAGAAGAAGAAGATCTATATCAGTATATGGTGACTAAAAGACATCACAAAAAAATGATCTGAGTGTGCGAGAAACATTGTCATTTATTATATATACAAATGAAAGACACAGATGGGACTTGAAAGTTTAATAGCTATGTTTATAAATCCCCAACCTAAACCTAAACAAATATTGGGGTAAGCAAAATCCATAGAAATAAAATAAATGATTGTTGTGAAGATGTTTTTTTTTAGATTTAGCAAAAAAAAAGTGCAGAATGTAAATATGTCGGCGTCAAATTAAACTAAACGAAAGCACTTACATTGGCAAGATGAGCTAAACAAACGGTCCCTAAAACCACAGACACACCCATTATTTTCAATTCCATAATTCTGTCATTTCCAAAGGGAATACCTTCCGGAAAAAATAAAGGAAGTGACGTCATACAGTGGTAAAAATTTTCAAAACATCTAAAAATAGTCGTCAGCGATCGCAGACATTCTAAAATTCGAATCTGAATCTGAATAAACGTGATAGCGAAAACAGTTTCATGCAATTTAATTATCAAAAGTGAAAACACAGCACAACATTTGATAAAGTATTCAATGTAGCAGTTACGATAGCCAAAGACTGAAAGTTCTCTTGAATACGTAACTACCAAAGATTGTAAATTTCAGAAAAAGAATAACTCAATGAGTCATATGTTGTGACGCCATTTCCGTTTGTCTGGTTACAGCTTGGCAGAGATTAAATCCATGTTTGTAATATTTCTTTTTCAAGAAACGGACTCATCCATTGATTTTCTCGTGACAGAACCAAAGACATACTTAATCTAACGCCAGCAGAACCCTTTGGTTGGATTATTTGGTAAGAAGAACAGTGTAATAACAGGCAATTGCCAAGCAGATTTGTCTAGTCTCTCAGTCAGAGTAGTACTGTTACAAAAACTAGTAGTAGTACTAGTAGTTTATTCACGTTATTGTTAGAACAATAGAAGACTATTTGCCAATATATTTCTAGTCACAGGTTCAGGTGATTATTGGTACTATTTGACTTAGAGTTAGAGTTAGAATACATTACAGTGACAGATTTTTGGATTTGAAGGGTTGGTTATATGTGGATCACTACACTATTGTCATACTATGTCCATATTGTTCATAATCATATATCATATAATGATATATGATATATATGTTCATATTGTAACTATTTTACTCTTGTATAAATTTACTATAATTAATTGTGTGTGTGTCTGCATGTATGTGTGTGTGTGTGTGTGAGGAAGTAAGAGAACGTTGCGTGCAAGCATCGTGCTTATTTTTCTAATGATTACTTATTTGTTTGCCTTTAATGTTCTTGTTATCAATGTAAAGCACACTGAGCTCATGTGAGAAAGAGCGCTATATAAATTCCCATTATTATTATTATTATTATTATTATGATTCTTTTCAAGTGTTTTTTTTACTAAGAATAATCTTTTAGGGGTGATCAATTTAAACTTTTAAAACTATTTAAAGGCAGAGGCTCGGTTTACAGGCCCGCATCTCACATTCTCCAGGCTACGGGTATGGCGCTCAATCACGGGACGCATAAATTGTGCGCAAATGTACTCAAAAACTAATATTAACTCTGACATGTTCCTAACCCTATTCCTTACCAAGATGCGTTAAATATACGAAATAAGAAAATGCATTTGTTGACGAAAAATTTGACTACGAAGAGATCCTGAACATGGTCTGACTATGACTATGAGTGTTGCAGCAACGCCGTACCCGTAGCCACTGTGTAAATTAAATTTCTAACCTTATGTTTTCTGTGAAGAAATCTGGACCACACCCATTTCCATTCTCAGTTTTTTGATACATATTTCATGGTTTCCTGCATCTGGGCATTGTAGAAGCAGCATTTATCTTGCATAATATATATAATGGGGCTCATGCCGAGATTTTGAACTTATTGAATAGCAGCCCTGGCAGAATGAGATATATGTTTTAAGACAAGATTTGAATGTAGAG
Source organism: Phymorhynchus buccinoides (assembly GCA_017654935.2). Lineage (NCBI taxonomy): Eukaryota > Metazoa > Mollusca > Gastropoda > Neogastropoda > Raphitomidae > Phymorhynchus > Phymorhynchus buccinoides. The sequence goes on from CM065683.1 coordinate 35,046,008, forward strand.
AGTTTGTGAGGGTTGGAAGTGTGGAGGGAGTTCCAGACAGGGGCTAATTCAGTGTTGATTCTAGAGCGTGGTCTTGCAGGATTCTTGCATTGTTTCTCTTCTTTCTTTTTATTGGACGCATAAAAATATAAATTGTGAACGGTGTGGCCCAAGTCATGCAAATAAAATAAAAACGAACGCGCTTTACTTTAACGAACGCGGAATCGCGGCTGCTGTGTTTAGGGTCTTCTCAATACTGAGTTAGCGATGCCAACGCTTTTGATTGGCCGAGGACATTAGGCAAAAAAAAAAATGTGTTTGGGGTTTCATCAGTTTAAAAAATAGGGTAGGTACTAAGGTAGGTAGGCTTTTTTTTTTTTTTAAACATAAATTTGTGTTCGGTCTATGTGTGTGAATATATTTATCAAATTGGCATTAAAACTGCAATCGTGTGTCTAGCGCCCGCCATTTTGTCGGCGGATGTAGGGTCACAAAAGTCAGCGCGAGTAACGGTCCTTGACTGCGCCGAGTGCATTGCATCGTCTGCTCAAATTACTTTCGTTTTTTTTTCTTTTCTTGTATTCATAAAAATAAGTTTAGGGTCGGCGGCAAAAAACGGGTCGGTCGGGAAACCGGCAACAAACTTTTTTGGGGGGTTGGCCGTAGCTTTGTCCGATCACACATTTTTAGTCCACATTGTCATTTCCGGTACAATCACCAACCAAGTTTCTTCAATGCTCGACAGAGATTGTTGTGAGACGGTGTGAGCAAAGAAAACAAGGCAAACTTGTTTGGTTTCGTGGCCTATCAATCAACGAAGAATGCTTGCACAACCATTGAAAAACACTATGGGTCAAGAAATGAAGAAGAAGAAAAACGGCACTCGCGACCCTGGCCGCTCCTACTACTATAGTATTACTGCGCATCAACAATCTGAAGCTCTGTATCAACTGAATAACTGTTCTCGGTTGATTATCTACATATTTTCCCCATTACAGGTGATTTGAAGACGAGCGTGTTGTTCCACAATGAGGTTATACTCTATAACAGTCGCATACAAGAATGCTGATGGAGTTGTGAGCCAGCTAAAGACAGCACATGAACTGTCATCATTTGGCTACTTTCAAAGAGGAAGGTTAGATGGTTTGTGTATGTGAGTGCCTGCGTATGTGTGTGCGCATACATGCGTGTGTGTGTATGTCATGAGTGTGTGTGTGTGTGTGTGTGTGTGTGACATTAATGATGGAACAGCCCCCATTTTTCATTCTTTTTTCCCCCAAATGAGCCAGAATGGTCAACATATTGACCCTGAATTGTTTTCATGAAGATGTCTTAGTACATCTTAAAAATATAGTTCAGGTTGACTCTTGTCTAACTTCTAGCTAAGGCAGCACCCAGACAAAATTATTGAAGTTATGTCAGTTCTGTCGACATACACATGCTTTCTGATCAAACTAAAACAAACTTCACTTTGCCCCCTAGAAATTTTGCCTTTTAGCATTACAGTGGAACCTCCCTGATAAGCCCCTCCCCCTCCCCTTTATAAAACTCCCTCCCACTTAAAACTACTAATACTTCTGTTAGACATTACACTTCTCTGTAACTAAGTATTAAAATTACCTCCCTTTACAACTCCTTCCCACTTAAAACCTTATTTTGGATATTTTTTCCAGGTTTTAAAAGGGGGTTCCACTGTACTACTACTACTAGTAAAGGTTTTAGTTTCATGGGTGCAACTTTTCCTTGTATACAAGGATTTCTTGTTTTTTAATGTTACCAGAAAAGGAAGTTCCTTTTTTTTGTGTTTGTCAAACAAGATCTTTGTGTGTCGACTGTATTTTTCAAACACTTTTAATGTAAGCATTTGTATAAATTGTGAAAAAAGCAAAGTAAAATACCTTCATAAATCAATTTTTGCTTCAGCTGCAGGGGGACATTACCCCTGGACCCCGGCCTTTCAGGTTTTTGTCATTTTGTGTAGTTGCACCCAGGTAGTTATAATATGAATATGATTATATTAGTTTTAGTTGTAACATAGTTAATTAATCATTAACCATGTTTATTTTTTAGTAAAACACAAGGATCTTATTGAAAGATTTTAAATGATTGCAAGATCACAAGGATTTTTTATCTTTTGCAATACATGTATCATCAAATGTGTGTTTAAAACAAGGGGAGTTTAGTTACCAGAGTAGATACATATACTAGATTGTCATTAAAAAATATATATTTCAAATAGAAATTATATTTGTTACTGGCAACAGGTAACAAATTGGGTTAACTTAGTATATTTATGCACTCACAAAAATTTAGCAACCTTTTTTTATTTTTTTTACAAACAAAACATTTTCATTGATGCAGTGATGACTAATACTTATTGAAATATCTGTCGTTTTCAGGACTCCTTTAATGCTTCTCTTATCTCTCATCTGATACTTTGATGGGAAGAATGAAAACAATTCTTTCCTTCTTTTTTTTTTGGCAGTGTTCGTGAGTTCTTGGAATTCACAACCAAGATTCTTGTGGAGAGGACATCAATGTGTTCAAGGCAATCGGTGAAGGAACAAGGTTGGTTTTCCTCTGTAAGCCTTTTACTTGTAAAGAAAACATAAGACATGTGTCCGATGGCAATGTACGATAGTGTGCAAACACCTGTCTCTGTCTGTCGTCACCTCTCTCACGAGTAGTTCCCTTACTAATTTGCTATAATAAAAAAAAAAATCCGACATTTTTGTTATTTTCAGTTTATTTTTATGGTTTAAAGATAAATGTTTGAAAACCTGTACTGTCAGTTTATGTATATTGATATGGCAGCAAGAAAAATATGAAAATTTATTTATTTGGACGTGTGTGTGTGTGTGTGTGTGTGTGTGTATGTGTTCTAATTCTGAACAACTTCAATTTCAAAGCCATGTTAATTGTTTTATTTCAATTTTTTGTCTCCTATACACTTTGTGTGTGTTGTCATTTATTGCAAAAAGAATAGTTTTTCCCCCACATTGCTAATCTAGGACAACAGGCCTATGAATATTTTTGTTCTGTGACTAGAATAGGTGGTGTGGTGCTTTGTGCTGAAAGAGTAGAATATCAACAGAGTATGTGTCATATGCTTGTTATTTGCTTATTATCGTGTACAACAGCTGGCTTGGAATTGATGGTGTGAGGCTTTCTGTCGTGGATAGAATACATGTTTTGTGTGTATGTGGAACATGTTTTACTATTTTCATAACACAGAACAACTGACTGTGACTGTGTTTTTTTTTCATATCAATGACTGATCTGACTACTGTTTTACTATCATCATCACATCATAACACAGGACAACTGACTGATCAATGACTACTGTTTTACTATCATCATCACATCATAACACAGAACAACTGACTGATCAATGACTACTGTTTTACTATCATCATCACATCACAACACAGAACAACTGACTGATCAATGACTGCTGTTTTGCTATCATGGTTTGGTAGCTCAGAATTGATGGCAAATCATTGTTTTGTGTTGCACACAGAATACATGTGTCATGTGTATGTGCGGCGTGACGGTCTGGCCGGTGTGGTGGTGGGGGACCATGAGTATCAGCAGAGAGTGGCCCACACCCTCATCAACAAGGTAAACCATAAAGTATTATATTATGTGATTAAAAAAGAAATTTAAAAAAATTACATATTTTATTATATTTTGTATAAAGATGAGTACCAGCAGAGAGTGGCTCACGCGCTCATTAGTAAGGTGGGCCTTGCTTTTCAATTTCAGTTTTCTGATGGAAAAAGAGAAAGCATTTACCTCATTCCGCCCATCACCAGACAAATTGTCAGGTGCACTATTGTGACCACAAGCGCCTGTACCTGACAAATTATCAGGCGCAATAAATATTGATAAGTAAAGCATAGCTGCCAACCATTCCGAATTTCCCAGAATTTTTCCATTTTCCAGTAACGATTCTGCATTTCCGATTATGACCATAAAATTCCGGATTCCGAAATCGCAAGGAAAAATAAAGAAAATGTCAAACCCACTTGGAAGTCAACGTGCATGCCGTTTCCACAGCCATTCCAAATGCCAATTCACCGAAAAGGAAGCTTCTCTTGTGTCCCTTTGCTTTGAAATGACTTGCTGAACTTGTGGTGTAATTTTGAAGGATTGGTAACTGTTTTTAGTTAGGTTTTTTTCCTCTTTTTTTCTGCTAATATTGGCAGCTGTCTCTCAGAACCTGCAAGCTGAGATTTCAGTTTGCAATCAGATAACTAGGGCAAGAAACAACACACTGCTGCACTGAACATAGATATGTTGTAGATTTGACCCTTTGAGGCATACTTACTAAACTTGAAAAACTTTGACTACCTAAACTAAGCGAAAGTAACAGGATTCATGCTTACATATTTATATCTTCTGTTCAGTATTGTATAGGAAGAGCATTTAGATTGATCATTAGTAACTATTAGACTATCTTAATATATTCTGTCTGTGTAGAAGTAGTAGACTATGCTTCAAGAAATGGAGATTAGCGTCCAATCGGTCATAAACCCTTATGGACGGTTTACTTTGCTTCTAACCCAGTTGACTTTAAATGTGTTTGATTTTTGCATTAAGATTGTTGCAAAAATGGTAGTGTATTACTGTGTCCCCTGTTGTTATGGATGGGGAAAATGTTGATTCCTTCACTTAAACGGATTGTTTATGATACATGTAGTATGCAACCTTTTAGATGGACAGAAAATCGAATTGTTCATTCGCTTGGAAGTTTTCCAAGAAAAAAGTTTTCATTTTCATTTTGTGTTTTTGCGTGCTTGTGTGCGCATGTGTGAGAGTTCAGTTTGCAGGTCAAATAACTAGGACAAGAAACAACACATTGTATGCTGCACTAAACATAGATATGTTGTAGGTTAGACCCTTTGAGGCATGCTTACTAAACTTGAAAAACTTTGACTACCTAACCTAAGCGAAAGTAACAGGATTCATTAACAGCGCATGTGTGTGGACAGAAATTTATGTAATAATGAAGAGGTGAAGAAGAAAAAGCTAAAACTAAAAGAGAAGAAATGTATGTCAAGGGGGTATTTGAATTATTTTTGTGTGCTTATTTGTTTGTTTTACTCTATGATTTTTTTTCAGGTTTTGGATGAGTTCTCAGCTAAATATTCCAGTACACAATGGGCGGTTTTGAAAGAGAGGTTGGTTCTCACCCCCCCCCCCCCCCCCCCCCCCCCCCCACACACACATGCATGCAAGCATGCACACATTCACACACACACTTACACAAAGAGAGAGATGTTGTAATGGCTCTGAATTCACATTTATTAATCCCTGCACAGACAATGGTCGACTTATGGCGATTTTTTTCACGCCAGAGGGCAGTCAATGCACTAGGGGCTTATCACGCGATTTTCTTAGTTGGGCGTAGTGAGAAAGAGAGAGATGGTGGGACACCCCTCTCTCTCTCTCTTTCTTTATCCCCAACTAAGAATATAGAGAGGATTAGCCCCACACGAGCGTCATGCCCTCTGGCGTGAAAAAAATCCCACTAAGTCTCTCATTCTGTCTGCCTTCTTGTTTGATGCCAGTGATGTCTGTTTTATGGGAAAGGACAAGCTTTTCAAAAGATACATAAACGGTTTAATTGTCCAGTCCTAACTGGATCTTTCCTATTTAGGAAAGAAATGAAAGCATATTACATGGGTGCAACTTTAACTTTTCACAAGGATTTCAATTTTACCTGAAACTGACCTTTCTTTTTTTTTTTTAAATTGTCAACAAAAAAAAGGCAACAGCACATCGACTGCAAGCAATTTGGGGAGTTTTGAACATGGTCACTCCAGCCGGGAAGTGCTCTCTCCCTCATGTGACGCCGTATTGTTTTCCAATGCAACTATGCAAGGCTTACTGGACTCAAACAGGGATTTAAACAAAGAGAAGAAAAGAGGGTAACAGTGTCTTTTTTGATGGACGTTGCTCCCCCCCGCCCCCCCCGAACCTCCAAACGGGGCTCTGCCCTTGTACCTTGCTGGGGCCGGGGCGGCCCCTGGACCCCCGCCTTTCAAAAAAAACTTCATTTTGGGGAGTTGCACCTATGATATTATTATAGGTAGTGTTTGAAGTGATTATGAATGAAGTGTGCGAGTTTTCTTCAGTTCTGATTTTATCATTAACACACTATGTTGCAGTTCGGTGGAATTCCCACAGTTGCCAGAACTTCTTCAAACGTATCAGGTGGGTATTGTTGCTTCTTTTCATTGTATACACTTTAGTGCTGTTAACAGACTTACAGCTACACCATAAGCAGATCTTTTGTTGTATTCTTTGATTCTCAGTTTATGGAATGTCAATGCTATGAATGACAGTGTGTTGTATTGTTCAATCAAAATTTGATTTAACAATGACAGATACATAGAGGGAAAAAAATGTCTAAAAAAAATAAAATTGTTTAGCTCCTCAAGTACTAGAGCATGCCATGGGTTTTTTAAACCTGGCTCATAGAAATTTGTTTAAATTCCTTTTAATTCTTTTAGCAGAAAATGCATGCATAAGCAATGGTTTTCATTGACTTTTTTTAACTGACGATTTTGTTGTGACATTGCATTGTTTTTGTCACAGAACCCTAAGGAAGCAGACGCCATGACCAAGATTCAGACAGAGTTGGATGAAACAAAAATAATTCTGGTGAGTTCGGTTATGGCTTTAATCCTCTTGCATTCATAATGCCCGAAACCACCTGTGTTCTTATTTGTTCACTATGCTCTAGGCTGCCTGACCTCTGCTGGTGAAATTCCACCCCACTGTCCATGCCAGACTCCATGCCAGACTCCACATGTGGTGTCAGATTTCACCTCAGACATGCATTGAACATTCCACCCCACTGTCCATGCCAGACTCCATGTGTGGTGCAGACATGCACTGGGCAATACCGAAAGTAATGCTACAGCTGTGAGAGTGAAGGAATAGTATTTAATAAAAGTAGTGCGTTTTGATGTAAAAAAAAGAAAGAAAGAAAAAGTGAATGAACATGAACACTGCAGATGATTTCATTTCTGGTTTAGCAAATACAATAACAGTTAAAACACTGGCTGCAATGTTTAATGTCTTAGTTAGCTGATAACTTAGAGAATTACGATGTTAATTCAAGAATGGAGACTTGCTGTGTGCCTGCTGGTAGAAAATGCAGAGTATTTTTTTTTTTTTAAATCAGGAAGACAATGGAAGAGTTAGAGAGTTTGACAAAGGATGTCAGAATAAGTTATTTGAATTATATTCTGACAGAATAGTGGACAATAGCTCTTTTTATAATGTAGCAGTGTATGTAGAGCTATAGGTTCAAACTATCCTCAATATTATATAAATAAAAATAAAAACAGTCAAAATAGGGACATTTGCTCTTGCTGTATTTGAAAATGAGGTTGTTGTTTGTTAAAGAAGTAGAATGTATTTGATCAGAAGTCTATTTGTAATGTGTTGGATGTAATGTGGTTTCAGCACAACACGATAGAGGCAGTGCTTCAGAGGGGAGAGAAACTGGACGATCTGGTGGATAAGTCAGAAGGGCTCAGCATGCAGTCCAAGGCTTTCTACAAAACAGTAAGGGCCTTGCTGTGATCTTAACTTTGTATACCCAACTCTTTTATTCAGTGGAAGGCTAGGTTTTTTTTTAAACGGGTAAAGTAATTGGATTGAATTTTACGACACAGAAACAGAGAATGAAGCGACTCATAGCTGACATCTTTTCTTGCTACAACCCCTCTCAAAACAGTTCCGTGCGGAAAACCCTAAATAAATGGAAGAAAGAAGGATAAAAGTTTACGCATACAGGGGAAATTCGGACACGTGCGCAAATCTTTTCTATTAATGGATTGCGCACAGGTTTCCGCATGGAATATCTGCTTATGTGTGTACACGGCCTAACCCTCTTTACGTTATGTGTTCTGTGGAGTTGTTTCCCATGTGAAATTTGGCATTCTAAGTCTTTAGAATCTTTCAATTACATATCCAATACTAAACATGTTCAAACTTATTTGATCTCTTTCGCTCCATTTATGCTGTCCTGTATTGTAAGGTCTGGTGGATTGGATTGAGAGTTGATGGTGAATGTTAGATATGAGAAGGGATTCAAGAGTTGTTTTTGCTTCGGATGCTTGTGGAATTTATGTCGGAAGTTTGAGGGGTTTTGTGTGTGTTTTTTGCGGTATATGAAGTCAGGATTCGCACAGTCTTTGAAGGTCTTTGAAAGTCTTTGAGAAATGGAGTGCCATTTTCAAGTCTTTGAAAATTGGCTTTGGTCTGTGAAAATTATGAAATGGTTTGTGAAAAAGACATTAATTCCTATAAAAAAAAAAAATTAATGGACGCCATAAAAGTTTTTGTTTACTTCCAGAATTGATTAAAAGGCAATTTAGTTTGACTTATTTTCCATATAGCAGATGTCCTTGATTTGTCGAGAGTTACTTCCCTTCACTATATCCAGGTCTTTTGGCTACACCGGATCAACTTAAATGATCATGATCGAAGCAATCATCATCATTGCATGTCGTGAGAGGTCTTTGAAAATAGGATAAAGGGTCTTTGAAAAGGTCTTTGAAAGTTTGTGAGTTTTGGTATGAAAAATCTGTATGAACCCTGGAAGTGTCATTTGTCTTGCTTTTTAACATTTTCATTGCTGATCTTGTAAAGCTCAAAGTGATCCAGCTTCTTTGTGAGATGTGCTTTATTTAACAATGTAAATCCACCAAGTTATATGAACAAATATGACTACATTTGCACACAGTGTTGGCATGGAGTGACTACTTTTCCCCCTCTTTTTCACATACAGGCCAAGAAGACAAACCAGTGCTGCATTATCCTTTAAAGAGAGAAGTAGCAGGTAAGATAAAGGATGGACATCATTCGACCCACCCCCCGGCTTGGAACAGGGGATGGAACGATCCATCAGTCAACGTGTTCTGCTCTCCCCCGCCACCCACACACAGGGAACCCTCCGCTCATCCTCCAGTCCGTGCAGTGATGTGATAGCCTTTGGTTTCATGTAGCCCTCTGTTCATTTTATCCTGTATGACTGCATGTGGTACTGATAAGTATAAGGATTACAGTTTAGCTTATTCTGAACAAGGGTGCATGGAATTGGAAACAAGCGTTTTGCCTGAATGTAGTGTCCATATGTAATCAAAGTGACACATTGAGTTTCCAGCAATTGTGATTCTTACTGGTGTAAACTTAGTTTTGAATTGTAAATTACAGTACACATATTTGTAGATGAGATTTATAACATTGGGTTTTGTTTTTTTAATGGTTTTGTTGTTGTTTTTAATGTGTATTGCTATATGAGATAGTGGAGAGAATAGTATTGCTGATAAGTTAATCACGGCGGGAAAAAGTAATAAAAATAGTGAACTTGGCATTGTCAGTCAATTGAATGATTAGATGTATTTCTTATTGACAGATAGTTAAAACAGAAATTGCTCTTTTAATGATAACCAACATTAGTATTGTAAGAACATGGCTTTACAGTTCATAGCTTTTAAACATTGAAACGTCACACATTGGACAAATGTCTCCAGGTAACTTCTTTGAAATTAAGCATATTTATTTTTCAATTAATGAACCCTCTTGCATTCATAATGCCCCCTCCTACCTGTTCTTTTTGTATTTATAATACTTTTGACCGCCCGACCACATGATAGTACAATTCCATCCCACTGTCCATGTGGTGTCAGATAACACATCAGGCTTGCATTGGATATTCTCAAAGTAATGCTGTTGCTGTGGGAGTGAAGGAATAGTCTTTATCAAATGAAAAGCATTTTGAAAGTCAAAGGTTAAATGAATATGAACACTAGGGGGCATTTTATTTGTTTTAGGTGACCACAAAAAAGACGTTGCGTCATTTTTGTTGTTTTATTTTGTTATGACGAAGAAGGTTGTGAAGTGACATTTACTTCCCTCCTTCTTTTAACTGTACTTACGTTTTGATGAAAGTTAAAAGCCAGTGGAGTGATCTATTTTGAACAAACGGATTGTGAAATCTGTGTCTCTACCTCCGCTGATGAATGTAGAGAGAGAAGAATGTTCTTGCGTAATGCTTAGTATAATTTGCGTGTCATCGTCTTTGCTTAAAAGTTAACTCATTCGCATCGCAACGATTTTGAATTATTAAAAAAACTCACAAATCGCTCCAGCCATACACACAAACAAAACATACATAAACAAAAGGAGAAATGAAAGAAGATTACAGGTTTTTACTTCAGGTTTAGACATAGAGAAGTGGTAGATCAGACTTTTTTTATATATAGACTTTATGTAGAAAAACTCTCTACACCGATTGGTTACCCCACAACAAAAAACTACAAAAGCAAAGTCAGATGCAAAAATTGTAGTCTAAGGGAGCGAAGCAAGTTTAGAAGTGACCAAGGTATAGTGTGCACACAGATTTACTTCCCTTGAAGCAAATGCATCAAATTGACAGCTATCTATTAATATCGGACACATATGGCTGGAACGACTAGAATGAGTTAAATGGCAAGCTGTGTTCCCTTCCTCATGTTGTGTTCCTACGTTTATCAACATGTGTTTTCTTGTGATTTTTATTTTATTTTATTGTCATGGATTTGTTGATATGCGCATTGAAACTTTTTCGTTTAATGTTATTTTTGTTTCGGTAGCTTGAATGAATAGCTACTTAACTCTTTAACTTTAATGTTCAGAATCACAAATCAGATCAGAATTTAATGTCTTCAAGACTGCCTTTGTTCATGCAGCTACAAAATGAAAGCAAGAAATTCTTACAAAGATTTTCTCCAGACGAAGACGGATATGCTGGGCCTAACTATTTCTTAGTTAGGCACATTACGGCAGCATGATGCATCTGTGCTCATAATGACAGGAAACTGTCTGAGCGATAGACGAAGAAGAAGAAGAAGAAGAAGCAAGATTCATTTTAGAGAAAAGAAAGTGACAAAAGTGCATGCATATTAGTAAATATAACACTTTTTTTTTTTAAAGGTTACAAAAGTGGAGAGTATTCGTTTTGCTGTTTCCATTAGTAATGATGAATTACATGAGCCTTTTTTTTCTTTAGCTTTTTACCTCGAACATTAATTCTAAATTTTATATTCCTCCACTATTGCATCTGCCCTAATAATTGATCATCTGCAGCTATCCCTACCTTTTAATGTATGAACAAAAATGCAACTAGAATTATAGAAATGCACTGTGACAGTGACAACTCGGCCAAGCCGACGCATGTCAAGGTCAAGAAGCTTAAAATGTCTCCCACAGCATTCCTTGAGTGATGCCGATCAAGAATATATATGGTTGTATCGGTTGCGACGAAAGGTTTGTCAAGATCAAGAGGCTTCAAATATCACCCACAGCGTTTCCTTTGAGTCTAGTGTGTGTGATCAAGGAACACTCTTTACTAGGCTATACTCTTCAAGCCACCAAGCCTTGCTGCACTGCTGCGCGCGTGTGTAGTAAGCAAGCTGCCAGCGACCAAATAGAACTTTGGCTGTAGCAGCCCACTTGTGAAATCCTGCCTGCGCCACTGCTACGGTCAAGGAATGGGAGGGAGGGATGGATGGGGAAGGAAGGAGATGCAAAAGAGGAGGAGGTGAGTGGGTTTCACGATAGCGCATATGTGGGAACTAAACGATCCAAATTGAACGGCCGTGCACAGCATTCCTTGAGTGATGCCGATCAAGAATATATATGGTTGTATCGGTTGCGACGAAAGGTTTGTCAAGATCAAGAGGCTTCAAATATCACCCACAGCGTTTCCTTTGTCATGGTGATCAAGTATATATGAGGTTATGTGGGTGTACGGCCAATAGTGTTCGAACGATAGCCACTGCTAAAAGAGAGGACTTAGCTCAAAAGTCAAGGTCAATGTCATGAATGTGAACATTACTTTGCACCATACATGACCTTGACCCAGTCTACCAACCTGCCAAATTTGAAGCCTGTAACTGGAAAAATGTGAAAGATATGGCTAAAATGCCTATTTCACACCTCCAAAGCCTACATCTTTGACCTTGACCTTCATGGATACCCTATATTCAGACTTACCATAAGCCAATGCACCTACGTACAAAGTTTGAACATTGTATGTTCAACGATGTTAAAGATATGGCCACAAGAAGAAATTTTGGTTTTCAAAATCAAGGTTAGCACAGTTCTAACTTTTTATTATCGGATCAGCTCTGCACTACCACACAAAATTTGAAATGATTCTGTTTACTGGTTCACGAGATACAGCTTGGACATGAAATATATAGCGCAAACAAGAAAATTTGGGGGTTCAAGGTCAAGGTCAGCACGGTCATGAATATCGAAAGGAACCTTCCTTTTTAAGATGCCTACCCCTCTGCCAAATTTGATCAAAATCTGTCAAGTAGTTTTTAAGATAATCGATACACAAACAGACACACACACGGAGACCCGTCACAATACCCATCCTCTGGCCGGGTAATTAATTGTAGCATTTAATTGCTAGAAAGTCTGATGAGCTATGCTCGAAACTTGTCACCCAGCAATGTACCTCCTAGGATCCTTCTTCCTCCCACCCACCCAGGGCCTGTATTCACGTTGAGATAGCATGAGACTTAGCATGATGCTAACTTAGAAGCTCTTCCAAAAGTCCTATTAATGTGAATACAGGCCCTGGTTAGTATTTAATTGCTGGTTTGGCAAATGAACAAAAACTAACCTTATAGTTTGTTACTGATTTTTACAGAGTGGTTGGCCAAAAGAACATATACTCATGTTGTAGTTTCTTCTTCTTCTTCTTGGCTTACCCTGGCAAAAAGACTCCAGGGATCATCCCAACAGCAGAAGCACTTGAACACTATGGTACAAGTGCGTCAGCTACGGATGAGAACGTTACGTGTGTGGCCGTTTTTGGTTACCCCGCCACGTGTGCAGCCACACTCCGTCTTCAGGGGATGTTGTAGTTTAATTATAGTGTTCTACATGTATGAAAGAACAGCTGAGATGTGTTTAGTGTTGTGTGACTGAACTGGTGTGAGACTGGGAAACAAAGAAATGTACTCAGGTGGGTATTTTATCTGAACGTCTAGTCTCCAGAAGTTTGCGTCTTTTATCCATTGGCTGTGTGTTGGTGCACCCTGTAGTGAACTAAGACCTGGCCCTGTCATCACAAGTGCGTCTAAATCACTTAATCTGGGATGCAAAATGTAAATTAAAGTAACCTGCCAATTGGATTGGCACTGATGTTTAGTTTACGTTTTACGTCCTAGATTAAGTGTTTTAGACGCATTCGTGACTACAGTAGTAGATTTGTGTCGTCCATAGCTTTGGAGGATTTCACAGTTCAAACTTTTCCTTATGAACCTTAAAGAGTAAGGCTTCTCACATTCTTTAATTTTTGGAAGAATTGTCATCATAAAACGCAATGAGCTTGTCATCTTTTCAAGTCTAACAGCTCCTTTAGAGCTTAAAGGAAGAGTGCTATAGAAAATGTATCAGTAAAACAGCGGCTCCTGTTGTCCATTTTTGTTGTTGGTATCCCTTTTGTCTGATGAGATTATGGTGTAGTATGAAGATGAAAATTTGATGAGCACTGTAAGCCTGGGAAGGATAATTCATTTATCTGGAGCTTTCTGCTAAATATGGTTTTCTAACATTAACTTAGAGGGGGTTAAAATGGATACAATACATGCGCTTCTGTTTTCTTTCTTTTTTATGGTTTGGATTTATCAGAAGTTTATTTTGTCATTTAGCAGAAAGAAGACTTTTTTTTTTAACAATGTGGTTTATTGTATGTTACCACAAATATATTAATCAATATTTGTATCCTTTCAAACTTCAGACTTTTTTTTAATATATCATTAATATATGACTAACACAACATGGTTTTGAATCGTGTGCAACTAAGAAATTAATTTTATTTTTTGTTTGTACTTATGTGAGGTGTTCTTCATACGTTCTGCATCATTCTTCAATTTGTTTTCTTCATTCATTTAAATAACAACAGAATCTGTATAAAACTGTTTTCATATACCATAGTATGTGAGAATGCACATTTGTTCATACTCTGTTATTTGAGAGTTGCTGTATGACTGAACTTAAAATGATGATAAAACTAGTTATTAGTAACTGTTCCTTCATTGGACCAAACATGGGATGCTCTTGTTGATGCGTCAAGGTTATTTGTGTTGTTGCTGTTGTTTCTTTGCTTTATGCATGTAATGATTTAGATGCATCTGTTTGTGTGCATGTGATTGAAGGAATTTTCTGTGTAATGTTTTTATTCATGATATGGGCTGAATTTGTTGCGTACATGTGTACTAAGTGAATTACCTACCTTTTTGTCTTAAATGTTGAGCTTAATTCAGCTATTTGCGTGGTTTAAGTGAATGAGCGCTTTTGAACTATGTAGTGGTCTGAATTCTGCTTGCTGCATGTACAATATATGACTTCAACTATCTTCTGGTTTTAATGTTATGAATGTACCTGTTTAGTTTTTCGGTTGAAGTGGGAGCGTTCTGCTACAGAGACTCTTAAAACTTGATGTTTTCTGAATTATGAATGTGTGTCTGCTGCGATGGTTTTGAGTGACAACAGTTGTGATGTGTGTTTTTTGTTGTAGTTGTTGTACGTTTTGTTTCAGTGTTTGTTAATTTGTTCAAGATGGAAGGAAATTGTCACAGATTATTGTAAAAACAAGAAATATGAAAGCATTGTGAGAAACATGCACATTATAACAATCGTGTAAGTGCTTTAATTCCCCCCTTTCATTGAAATACATTCTTTACATGGTGTGTGTGAACTGTTTTCTTTGTTTCCTGTTAATGCTTGTACGTAAGTACGTATGTGAGACTGAAGCAGTGCATGTGAAAATCAGTATAGAAATAAAAATTGAGAAAAAAGTGTTTTACTTTTGTTACTCTGAGTGTGCTGTCTTTTCATGCTAAAAGATACATGTAAGATTCTGGGATCCTGATAGGGACACGAAAAAGAAATTCCGATTAACGTCCTCCGGCCTGGTACAGGCACATGTGGGACATTAATAAATATAAAGATGGTGGTCGATCCTGGAGGTCAATACCAGAAAAGTCCAGATTTGTTAGAATATCGACAGAGAGAAGCTGAACCCCAGCACATTATATTAATAGCAAATCAATCAGCATGAATAGCAAGCAAACTCCATTTTAGAGGTTAGAATGATCCAAAAAAGGACAGAGAGATATATAGACCACATTGCGGCATCAATACACAGACATACAAACATAAAACAGGGGATGTAAAATTACCCTGTGGACTGGCAATAACAGTGGAGGGGGAGGGTCTGACCTCAAACAGAAAATGTCACAGAGGCCATCTGTTAATTTCAGTCAATTTTCTACTTTGTGGATTCATGTCTGAACTTTGTGCTCAGAGCCTAAACTGCTTCCGGCTGTTTGGCATGGAGTACATCATTCTAACAATGTCCTACATCACCCCGACCCGTCTCAAATTAATTTCAGTAACGTCAAATACGCTTGTGATCAAATGTAGACCAGCAGTACAATTACAGGTCTACAAATTTTGGGATTTTATTTTTTTAATTTACTGGGTATTTCAAAAATTCCTTCAAACTTAAAAGTTAACTATTTGTGGCCTTGTTTGCTGCCAGCTGAATATCCAGCCTTACAGCTTCTAGCTGGAAAATGTGTGCTGTTGCCACTTATTGAGTTGGAATTCAAAGGGAGAGCATCAATCCTGCCTTATTAATTTAAGCCCAACGTGGTTATATCCCTTCTCTCTCTCTCTCTCTCTCTCTCTCTCTCTCTCTCTCTCTCTCTCTCTCTCTCTCTCTCTCTCTTCCTGGCTATGCTGGCCACAATCTCTCTCTGTCAGCTTGCCTTTTTGTTTCTACCTCTCATCAATTTTGTTTTTTTCATTTGAGAACAACACATACAAGCGCTCATTTGGGCGTCCTTCTACACTCCGGTAAAATCCGTAGAAATGATCGAGTCAGCAATAAGTTTGTCCCTTCCGGAAATTACCGAGGTCTCGCTCGGATTTGTCCGTTTGAGTAGATAGGGATGCATCATTGTATCACTAATTACAATGAAAGTGTTATCACCATTTTTATTTTGCGTCCAGAGTTTTACACATTGGTATGTATTGAATTACTCTTTCATAGTGTTATAACGTGCATACTGCATATCTTTTGATAAGGAATTTATGTTACTAAACTCGGCACTTACGTTCTCGAAATGCTCCCCCAGTCGTTGTTATGAATGAACGCGTAGACAGTAGGCAGCAGACCTTTCGGAGTGCACGGTCGTTCTCGATTATTTTGTCAAAAGTCATGTAAGGATCAGCACACCAACTTTCAGATCTGGTAAGTGGCTTGTTTTGTGGCACAACAATATGTCTGTTGTGTACTTGTTTTGCATCCCTGTGAGTGTGAAGGAAATGCAACAACACGTAGATTTTGAAAAGCTTGCTGGCTTCAGTTCAGTGGCTTGTGTTTTCACACGACGGGTACCTGTCCTGATCCGTGATCGTGATCGTGATCATGCCTTTTTCATTTTCCTTCTCTTTCTTCTTCTTCTTCTTCTTCTTCTGTGGTGGCGACCAACTTCTTTATATAGAAGTAACTGTACGCACTTAGGGATGTGACCATAGAAAAAAAAACAAAGGGGTGGGGAAGCCTTATACTAGTGATCCGATGATTTACTCATCTTTGTTGATTATTAGGTGTTGTTGACACTGAGTCTTGTTTATGAAGCGTTGTTTGACAGTCTTGCAGAGAAGCTAGTAGTTCTACATTCAGGACTTGGAGCGGACGGGGGGGAATGTGAACCATAAGCCTTTTCGCAGTATCCGGGCAAGACCAATCCGGCTACCTTAGCCGCGTAGCGGTCACCTGGGGGAAAACCCCGACCGGCACAGCTCCTGCCCTTCATTTACCAAGTGCTACTTTGACCTATGGTTCCTAACTCCCTAATTTAGTCTTGGGTGGCTGAGAGCACTGCAGCTGCAGGCTCTCCTCCAAGGGCTGATGTGTGTCTATTTGAAGTGGTGCTGCAACCTGGCTCCAAATGTTTCCAGGGTTGGTGCATACACATTTCACATTAGTCTCAGTATTACTGTAAAAAAAAGATTGGACAAAGGTGTTAAGATTGTCCTCTACTGGCTCTAGGCTAGAGAGCAGGCTAACGCTCAACACAGATCATAGAATTATAGGTTCATTAGTTGCAGCTTACAACATACACAGTAGACTAACTGTAACTCATCTATTGTATTAATGATCTACACAGGTATAGTCTACACGTTTAGTTTTTCACACACACACACGTCAGGTATTCATACAGAGAGAGAGACAGTCACTGAGAGGGAGAGCTCGCGTCTGAATGTCTGCCAATGTTGTGTGTGTCACTGTGTGTGCATCGTATACAGTGTGTGTGTTCTGTCCATTTCTCCATGCCAATACAATAGTGTGTGGTAAAGGTCAAGATGTGCCACCCCCCCCCTATGTTTCTCGGTTAATTGTATTTTTCCGTTATTGCCTTTCTTACCATACATAAAGCTGTATTTTAGGAACATTTTCACCAAATTATCTTTTTGGAATACTAACCCTAACCCTAGCCCTAACCCTAACCCTACCCCCCACCCTATAAGACGGAAAAACGCAACGAACCACAACTGACAAATCGCGGTGTACTGCAGTGGGGGGTAGGGTTAGGTTTAGGGCTAGGGTTAGGGATAGGGTTAGTATTCCAAAAAGGTTATTAGCTAAAAATGTTCATAAAATACAGCTTTATGTATGGTAAGAAAGGCAAAAACGGAAAAATAGAATTAACCGAGAAAGGTAGGGGGGGGGGGGGGGGGGGCACATCTTTACCTTTACCGTGTGTGTTTCTGTATTATGACCCTTGATGCAAAAAAAGCTCAAAGATGCAGCTTAACTACCCCCACCCCACGCTACCCCTCACCCTCAAGTTTTCCTAATTAAAAATATTAATGGGATGACCCTTTTTTTTCTTGCTAGGGGCAAAAATAGAGTAAGGAATTGGCGAGAGTTGCTTTAGTGACACACATAAAGTGATAAACAGAGATGCCTACCAGACAGGTCCATATTTCTTGCGTAAGTTTTGGCAGAACTTTGTGGCTGTTTTTATTCTAATTGATATTATATTTATATATATAATTAATATATCTTGGCTTTAGAAGTCAATTTATTGATTATGAACTTTGAGCCTGATCAATTCTTGTTCCATTTTGGCAGCCAACTTCATCATATTGAATGAATATTCTGCCACCTTTTTGATTGAGTTTGGTTGGATGTTACTGTCATTTATTTTAGGACAGTTTTTACTTTAGCTAGATCCCCCTCTGCCTCATGTTCTTGGCTTTCAATCTCAATGTATCATTCTTTCTGTTTCAAAACATGAAAATAATAACCTAAACGGTAAACCTATACTATTAAGTACTCTTACCTGAGCAGGGCTGAATGTTGCTTCTAAATGAGCCAGCCACATTCATTGTGACGGTCCACGGCTAGCCACATGTGTGGCCTTGGGCCGAGGCAGAAGTGAGAAACACATCAGCAATAGTAACTAATGAGATACATTTTTATCCAATATTTCTGAAAATCGTGGTTTGTTCTGGTTTTTTTTAGGGGGTTTGTTCCTGAAAATCGAAAAATAGGGAGCATTTCTGCTTAGAATGATAGTTCGACATTGAAAGCTGATACTGATAGCAATAGCATGAGGGGTGAGTCAGTCACACAATCTTCCAAACCAGGACAACAAACACACAGCATTAGTGAGCATGACCGTTTCAATGTGTTACAGCCTTTTATTCCTTCAAAGTTCAAATGACTTCTTTTTTTTGGCATTTTTATTATTGATTGAGGTAAGCCTGAAGTTTCGATCAATAAAAATTGATGTTACTCTGAGAGTGAGAGGTATGGTCATGTATTTTTGCTGTAATGGAAAGTCATTTTACACCTTCGTCTTCTGTCAGTAACTATGACTGTGAAACTATGAGGCATTGCATCTGGCTCCTGGTGCTGCTGCCTTGGGGATTAGTTGGCCTTTAAGGGGTGTTCCCAGAGTCCTCATGGCCAAAAGAGTGGGGATACCTCATGAGCAAGGCAGTGTAAACAAATGTCAGCCCAACTGTTCAGCATGGTAGCTGCTTCCATTGCTTGGACAGGACTGACTTGTAGTACTTAGCAAAGACACTTAGCTTGCATAAGTCAAGTCTTTGTTAGTATGCTACAGTAGTAGTACTACATGCATCAGTAGGTGTCAGAAATGGGCTGATTGCTTCCCTTGATGATAGCATTGATCAGCGAAATGATTGGATGCATAATACATGGGCAATGATGCACCCCACAATGATTGACTAGAATGGATAGATCCCCCATTCCTGAGTTCCACTCCTAGTGAAGGGCTTGGCTGGGGTTGTTTTTTTTCAGAATGCAAGTGACAGGTAATGAAATATTGATCCCTTGAACACCTTTCTTTACCTAGCCAACCCCTATCTCCCCCACCCTCTCTCCTTTTACTGTTAAAATTGCTTGTTTTGTTTCTGTCCCTGTTTCATGAAAATGATTACCGGATAAGTGGGGTTTGGAACATTGTTTGAATAGAAATTGAGAGAAAATTGTGGGTAGTTAAATTTGTTTACTTTGCTTTCCTCTTACATTTTTGCTGTTGTTGTTTTCATGTGAATACATGAATCTGCCTATGACTCATAGTATGAGTGTGACATTCTCAATATGACTTTTGTTTGTTCAAACAAGCTCGCTACACCTATCTGTATTGTTAAAAAATCGGGACTTTACTGGAGTTGCACTGCCTCTGGGCATTGCCTCCAGTATTGTTTCCACCATCTTTGTATACAAATGTCCCATATGTGTCTGTTCCAGACCGAGAAGACGTAAAACACCATTTTTTGTTGTTGTTTGTTCAAAACAGATGAGTTGGTAATATTGGTTTACTTGTGCATGCTTTAAAAGAATGGCAGTGTACAATAATATAATTTTTTATACTAAATCATTCCAATTGCCTTTCAAGCATACGTATGATCATATCCTGTGTTTGTGATACATGCAAGTGTCAACACTTAAACTGTTTGCGTAGTGATAGTGATAGTGGTCCTATTTTCGCTTTTCACCAGAACATGATTTCAATGTCTCCCAGTACCTCACACTGTATACTGACTCTGAGTGACTGTCACAAACTCACTTGCATACAATAAGAGAAAGACACACCCATCTTCCCGCACACGCACGCACACTCTCTGAGTCTCTCTCTCTCTCTCTCTCTCTCTCTCTCTCTCTCTCTCTCTCTCTCTCTCTCTCTCTCTCTCCTATCAATATCATCCAGTACCCAGTCATATTCTGCTCCAGATAGTTAAAAAGAAGATTACTCCAGTTTGAATTTGAAGACGGCTATATTCCCATCATCAAACACAAACTATTTGTTTTCAAAAATGTCAACAAAAGCTTTAACGAATATTATTTGAATATTTAAAACTTATCAGGTTTTTTATTTTATGTTTACACTTTTTTTCTACCATTTTCATTTTGTGTGGGGTTGTTTTTTACCCCATAAAATTAAAAAAGCACCATGCAAAACCTCTAGCACATAAGCCTGGTTTTTTTAGAGTTGCAGTCTTCAAGCAAAAGACTGTAAAAAGATGCCCCTTTTGCTATTGAAAATCTTTGGCCATACCATTTTGGCATTACCAGCCTTGGACTCTACTAGGAGAGTTAGAAGCAGTCTTTGGTGTTAAAAGCTTCTTGTTTGGTCCACTGATCAAGATAAGTAGTGATGCAACTAAGACAACAATCAGGGACTGAGAGAGCCAACACACTCCATACTACAGGAGAGGCTCTAATGAACCTTGGTGTGAGTGGCTGAGTGAAATGGTGTGTCACTGTGTCTGTCTGTCTCACTGTGTGTGTGTGTGTGTGTGTTGGTAATGGTTATATGGCCGCTGTATCAACACTGTCCCCACTGATCCCCTTGATCAAAGGAAAGTGAAGTGGGCTCATGACCACTCTACTACACAATTGGCTATATATCTGCCTGATTGATTGAAAGGAGAGAGAGAGGGGGGGGGGGGGGTACTAGTACTATGAAAGAATTATTGTTAAATGAAACAAAACAAAAAAATCAAGGATTGAGATATTTACTAATTTAGCCAAAGCCCTTTTCCTGGCTAAGCTGACAGACAGATAGAGAGCATACCTAATCAGAATTAAATCGGATAGACAGATGGACGGACAGTCAGACAGGTTGTACTGTAGGGTGCACTTCTTTGCCTTGAGCATGATTGACCAGTGTGATAGTAATTGACGTTCTGGAGAATCAGGCAAGTGAGAAGTTTGTTAGTTCTTGGCATTAGGCCTATCATGTATTATGCTCGAACACACAATATATTTATTATAGCTGTCTAGCTTTCATCACAAACACACATACATACATATTCTTGCATGCATGCACACAGAGGTACATGCTCACACTCGCACACAATTAATGCTTGCACGCATGCAGGCGCTAGGCATGCGTGCACAGACACACTCACACACAATGCATGCAGACATACATACATATAGACAAAGAGAATTTAGGGGTGGGGGTGAACAATGCTACTGAAAGATTTGGGAAAACATGCTTGCTTGTACACTTTTAGAGACTGTGAGTAGACAGGAGGATGGAAGGGAGTGGTTCTGCTCCCAGATACTGATTGATAACAGGTAAGGTAGCAGTGTCAGGTCAAGGAACAGCGGGGTTAACTTGATTATTTTTGTTGGTTTAGCCTATGGGCTGGTGAGAGTCAAAGAGTCTGCCGCACTCAGATACAGGTCTGTGCACTCAGATACAGGTCTGTGGTCTGAGAATGATAGGAATGAAAACATGGGATAAGTCAGATTTCTTTTTGGGCTGCGCAGGCTCTCCCTGCTATAACACCACCACCACCCCTCCTCCACGCCAACTCTTCACCCTGCTTTTCTGGAAGTAGTCTAACCTTCATGCTTTCCCTGTAAAATATACTGTAATTAGTGTAAAACAAATGAAAATGCTCTCTCTCTCTCTCTCTCTCTCTCTCTCTCTCTCTCTCTCTCTCTCTCTCTCTCTCTCTCTCTCTCTCTCTCTCTCACTCTCTCTCTTCCTCATCTAATGTTGTGCCATTGTTTGCCAGTGTGTGTGTGTGTGCATGTGCTGGTTGTGTGTGTGTTGTTTTTGTGTGTATGTTGTGAATATTATGCTGTTATTTTATGCTTGTGAATTGTGTGACAATGCATACATGTATTAGGCCTATTATAAGTAGTAGTGGTAGTAGTAGTAGTAGTAGTAGTAGTAGTTACAGCAGTTGTTGTTGCTGATTGATATACATGTGCATTTTTACCGGCCAAACAAAGTCTGACCGCTATTGTTTTGTCTGCTCATGTTATTGGATTTTTGTTTCATGTTTTTATTCCATTTCAATTTTGTGTAAAGCGCCCTGTAGCTTGTCGCGTGCAAATTTGCAGCTTGTGCAAATTTGCAGCTCGCTACTATGAGAGTGTGCATCAAAACACTATCTGAACGATCTTAGACGGAAAAAGTGCTGAAGAATGAAAATATCACTTTTTCCGTAAAAAAACCCAACTAATATTTTCTGTCCCGGATAGTACACTTGAAGCGCAAGTGAAGTTATAGTGCGCATACACTACAACTGCACTTGTAGAGCTGCAAATTTGCACGAGCTGCAAATTTGCATGCGACATGGCCTACCTTGTGTCGGGAACGAGAACCTGTGTGTATTTCTGTTTGTCCATCCGTCTGCTTATGTAATATGCGACAGCACCACATGTGTTCCATTTCCAGTTGACACAGTCTGATGTAAGCTACTCAATCAATAATAATATTTATCTTTTTAAAAAAAGAGGAAAATTTGTAGAATTAATCACAAAGTTCTGAAGATAAACCTTATATCTTAAATGGCAAATGATAATGCATACTGCTACCGATAGATTTACACAGCTATATTTACACGCTTGCCATCTTGCTCTGTCAAGCCTGAGCAGACCACAGTATGAGGACTGCTAGCTAAATAGGGCCTAGCGGTCTATTATCACACAATCAGTGGATTCTTGGAGAACTCAAAGGCCTTCATTATATTTAACTGTCTGCTATCTTCTACAAGAAATGGGGGCAAGTATTCTGACAACTTAAATTTGGAACATTTTTTCCCCCTTCCAGCCGTTGCTCTTTATTTTTTCCAATTACTGTACGTACCATGCTAAAATGCATTCTTCAAGTCTGAAAATATAGCATGGGCGGTTCACTAAAAACAAATCTGGGGGGCATTTTGGCTTCGACATTGATTAGATAACTTTGGGGTGGGGAGGAGTAGGATTGGTGGAGGGAAAGGGGTGTGCGATCCAACTTGCTTCAGTTTTCTTATTCAAGTTTTGTGCTGTGTAGACACCTTCTCTCCCCACCAACCTCCACCTAATTCCATCCCATCTTACGCATTTCTCCCCTAAAATAGCCTGTCAGACTTGTAAATGAAAGTATTTCAAAAGAATTTATGTAATATAAAAATTTAAAAAAACGAATCATAATTTGTTTACAGAGAGAGAGAGAGAGAGAACCTGAATTCTGAAACTGGATACAATTTTACAAAATCATATAGTAAGAAGCCAACTGTCCGTCCGTATGTGTGTGTGTGTGTGTGTGTGTGAAACCCAAAACGGGCCTTATAACTCCGCCGTTTTTCGACCGAATCGCTTCAAATTTGCTGTGAGCCCTAACGGGGTGATGGCAACAGCAACCGAGGCGGCCGTATCATTTGCGCGGTTTCGCAAATGCGCGAAACGCGCATCCGCCGGCCTCTCGGCGCCCGTATCTCCGGCGTTTCTGGGCCGATTGCCTTCGAATTTGGAAGGAAGATGACCGGGGCTGGGGACTATCCGTGTGCCAAACCGGAAGCGAATCGGTTCAGAAACACGCGCGCTAGACGCCGCTTCACCTCTCCACGAATAACTCCGCCGTTTCTTAACCGAATCGCCTCAAATTTGCTGTCAGGCTTGCTATGACCCGGAGGGATGGGGGGGGGGGGGGGGGGGGGGGGGGGGGGGGGGGGGGGGGGGGGGGGGGGGGGGGGGGGGGGGGGGGGGGGGGGGGGGGGGGGGGGGGGGGGGGGGGGGGGGGGGGGGGGGGGGGGGGGGGCCAGTGGAGATTACAAGGGGATGACACTACACGTATCTGTATTATTAAAAAATCGGGACTTTACTGGTTTAGCACTGCCTCCGGGCATTGCCTCCAGTATTGTTCAATACTGCCATGGGGTTAAAACTGCCACGGGAATTAACTGCCACGGGGCGATTGCTAGTACTTATAAACTGTCTGTCCATGCTAGGCAGTTCTATTTTAGATTCATACAGAGGGTTTTAAAACTTTGAACTATTGTTGTCGATAACTCTTTGACTAGTTTGCTACGTAAGGTGGATGAGATTCAGAACTGTATCTTCGAATACAAAAGAACCTTTCTTCAGCGCTTTGAAAAGTAGCCACTAGTTTCAATGTGTACCCTTTTTCAGTGCTTTGAAAAGCAACCACTAGTAGTATATGCCCTTAACGATCACATTTACTCAGCCTGTCAATGGCAACAACAGACATTGTGTCTCAGTGATGGTGACAACCCATGCTTAGCCCTTTAAACACCACCACCGATGACATAGCTCTATATATATCTCCTGAAAAGAAAAGGAGGCCACATTCTTTGGCTGAACTAAAGCAATTATTGTTCAAACTAAGCCCATGTCTAGACAGAAGACAGAAAAAGACGTTGAAGAAAAGGGATAAAGGACTGTTATGTTGGATGGGTAGATGGTGCAAGTTCTTCCTCCTCTCACACCCATAAATCAACCCTATTCGCCCCCACACTTTCAAATTAAACACACCTTACCCTCACCTCCCCGTCTTGCGAGAGAGAGAGAAGGGGAGAGATCAATGACTCACAAAATGTTTAATGATCAAGGCCATCTGACCATGTCATATTGAGATGGGAGGGGGAGGGGTACATTTTTAAAAAAGTAACAAATAATTAAGTTATCATAATGGTTATCAATTCAAAAGATTACCAAATAAGAAACAATAATAATAATAATGAGGAAACATTATATAGCGCCCATCCTACTATGTAGGCTCTGTCGCAGTCAAAAAAGTCGCTCAGTCAAATAAATCGCCCGCTACTATGAGAGTGTGTATTTGCGACAACCAGAAATTTCACTTTTTCTGTACTTGAACCATTTACCTAACCCTAACCCTAGAAAAAAGTGAAATTTGTGGTTCATGCTCAATGTCGCAAAATGTCGCAAATACACACTCTCATAGTAGCCGGGCGATTTATTTGACTGGGCGACTTTTTTGGCTGCGACAGGCCCTACTTTTTCTTAAATAGAACACAGAGTACAAAAAAGGTCCATGATTCAAATTGTCTCGGTTGTGCCTTTTGCTGCTTCTTGCCTCTCTTTTGGTGTACTTTTTAGGACAGTGTTCCATTGTATGTTTCCTCAAAATGCAAATAACCCGCTATTACATTGCTAAAGACAAAAACAAGCAAAGCTCGCATTCCTGCTGTAAGACTTGTATGTGTGTGTGCGCATGCACGTGTATGTGTGTGTGTGTGTGTGTGTGTGTGCACTCGTGTGTGCGTGTGTTTGTGTTTATTGTCTTTTTTCTTATTTTTATTTTTCATTTTGCGAAAGAGAGACAAGACTAGTGATGATGATAAAATTGTAATCATGTCCGGTTTTCTTCATTCTTTTCTTTGTTTATTTTCAAGTTTTGGTAAAGGTCAAGATGTGCCACCCCCCCTACCTATCTCAGTGAATTGTATTTTTCCGTTATTGCCTTTCTTACCATACATAAAGCTGTATTTTAGGAACATTTTTAGCTAATAACCTTTTTGGAATACTAACCCTAACCCTAACCCTAACCCTAACCCTACCCCCCACTCTATAAGACGGAAAAACGCAA
The DNA here is from genome assembly GCA_017654935.2 of Phymorhynchus buccinoides. NCBI lineage: Eukaryota > Metazoa > Mollusca > Gastropoda > Neogastropoda > Raphitomidae > Phymorhynchus > Phymorhynchus buccinoides. Next base: position 35,071,975 of record CM065683.1, read on the forward strand.
CGAACCACAACTGTGACAAATCGCGGTGTACTGCAGTACATAGTGGGGGGTAGGGTTAGGTTTAGGGTTAGGGTTAGGGTTAGTATTCCAAAAAGGTTATTAGCTGAATATGTTCCTAAAATACAGCTTTATGTATGGTAAGTTGTAGACATACTTATTAGCTCCGAAATGGAGCGCAAGTAAAGTACTTAAGTAGGCCAAGATATGCCAACTCGTAAACCTTCCCCTTGTGCCCCCGTTCTTAGGTTCATGCTGTTTATGTCATGTTGCATTTTTATTTCCCCTCTTTCGTCTATTCACTTTTTCTCCCTCTTTTCTTTTTATTATCCTGCTAACCCAGTTTGAAAATAGAACCATCTAATACTGAAACTGATCTGCTGACGCCATAGTAGCGTCATTGTCTGTAACCCTGATCATCTTTCTTACTGCTTTAACTGACATTTCTGTCTGACGGTTATATCATGTCCCATCCATTTTCTCTTTTCTTCTCTACCATCCCCCCCCCCCCCCCCCCCCCCCCCCCCCCCCCCCCCCCCCTCCCACTTCCAACTGTCTGTTTTGTTATTCCATACCTTTTTTACTTTGGACGTTCTCTACACACAAACACCCCTTCCTGTTTCCTCCATATTTTGTTTTATTAAAGCTCAATACATTTTTTTTCTCACTTTGTTTGTTTGTTTTCTTTTAGTCACAGCGTCTCAAGTTGTCTTAGTTTCCCTGAAAGAAAGATTGTGTTTATTTCTTATTGCGGTGTCTAAAGAAAGAGGAATTTGTGATTTCCTTGTCCCTAGCCTCGGTCCTTGTTCGATTACAGTAATCCTAAAATAGTCTTAACCGCTGCAGGTGTATTTGTAGATGGGTAAGGGGCTGGGCCCAGTAACAACAAATATATGTTTTTGGTAGCAAAAATAAGTAGAAAGGGGCCCGTCGGAAACTATGGTGGTGATAAGCGGGGGGGGGGGGGGGGGGGGGGGGGGGTCTAATGGGGGGGAAGGGCGGTGGGGGGTAAAGGGTGTTGAGAGATAGGTTAAGTCCGATAACGGTTCCTTTCTTGATATGTCTGTCTGACTCGCTGCTGCTGGTAAAAAAAAAAGTGCCAGAGAAGAGGTGAGATTTTATTCCTGTCTCTCCAACCTGTCTGTCTTCACCCTGCCTTCCCATATATTTTCTTAGGCCTGCCATTGTCTGTCTATAATTTATGTTCATATATCTGTTTGTCTGCCTGCCCCCCCCTCTCTCTCTCTCTCTCTCTCTCTCTCTCTCTCTCTCTCTCTCTCTCTCTCTCTCTCTCTCTCTTGACTAGGCCCAGCCTAAATTCTTATCCTTGTAAAATAAAGTATTTGAAGTGTGAAGACTCTCTCCCTCTCTCAATAACTTTATAATTTCATTGCTTTTTGTATTTATTTATTTATTTATTCATTCATTCATTCATTTACTTATTTGCCCTGGTGTGTGCATGCTCATGGTCAAAACATTAAATTGTCTGACCCCCTCTCTCTTCCTTTCTCCTGTCCTCTCTTTGCCAGTCTACAGTCATCCCACTCCCTTCCCCCTCCTCTCCATTCTTTGTTAGTGAGTACATTGGAAGCTTGACAAAGAAATACTGGACCCTTTTTGGTACATGTATAACTAGAAAATGTTGGTATGTACCACATTTTCTGGTATAACTACTGAAGCAAGCTGGGTTATTTAGCAGATCAGCCACGGGGCCCGGGGTACAATGCTTTGATGATTTCCCTCCTAACCCCTAACACTCAACATGACATCACTCTCATTACTCTTGTCTATTTCTTTTGGCATCCATGACTTGGCTTTCTTTCTTTTTAAGGTGGGCGAAGAGGGTGCTGCTACTTTGTTCGTCGCCTCTTTTGTTTCCTTTATTCCTTTTCCTCCTTTCTTGCCCGTTGTCTTCATCGTTCAAGACCCACGGTGTCTCCTAAGGGTGGCAGGCCACGTGTCAGAATAAAGAAGGGCGTTGATCAGGATTGAATGTTCATCTCTCTAGATAATAGACAAGCGTAACGTGGTACAAAATGGTCAAAGAAGACCCAAGAGAAGAACATGTGTTTAGCGTCCTTCGACCCACGTACATATGGGACATTTAGACTCCACTCGTATAATGGGTCGATCCTGGAGGTACTGCAATACCAGGAAAAACTCGCAATATAAAGCTGACTTACTTTTTCTTTTTTTTAAGTTTAAAAAAAAAGAAGCTGACTTACATTACGTTTCCAATGGTGAAAAGAAGACCCAGTTTACTCGAATCCTTTCACCATTACATGATGAACGACTTTTGAGACAAATGTAGTTTGAAAAGGTTTGAAGCACAACAACAAGATGAGATGTGTGTATTATGATTGATTGTGTTTGTTAGATAATAAAGTTCCCACGCATTATTTTTTTAATCAGTATTTGTTACAAAAATAAAGTTTTCCCCGTATTTGCAGATCTAATCAGCCAGGCCAGAAAGTATGTATGTCTGTTGATTAAACTATGCAAACGAGATAAATCTAGCAAACAGCCGCGGTTTTTTTTTGCCTGTGAGGTAGATGTACATAGTTAGTGTAGGTTAAGATATTTTTCTTATGTTCACATCTACTCTGCACACACAACCCTGAGCAACCGAAAATAATAAACCGTTAACCTGTAAAATGTCTCTTTTCCCCCCACTGTATGTCTTGTAGGGTATTATTAAAAAAGAAATTGACTGGGACATCCTGATGGATATATATATTAAATTTGAAACTGCAAAATTATGCTTTGCATTCCAAAGTGACTTGTTTGCTTATTGAATTACAGACATGAACAGGGTTAGCTGGAGAAAGGATTGTAAAAACAAGCGCGAAATCGCAATAGTTTGTGGCACGCGGTCTATTTTTACCACTCCAATCATGAGTTACCTCCCCTGGCTTTTCAATAATTTTAATCTGTAAACCAGAATGTTATCTCTGCACCATTTCGTAACTTTTTATATCTTTTGGAAAACATTTAAAACTATGTATCCTACTTATACTCATCAAAAGAAGCACCGCATACTCGTCGTGTCTGTTGTAGTGTCTGTATTACGTATGTTTATTATTTTGTACGCTTTTAAAATACATCATTTTAAAGAGCGGCCAGAAGTGTAGCCTCGATTTGAAGTGCGAGTAAAATCTTATTGCCCCACATGGCCGAAAGGCCAAAGAGGGCGTTAACCATTATTTCCTTTGAAGTGCGACAATTTTGTCCAAATGTGCAACAATTTTGGACCGACAGACCGACCGACCGACAAAGTGAGTTATAGGTTTGTGGCTTGAGCCACAAACAAAAATGGTGTAATGGTGGAAGCTCTCTCTCGTGTCTCTCGTTGTCTGTCTCTGTCTCTCTGTGTCTCTGTCTATCACACACACACGCACACACACGCACGCACGCACGCACACGCACACACACACACAATCACTTTTAGTCTTAATTACTTTAAGTGGAAGAACGTTAAACTGAAGAACAAAATACACGCACACGCGCACGCACACGCACACACACACACACACAGCGCATACATGCAGTACTTCTATACTATACACGCAACGTATTGAATTGCCAGAGGTTTTCCCACGCCTTGTTGCCGTCGCCCGCTTTTCTTTGCTTCCTTGTTCTTTTTCTCCCGTTTGCTTTTTATTTATGTTCACTCCTTCCGCTCTACTTCATTCGGGTTTAAACATTTTTATTGTCCGAAAACAAAATATTATACAATACAACATTACAAGACAACTGAAGCTATTTCACTCTCTCTCTCTCTCTCTCTCTCTCTCTCTCTCTCTCTCTCTCTCTCTCTCTCTCTCTCTCTCTCATGCACGCACATGCGCGCGCACACATAGTGAGAGAGAAAAGAATGGAGGGAGGCAGTGGAGGGGGAGAGGGGGGACAGACCATCGAGAGGAGACAGAGAGGTGTGGGGGGGGGGGGGGTAGGTGTACGCACACACACATGTCGTCACTACTCACTAGCCACTTTCGTGCACATAGGCTCTTGTTGATCTGACCTGCCACATATATAATAAATACATACATGTACTGCATATCACTTAAACAGGTCACTTGCACAATAGCCTACTTGTATTGCGTAAATAATGTTTGTTTTTATGTTCTTTCCCTTCCATTATTTCCTGTGCTGGCAGCTGTTGCCAGCAGCAGGGGTACTTTACAATTTGGAATGAGGACTTTGAACAGCTCTGTCTGTGTGTGTGTGTGTGTGTTGTGTGTCGCTCTCTTTGCATGTCTTTCTCCCTATATGAGTATGTCATCAGTCTCTCTCCCTGTTTGTCTCTCTTTCATCTTCTCTCTATTTTTTTGGCCCTCTCTCTCTCTCTCTCTCTCTCTCTCTCTCTCTCTCTCTCTCTCTCTCTCTCTCTCTCTCTCTCTCTCTCTCTCTCTCTCTCTCTCTCTCTCTGTGTGAAGTGTTGCGGATGTTCCAAGAATAATCCCTTTTATATTAGGTTCCCTAAAGAATTGATTGCCAATTCCAATAGTGGTGTGTGTGTGTGCGCGCGCACCATGTGTGTGTGCGCGCGCACGCATGTGTGTGTGCGCGCGCACGCATGTGTGTGTGTGAGGTTGGTTTTCTCGATTCCCAGAATGGTGATAGTACATTAGTAGTGACTTAATGTAAAAGCAAAATGCATCCATATTAAGACCTATAATCATAAAAGTATTTACTAAGATCAGACTCACTTGTAGTATATTTGTATGGCTTGCAATCCTGTTCCTTCCTCGTAATTCGTGGGAGATTAAAAAGGTGTGTTCTCTGCAGGAACCGCACCTTTGTGTTCGCGGGGTGTGCGCAATATTTTCTAATGGAAAAAATAAACTTCGTATAAATGACAAATGACACGTTCAATAACATGACGTGTTTCAGTTTTTACAGGCATGCCGTGTGTAACGCCCATTGTAAACGCAACGATTTGTTCATTTATCTCTGATTTAATTTTATATCGTTTACTTGCATTGTGAGTAAGTGTGTGCGCGTGCAAGTCTGCGTGTCTTTCTGTGCGTACCTGTAGGTGCATGAGGTACAGAGAGAGAGAGAGAGAGAGAGAGAGAGAGACTAACTAATAGTCATGGAGATTGTGAGAGGGGAACGGGAGAGAGTGGAGAGACGGGGAGAGGGGGGGAGAGAGAGGGGGGGAGGAGGCAGGCAAGCAGACAGACTGACAGACAGAAAGGTGGTGGTAATGGTAGTGGCAGCAGAGGTGGCAGAACAGGAGCAACGGAAAGCTATAGGAACAAACGAAAGCAGAGACAGAGAGGTGAGAGACCAAGTAAGCTTTTGTGTCGATGTAAGCAAGCGTACCATCAGTCAGTCAGTCAGTCTTATCTGTGTGAGACAGTGCTGTATTGTAGGTCTAGACTAGTAGTAGTAGTACAGTACTTGCCTTTCTATTCTTTTCTTGTCCAGGTATGTTGGTGCACACTGTGTTTGGGAGAGAGTTAGTAAATAATAACGAGCCCAGAATAGTAAACAACAGACGACTGACTAGTCACTAATTAATAGTAATTCTGGCAAATGATAGAAGGTTCACGGGTAACAGTAAAGATGTGCCACCCCCCTTGCATTTCTCGGTTAATTGTATTTTTCCGTTTTTGCCTTTCTTACCATACATAAAGCTGTATTTTAGGAACATTTTCAGCTAATTCTCTTTTTGGAATACTAACCCTATCCCTAACCCTAGCCCTAAACCTAACCATACAGTACACCGCGATTTGTCACAGTTGTGGTTCGTTGCGTTTTCCCGTCTTATAGGGTAGGGGTAGGGTTAGGGCTAGGGTTAGTATTCCAAAAAGGTTATTAGCTAAAAAGGTTCCTAAAATACAGCTTTATGTATGGTAAGAAAGGCAAAAACGGAAAAAAAAATACAATTAACCGAGAAATGTAGGGGGGGGGGGGGGGGGGGGTGGCACATCTTACCGGTTCCCGTTTTTGCGCATTGTTTGCTCTTGTTCGCTGTTCTATGCCAGAACTGGACCAGAAGTGAGTCAATGACGGTATATAAAAAATACCGTCCTTGAGTGAGTGTTGGCATGTATTCTGAGAACTAGGCGTTTCTTTGATTGGGATTTTGATTTTGGTGACAGTTTTTAATTTCTTCCTGTCTTCGGTTCGGTTAGGTAAGTGGCCTCTATTTGTTGTTGCCTTTCTCACACAAATTCACCCATACATGCAGCATACATGCATAAGTAGACACATATGACATACACAAATGCATGTATGCATACAAACGCATGTATGCGCGCACACACGCACGCAGCATGCGCATGCAAATATCGTGACAGACACATACACACACACACACACACACACACACACACACACACATGTATGCATTGCATGCACACAAGTACATGCTTATGCGCGCGCACACTCACACACCTGCGTTTACTCTTACACACATACAGACACATATGTGTGTGTGTTACTCAATTTAACATCCTTCCACTAAAAGTGATTCAGACACACACACACACACACAGAAGCGTTGTATTTTACTCTTTAATTGCTCAACAGAAAAATGAATCCTCTTACAAACATGCACATGAATCCTCTTACACACACACATTTCCATTTTATTGGACGAATAAAGATTGTGATTGTGAGAGAGAGAGACTTTCCCTAGTTTTGATTTAGAAATAGAATCCTCTTAGTGAAGTTTTTGACGGTGGGTTCTAGCTCTTGTCATACCACTCTTTTGCTAACTTTAGGTTTTAAGAGACGGTCCAAGTTATCCGAGAGAAGCAGGCTGTGAATTCCATTCAGCTGTACTGTTGCAGAGTACATGAATTTTGTTATGCGTTGAGAAACAAACCTTCAATTTCAACCTGTTTCTATTGACCGAGTTGGAAAGTGAGAGGGTCATTACCAGGTCATTCCCTCTGTATCTTAAATAATTTAAAAAAAAAAATATCCTCATCCAGGGCTCCCAATCGTCCCGCAAAACAAGGGGTCCCAGGGATTCCTTCACTTACCGTACAGAGGGTCCTAGAGGCAGGATAGAGGGTCCCAGTGGCATTGCGAATGCTAAAATTATAAAAAATATATATTTTTAGCGCATCCCTGGGACCCCCTGCACATTCTTTTAGCGGGTCCTTTAGAATTTTAGTACTTCATAGACCCCCAAATGGGGGTCCCTGGGAGCCCTGCTCAGCTCTATTTATGTAGCATCTGCAACAGTACAGGCTCAGTCCTAAACTTTATGGAAGGGTTCTTAAAATGTTCCTGACCCCAGGCTTGGCCTCTGTGGTCTCAAGCCCCAGAACCCCCACCAATCCCTGCTCCTTTTTGACAACTCTCCTACTCTCTCTCCCCCTGGGGCAGAAGGGTGGAGCGTGGGGGCTGAGGTATCACCTTGCCTCAGGTGTGGGAATTTAACACAAGCAGCGATCTATTATGCTTCCTTGTTATGTCGCTGTCCACACTTCAGTTATATGAAAGGGGTGAGTTCCACCAATGACATTGAGCGTGTGTGCCAATCGAACATGTCCGACTGTGGTTTCCAGTAGACTTACCAGAGGAGGCAACTACCGGTACTGCTTCTGTGGGATGGCTTGGAAATTATTTTAAAAAGTAGAAAAACCTTGGCAAGGGGACATTCCTCATGATTGCACTTATAAATTTGAAAACCACTGAGATTGGCAGCTTAATTTTTTTCCTCAGTAAATTGGTAAAATGATATTTTACTTGTATTGTGAGTAATGATACACTGCACCCCCGCTCTTGGGACATTGGTATTTGAGAGCCCCCACATTGGTATTTGAGAGCCCCCTGCTCCCCTGTCCCATATATGGCCTTTGGCCGAGAGGACATAAAACATTGATGTTCGTGCCTAAGGTCAACCAATGGTCTCCATACACATTAACATGTTTCACCCCATGGCAACACAGTCATGTTAGGATTGGTCTATTACTGTGTTGCCATGGGGAAAGAGTAAAAAATGTTAACGTGTATGAAGACCATAGTCCTAAGTTGCTGCAGTATCAAGAACCATTGCAAACCCATCTTAAGGGCCAACCACGCGTCCACTAAAATCGCACGACTGTACGATACGTTTCGATCACGTGGTCTCCAAGAACAAATGTGATTCACGCTTCGAGATCACGTGATCGAATCGTTCCATACAGTCGTGCGATTTTAGCTGACATGTGGCTGGCCCTTTAGAGTTAGGCCTCATACATAGTTCATGCGGAAGTCCCATGTGCAATCCGTAAATAAATAAAAGAAAGAAGGGTAAAAATTTACAGATTAGGGGAAATTCGGACACATACGCAAATCTGTTCCCTTCTTTCTTTTACTTATTTACGGATTGCGCACAGGTTTCCGCACGGAATCTCCGCATGTGTGTGTATGTACCCTTAAAATCAAGGAATCCAAAATTGTTCAAAGTCATGGGATCCAAAACTCTTTTTAAAAAAATCACCTGTTTATACAGCTCTCACTCGTACTAGATCTGTAATAATTATTGTCTCCATCTTCAGGGTAATGTCAACTAGTGGTATAAAAAAAACATTCAAATACAGGGCTAATGAAGCGAGAGAAGCTTAGAGTTGTTTGCAACAAGATTTTATTGGGGTACCATATTTTTCAGACTATATTAAGGCGCACCCCCCAAATTTTAACCAAATTTCAGATTTTGTTACAATATTTTCTTACTATTTCATTAGTCACATTATAAGGCGCAGGGGTCTGAGTCTGGGAGAAAAAAAAAGTATTGCGTTGTAGTCAGAAATATACGGTAATAAATCAGGGTATGAATTTTCGAGTAATCATGAGGAAAATATTACTGTGGGCATGCAATTGAACCATCCAACTATTAATTCTGGTCAAATCGGACCTGAGGGTAGATAAATGGGTTAGCAATGAAGTGCAGAATCTGACTGCTGGTATTCTTCTTTGAAGTCAAAGTCACTTTTCATGTTTTGTTTTGTTTTTAATTTCTCTAACAAAACCATTCCTGACCATTTTTACTGCTGGCTGTTAGCCGTGCCTGGGGTTATTCACAGGTTGTTAATGGACTCCTTACTCAGAAAATAACTGGCAGTGGTGCTAATACTCTAGGGGGCTCAGTCTCTTTGAAAACAAGGGTACGCAAACGGTGATATTAATATTCATGAATTTTATCTGTGGACAAACTACTTTGTTTGATCTCTTCTTTAGGTTTAATAAAATAGCTGAGTGGTGGACATGTATCAAAATATCTCTCTCTATCTGAGTATCTCTCTCTCTCTCTCTCTCTCTCTCTCTCTCTCTCTCTCTCTCTCTCTCTCTCTCTCTCTCTCTCTCTCTCTCTCTCTCTCTCTCTCTCTCTCTCACTCACCCACTCTCTGTCTATCTTCTAAAGGTTCGATAGCATACCTGAGTAATGAAAATGTATCAGAAGAGCCCCCCACCATCTCTCTCTCTCTCTCTCTCTCTCTCTCTCTCTCTCTCTCTCTCTCTCTCTCTCTCTCTCTCTCTCTCTCTCTCTCTCTCTCTCTCTCTCTCTCTCTCTCACCCACTCTCTGTCTTAGTGTCTATCTTCTAAAGGTTCGATAGCATACCTGAGTAATGAAAATGTATCAGAAGAGCCCCCCACCCTCTCTCTCTCTCTCTCTCTCTCTCTCTCTCTCTCTCTCTCTCTCTCTCTCTCTCTCTCTCTCTCTCTATCTCTCTCTCTCTCTCTCTCTCTCTCTCTCTCTCTCTCTCTCTCACTCACCCACTCTCTGTCTAATATCTTCTAAAGGTTCGATAGCATACCTGAGCAATGAAAATGTATCAGAAGAGCCCCCCACCCTCTCTCTGTCTGTCTGTCTCTCTCTCTCTCTCTCTCTCTCTCTCTCTCTCTCTCTCTCTCTCTCTCTCTCTCTCTCTCTCTCTCTCTCTCTCTCTCTCTCTCTCTTTCTCAGTCTCTCTCTTGTCCTCTCTTGTCTCTGTAGTACTACTACTAGTAGTAGTAATACAGTGGAACCTCCCTTATAAGACCTCCCATTATAAGACTCCCTCCCACATAAGACCTATTTTTCTGAGACATTGCCCTTCTTTGTAAGCATTAAAACTACCTCCCTTATAAGACCCTAGGCCCTCCCTTATAAAACCTCATTTTGGATTATTTTTTAAGGTCTTATAAGGGAATGTTCCACTGTAGTAGCACAGACTGAAACTATATAGTCTGTGGTAGTAGTAAGTAGGGACAAAACAAGCTGTGAAAAAATGCTGAAAGTCGACCAAACCTGTATAGTTCGAATCGTAATCTGAAAAGGAAAAGAAGAAGAAGAAGAAGATCAAGCGTCACACAACCTGCTATCTGCTATCGATTTACCTGGGTCACCCTGTCACGAATACATACACACACACGTGATGATGCGTTGAATCGAGCAGCAATGTCACCAGTCATAACAAGGTCACGGACAACAAACGATTTAGTGGCACAAGGCATCACTTAGGTGTTGATAATGAATGTGTGCCTTAATTATGTTACTGGGTCACATTCTGTGGAGAGTTTATGAGGGGCGTTGTAAAGTGATGAATTCCCTCAACTTTTAGCTACAGCACTGAAAAGACTAGAATATGTAGGTTTTGTGGTGCCAATTCATACCTGGTTGGGGTTTTTCGCATGAAAGCTGGGGGGGGGTAAGAGAGAGAACGAACGAACGAATGAATCATTTTAATGAGTAGGCCTTTCTGCCCATGTAATAAAGGAACAGGGGGGAAGGGACGGGGAAAAAATAAGAAGAAAAGGAATAAACCAAAATCATATAATGGCATACAGAATCACACATGTATACAAACCTTTCAAGAGAGAGAGATATTCAGACAGAGAGGGAAAGAGATTCACACAGCTCCAGATTAAACATTCCATTATTAGGCAAGATAGAAAAAGACCAATCAGTAGTTTATTAATAGGACTGGGCCCCTGTCTCTTTGGTACAAATTAATGATGAAGATGTTAACCAATCTTTGTTCTGTGTCAGGATTCTACTTTTTTTTTAAATGATTTTTTTGGGGGGTGTTGTGAAGTGATAACTTGCTCTGCTTCGCTGCTAGCTACTAAAGACAGTCTGTCACATGATACCATCTTTACTTGTGTTTTACCAAGACTATGCAGTATGGTTGGTGTGTGTGTGCATGTGCGCGCATACATTCTTGCATATTTGCTCATGTGCGCATACTTATGTGTGAATGTGTTCAAGAGAGAGATGGAGACGCAGAGAGAGAGAGTGTGTGTGTCTGTGTGCGCGCGTGTGTGTGAGAGAGATGGGAGAGGTAAGTAGCTAAAAGCTAATTGTCAGGAAAAACGTGAAAAGTCAAGGGACTGTCTCTCTCTCAGTATGTGTGTGTCTCTCTCATTAGAGGAGGAATGATCCTTTACCCACTTGGCGTTGACTCTAAGTGCTGAAAATGCCTTTTTCCGACCCCCACTCCCACCCCCTTTCTCCCCTCACTTCTGACACATTACTCTCTCTCTCTCTCTCTCTCTCTCTCTCTCTCCCCTCTCTCTCTCTCTCTCTCTCTCTCTCTCTCTCTCTCTCTCTCTGTCTCTCTCTCTCTCTCTCTCTCTCCCTCCCTCCCTCCCTCCCTCCCTCCCTCTCCCTCTCCTTCTCCTTATTTGCACTCTCCCAGTTCTTCAAGAACTGAAGTTCCTTTAAACCAGAATGCAATCTTGTGCGTTTCTCCCTGTCTATCTCTGTCTGTCTGCGTGAAGTAAAAAAATGTTTAGGCCATCTTGTCCTTTAGTCCCCCCCCCCCCCCCCCCCCCCCCCTCTCACATTTTCGCATTGCAAATTTTCACAGAGAAGCAACATTCTGCCATTTTGGGGAAAGGAATACAGTTAGGATCAGCCTATGATTATTTTCATAATAAAAAATGAAAAAAAGACTGAGGGTCGTAAGCATGACTAAAGGTGACTAAAGTACAAGATTGCGGTTTTGCAGTCACCCTTGCCTAAACTATTGGACTCATTGTAATGGAATTTACTATGGTGTACCCGGGAAAAGGCTGTTGTTGTTTTATTTATGACCAAACTGATTTTCCTTCTCTGTGTGTGTGTGTGTGTGTTTGCTTGCGTGCACCTACGGTACACCTTAAAAATGAACATCTTTAGCAACCAAAAGAATGTTTGGTTTTGAGCCAGTATTGTGTGTGTGTGGGTGTAGGTGTGTGTGTGTGTGTGAAGACAAATGCAATGGAAATCGCTTATGTTAAAATTGGAGGGACTTAAATTTTATTTTGAGATAGCCAATATTTTAAGATAAAAAAGACTTTTTAGCATAGAAATGATTAAACTGGGACCACAGAATTATTGTGTGTTATCCAGTCTGTTTGAATTATCCGTTTTGGAGTTAGCAGGTTTGGGGCAGTGGGTGGATGCCTCATGCCTCCATATGGGGAGCTGGACGACCCCTTCCCTTCCATGATTCTCTCCCCGGGGGGGGGGGGGGGGGTTATTTCATAAAAATAGTTCCCCCACCTTCTGGAAGTTCTGTGCTTGAAACTTCCCCTAATCTGCCACTCTCTTTGACTCTGCCTTTCCCTTTGCATTCTGTCATCTACTGGTACTATCTTTCTGACTTATTGGCCCATTCTCCTGCCTTTTTTCAAAAAAGTCCTCCAAATAATAATTCTTGTCAGGGATGGGAATTGTCCGCCAAACAGCAAATTTCCGCCGAAATGACATTGCTTTTCTGCCGAAAAAATGTCTGTCCGCCGAGCCCCCCCCCAACTCAGATATTTAGATATTCTACTGCTGTTTTAGGGCTTCAATTACCAAAAAAGCTTCAGCGTTACCCCCCTGGACTTCTACTAGGGGCCTTTTGTGGACCCCAGACCCCCGCTTTTCAGCTTTTTTCGACTTTTCCCATTCCCATGCCTGTCTTGTCCTTTGAGCTCCTCCAAAATCTGAATGTGTCGGCTGTACGCAGCGAGGAGACCAGTGAAAACGGAAAAACGGACACTTACCCGTTATGGCCTGGGACTGCAGAAGAAGAAGAGTTAGCGGGATTCCACTGTAAGTATGTCCCATTGTGTTTTGTTGGTTGGTTGTTTTATTAGTCACACAAAAATCTATCATTTGACAACCCTCTGTGGAGACTTTCTCTTTTTCTTTTCTTTCTTTTTTCATCTTTTAGATTTTTTCCATTTTGATGAAAGAACAGCTTGCAACTAAAATCAGGACCTGTACGTTTCTCTTGTCTTGTGTACAGGCTTCTAACGATGGTGCTGGTCTATTTTTTTGACTATCTGAGTATCTCGAGTGTTGCCTGATGCAAGACTTAGAGCATCTATGTCCAGGCTTCTGGGAAGCTGTTTATGTGCTTGCTATTTTTTGCTTCAGATTTTTGTTTATGTGACTTGTTCCACTTCGAGCCCCCCAATTTAGTGTGTCTGTTGTCTACTTTGTAAGAGAAAACAAGCTTTTCTTAAAAACAAAACTGTGTGGATATTGCCTAAGCTTGAGGAAGTTTGTGTGTGTGTGTGCATGAGTGTAGTGTGCGTGTGTTTGTGCATGTCACTCGTGCATTACTTTGGCCTCCATACCAGGAGGTTACTGCAGTAGGTACTACTCTGGAAGCCTGGGCTGAAAATTGTGCACAGATAAGTAGGGAATACATTGCCCAAGATTCCCTTATTCACACTTTCAGCCAAGATATGGATGACCCTAAATGGGAGCCGCTGTGGCTCAGTTGGTTAGAGCCACTAGCTCGTAATCCGTCAGGTTGTGAGGGTGCGGGTTCGAACCCAGCCCTAGTCACAGTGGTGTGTCCTTGCGAAAGGCTCTTTACTCCTATTTCCTCACTCCACGCAGGTCAACTTGCCAGGTGTAAATGGGTACCTGACGTCAGTTGGGGGAAAAGTCCTTCGGATGAGACTTAAAACCGAGATCCCATGTGCGAACGCATGCACAAGATCTTGCGCACACGTTAAAGCCCATCCCATTATTCGATTCGGTAGGAGTAGGCTGTGTTGTGCCGATGCAATGGATGACATAAATTCACAAAGCACGCTTCCTGTGTGCCGTTAATGGTCTGAATGAAGACTGGTAGGCGCGGGGCAGGATAAACATCCAGGGCTCCCAATTGTCCTGCAAATGATAAAAAGATTTTTTCTAGTGCATCCCTGGGACCCCCTGCACCTTCTTTTAGAGGGTCCTTTAGAATGTTAGTACTTCATAGACCCCCAAATGAGGGTCCCTGGGATGCCCTGAACATCCCCAACTGGAGGAAGAAGAAGAAAAGGCCGACTTATCCCCACGGCTGCAGCACAGAGTCAGCGCATTGCCTCCTAGCTGTAGATGGAGTCACCTTTAAAATGGATTGTTATCTATAGACTGTTCTTGGTAGCCCCAGGGCAGGGCTGGTCAAGGGGTCAAGTGCAGGCCTGTATTGGTTGTAGTGGACAAGGAAATAAGTCAAGTCCCCATTGTTTGTCCATTGCCTTATGCTTCTGAGTCTCTCTCTCTCTCTCTCTCTCTCTCTCTCTCTCTCTCTCTCTCTCTCTCTCTCTCTCTCTCTCTCTCTCTCTCTCTCTCTCTCTCTCTCTCCCTCTCTCTCCCCCTTCTCTCTCTCTCTCTCTGTCTCTCTCTTTCTCTGATGGCTGTGTAGCTTTTGACATTAAATCATCAATTTCCCCCCCCCCCCCTCTCTCTCTCTCTCTCTCTCTCTCTCTCTCTCTCTCTCTCTCTCTCTCTCTCTCTCTCTCTCTCTCTCTCTCTCTCTCTCTCTCTCTCTCTCTCTCTCTCTCTCTCTCTCTCTCCACACATACACACACGTCGTGCTGTATAAAGGTATAATAGTGGTGGCCCTAATTAAACGCTAATTGCTCAACTGCCTTTTGTTTTAATTAGAACAGAAGAAGGTGGTTAATTGGCTGGGTGCTGTCATGCCCTCTAGTTTGACTAGTCTAGAAGCAAGAAGACTGCTACATGGTAAAATAAGATTCTGGAAGACAATGGAGTTGGTTTCTCCAAATTCCTCATTAGTACATGGTCCTTGTTTCCTTAGTTTTTGTGTTCCTTTTAGTCCCCTGAAGGAAGGCTATTGTCATTTTGCATATGGTTTAAGCAAATTTATTCATAGAGAATCATGTGACAAGGCAGCATCAACAAGAAGACAATAGAGCACAACAAGCTTACAGCTAATTTTTTCATATATCTGTCTGTAGTGTAGGGGTGCTAATTTTCAAGAACACACCTGAAATACGGTTTTGGGGGTGCCAAAACTTGTGGCTTCCGGTTTTTGGAGTGCTGAATTTGTGGCTTCCGTTTTTTTGAGTTAAAAGCAGCACACAAAAAACCAAGTGAGTCGCCGAGCGGCGAGCGGTGGCAAGTTCCCAAGCTCTTTACGCCCCCTCCCCTCCCCTCCCCATCACATCTTAACCCCCACCCTGTTTGCGTTCTTTGGGTGATACACTTTCACACAAAATTTGAAGCGAGTGATGTGGTGGGTGTATGGTGTTCGAACTATAACCAATGCTACAAGAGATTAGTTCAAAAGTCAAGGTCTAGGTCATGAATCTAAGCAATACTCTGCTCCACACATGACCTTGACACTGTCTACCATGCAGGCTGCCAAATTTGAAGTCTGTAATTGCACAAATGTGAAAGATATAGCTAAAACACTGATTTCACACCTCCAGGCCTATGGCCTTGACCTTGATCTTGACTTTAATCAATACTAAAAAATCAGACTTACCATAAGCTAACGCACCTGCATATGAAGTTTGAACATTGTAAGTTCAATGATGTGAAAGATATGGCCACAAGAAGACATTTTGGTTTTCAAGGCCAAACCTCAAGGTCAAGGTCAGCATGGTTATATTTTCTTTATTGAACCATCCCTGCGCTGTGATGCACCAGCACACAAAATATGAAGCGATTCTGTTCACTGGTTCATGAGATACAGCTCAGAAATCAAATATATAGCCCAAAGAAGGAAATTTCGGTTTTCAATGTCAAACTTCAAGGTCAAGGTTAAGGTTAGCACAGTGATGAGTATCGAAAGCAACATTCCTTTTCAAGATGCCTACCCCTCTACCAAATTCGATTAAAATCTGTCCAGTAGTTTTTGAGAAAATCGTCTTGCACACACACACACACACACACACACACACACACACACACACACACACACACACACACACACACACACACACACACACACACCACACACACACACACACACACACACACACACACACACACACACAAGGTGTATATTTTCCATATATTTCATTGTAAATAACTAAATTGATTTTTTTGTTTACAGTTTTTGCTTTTCATCTTGTTTGCTTCAGTTGTATTTCTTATATATTTATGACAACAGGATGAAAAAAAGTTTTGTTTAGCTTATTCCTTTATCGTCATTAAAGATCATTTTGACTTGACTTGACTTGACACACACACACTGACGCACACGCACACGCACACGCACACACACACACACACACACACACACACACACGGACCCGATGACAATGCATGTAGTTCCCACTCGGGAACGAATTGTTGGGATAAGAGTAAAAGGACATAGAAAGTTTTATAGTAGTAGTAGTAGTAGTTGTTGTGCATGTGCAGGCGTTCACACATCATAATCCACAGGGCTAGCCTGTATACATTATGCATCCAGCAGGTGTCTGGCACACAGAGGCACACAGGTGCTGCATACTCCCCACACTGGCTTGACGCCTGGGTCATTGGGTACTCGTAAATCAATGTAAGGGGCTGCTGGGGGCTGATAACAGGGTGGGGTGAGGTAGGTGTCTTGGATGCTTTAGCTTTGAGCACAGACATAGATAGATGTGTATATCGCTGGTTTTGAAAAGTGATGGTCCTGGATGGTGATTCCTGGCCGAATCTCTCTGACTTTGACTGTCAGTGTCTATCTGTCTGACTGCTCTCTCTCTCTCTCTCTCTCTCTCTCTCTCTCTCTCTCTCTCTCTCTCTCTCTCTCTCTCTCTCTCTCTCTCTCTCTCTCTCTCTCTCTCTCTCTCTCTCTCTCTCTCTCTCTCTCTCTCTCTCTCTCTCTCTCTCTCTCTCTCTCTCTCTCTCTCTCTCTCTCTCTCTCTCTCTCTCTCTCTCTCTCTCTCTCTCTCTCTCTCTCTCTCTCTCTCTCTCTCTCTCTCTCTCTCTCTCTCTCTCTCTCTCTCTCTCTCTCTCTCTCTCTCTCTCTCTCTCTCTCTCTCTCTCTCTCTCTCTCTCTCTCTCTCTCTCTCTCTCTCTCTCTCTCTCTCTCTCTCTCTCTCTCTCTCTCTCTCTCTCTCTCTCTCTTTATTTCCTCCCCCCCCCCCTCATTCTCTCTTCATCTTTCCTACCTGCTCTTCCTGCTGTCTGCTGTCAAATCTTCCTAACCTCTGTCTCGCCTGCCCTCTCTTCCTCTCTACCAGGATGTTCCCATATATATTACATTTCTTTGTCTACTTTGTAGGAAAAAACCCTCTCTCCCCACACTACCCTAGCCTACTATTATACCTCCTTTTTCTCTCCCAGTTTTCTTGTACCTTATCTTAGTGGCAGGGAGGGAGATGGTGAATCCTGGAGAAGTGCCTTCTGCTCTCAGGTGATACATCAAGGAGGGCAGGGCTGATAAATGGGCTGATTACCGGTACCACTGCTAGGCCAAACAGTCAGTGGACCTGTCTACTGTTTGACTGCTTTCACCAGAAATAGAAGGGCATTACCAGAGAAAAGAGAGTCTGAGTTTCTCTGCTATTAGGCCTACTGTGGAGGAATCTTTCATGTCTCTCATGCTGATACCAGGCATGGTAGACCTCCGCGAATCGTGGAAAATCCGCGAAACAGTTTGAAACAAAATTATTTTTAAAATGCATTGAAATGGCATGAAAAAGTAGAAATTTCACTCTCATTTATTGAATTTTATTGAATTTTCTTCGTCCCCCTGGACCCCCGGCCATTTTCCTTGAAAACCACTTTGCCCCCACTGACTACCATGCCTGTGATACTGATACTGGTATTGAGTAAAGGAGGAAAAATTGGATGTGCACTGCTTGGATCAGGATCCTGGATGCCTCAACTCGTGTGTCTTAGAAATTCATTTTAAACAATGAAAAATGCCTGCTCCGATTTTGGCACACTTAAATCTAAGGGACCCATGTAGAACTGAATACAGGCAAAATAAATTTCAAAGATTTTTTGGTTTTGCACGATATATTTTTTTCCATATCATCTGACCAGACTATGAAGGGAGGGAGGGGGGGGAGGAGTAGCTGGAGGATCAAGTGCATATTTAGTTACTACTACTACTACTACTACTACTACTACTACTAAAACTACTAAGTCATCTACTACTACTGCTGCTGCTGCTGCTGCTATTAGAAAACTTAAACAGGTACAAGTATGATGATTGAAACAATTACCAATATGATTTTTTAAGTCTTACTGTTTGCAAAGCTCTAAATGTCTTTACTGTTAGACAATCGTTGAAAAAAAAAAGAAAACAAAAAAAGATGTTTGCAACATTGTTAAAGCGCACAATTTCCAAAGATTACCATGACAAAACCCAGAAATGTCCTTTCTCTTTTCTGCAAAATAAGAGATTGATAGGATGTGGCTCATGCTATGCCTATACCCCCAGGTGCAAGAACAGAAGGATCCCACTGTTAATTATCTGGTCTGTTTATATGGAGCAGGCCTCTCTAGCAAATTAGGGCTGGTGAAAGCCCCCCAGTTTATTGGGAGTCATGAGCCCTTGTGATCTTCAATTAGTGTGGGGAGGGTGATGATTGGTGGCTTGCATGTGGTAGAAACACTTTAATTTTTGCACTACAGTGGAACCTCCCTTCTCAGACCTTCAAAAATCATCGAAAATAAGGTCTTAAAGACAAGTGTCACTTTCCCTCTTATTTTTGGAAGTAAGATTTCTTACCAGCTATAAGAGGGAAAACCATGATTTTGACATGTGACGTGGTGGGTCTTTAAAGTGGGAGGGGTCTTTTAAGGGAGGTAATTTTAATACTGTTTGTTTGTTGACCGCCGATCACACTTGGAGTCCAGATCTTGAGACGAAATTGGCGGTCCTCTGCAGGGTATCCACAGCTTGTCTTGGAGGGGCTCCGGCGTTGGCCATATCTCCTCCCTCAGCAGCCGGAGGCTCCCACAGTCCTGCAGAATGTGGGCCGTGTCCTGCTCTGCTTCTCCGCAGGGACACACGGGGGACGGCACAGCATGCATCTTCCTGAACAGATGCTGGTCCAGTCTGTTGTGCCCTGTCCTCAGGCGGAAGATGACCACCTGCTGTGATCTGGGTAGCAGGTGGTAGCTGTCCTGTTGCTGGGGCGTCCTGTGCAGAGTCTTGATGATGGTCTTCATCTCTGTGAGGCAGACGGGGTTGTTCTGTTGCTGGTCTTTTGCACCCAGCTTTGCCATTCTGTCTGTCTGCTCATTCAATATCACAGTGGGAGGGGATCCACTGTAGTACTGTCCTCAAGCACTTGATGTTATTTAGAGCTTGTTTCAGCTGAGGTAGCTTATTGTTGGTCACTGCCTGCAACACTGACAGAGCATCGGTCAGGAAGACGATCTGAGTGTCATGGTCGACTCTGTTGCTACCGGACACATATGTACCTTACCCATTATGGCCATATTGCCTGGGAACGCAGAAGAAGAAGAAGAAGAAGGGATACTCATTGCCTTGCCTGTGGTGGATGTGTGTGTATTTGCACGCATGCACGCACTTATGCATATATATATATGTATGCATTTTTGTATGCCTGCACATGTGTGTGTAATAGGAAGATGCCAAAGTTGTGCTGTCAGTATTTACAGCAGGGTGCTCCTTGCCATATCTTTATTGGAAGGGAATTGGTGTGGGTTCTCTCACCTCTGTATTGTGCCTGCTGCCAGCCCATCTGATGAGAGCACTCAGTCACTCAGGAGGTGGGGGTGGGGAAGTCTGCCAGGTGAGGAAATAAGGACGGGGAGCTAGGGTGGAGGAGGGGGAGAGGAGGGAGTCTTGGCTTTGGCAGAGTTGAGATAGGTTTTGTCTCTGCATAATCAAGTCAGTGTTGAGATAGGTTTTGTCTCTGCAAAATCAAGTCAGGTCAACTTTTCTTTATTATCTGAACAGAGTGAGAAATATATATCAGACCGTGCAACAACATAGCGAAAATACAACAGTTCTGAAAAAAATGTAAGACATTTAAAACGCTCTTATAGAAAATGTAACACTAACATTAAGATGTGTGACATCAGTTAAGAAATAATTGCACATTTAAACAAAATACTTCAATCTTGCATTTGTACTCCTGTATAAAGGTACCTTATTTTTTGGACTATAAGGCGATGCTTTTTGTTGCCAGACTGAGACCCCTGTGCCTTAAATTGTGACTATAAAATAGTAGCAAAATATAATAACAAAATCTGAATGTTGTGTAAAAAATTCGGGGGTATGCCTTATAATAAGCCTAACTAAGGTGCTCATAATAGTCCGGAAAATACGGTTTATGAAAACAAAATGCATGTATAGCTTCTGAACCATGACACCAATGAATACTGGTTATAATGAGTTCAGAAATTTAATTAATTGTTTAGCCCTTTATTTCAAAAGTTTTTTTTATCATTCAATGACTTAAATCTTTGATTGGCATCAAGTTTGAGGTAGTAGTGAAATGAGAGTTAGAGCTGTGTAATTATTGCTTTCTACTCCAAAGGAAAATCAGTTTACAGCTCTGTGTACGTGTGTGTGTGTGTGTGTGTGTTTGATAACTGTCTTCCTGTTATGTATTATTTGCTGTGTGTATAGGTTAATTAGGTTGCACATGTGAAATCTATAAAATGCTCCTAATAGTCCGGAAAATACGGTTTATGAAAACAAAATACATGTACGTTGTATAGCTTTTGAACCATGACACCAATGGCAATGAATACTGGTTATAATGAGTTCAGAAATTTAATTAATTGTTTAGCCCTTTATTTCAAAAGGTTTTTTTTATCATTCAATGACTAAATCTTTGATTGGCATCCAGTTTGAGGGAGTAGTGAAATGAGAGTTAGAGCTGTGTAATTATTGCTTTCTACTCCAAAGGAAAATCAGTTTACAGCTCTGTGTGCGTGTGTGTGTGTGTGTTTGATAACTGTCTTCTTGTTATGTATTATTTGCTGTGTGTATAGGTTAATTAGGTTGCACATGTGAAATCTATAAAATGTTATCAGGTAATTAGTCTAATCAGTTCAAGTGCTGCAATGGTTTGGAAAGGGTTGGTATGCAACTGGGATTAGGAATAGTGTGCGTGTGCGCGCACGCGCGTGTGTGTGTGTGTGTGTGTGTGTGTGGGCACTGAATATAAGTACATCTGTGATTGTTGCACTTTTTTTCTGATCATCACAGGTAAGAGTTTAGAAGAGAGAGACAGAAAGAAAGAGAAGAGAGAGACAGAGATAAAGACAGACTTAGAGAGACTGAGAATGTTAGAGTGTGTGTGTTGGTGTGAGGAAGTGGATTACGGTATATTTCACTGAATGTGATGATCTTGATGATGATGTGTGTGTGTGTGTGTGTGTGAGGGAGTGGATTACGGTATATTTCACTGATGATCTTGATTGCGTGTGTGTGTGTGTGTGTGTGAAGGGGGGTACCCTGGGAGTGGGACCGCATTCTGATGGACTACATGTGCTGTATCCCCGTGTAATCAATATGAAACAGGCAGGGCCAGTGTGAGTGTGTGTGTGATCACTGATCAGTCAGCTGATTGATTTGCCATTGACACTCTTTCCCTGCGCTGTGTAGCTGCATCCAGGGCTCCTGTGCTGGTCTGACATGTAGGTGAGGCCAGGGTGTGTGTGTGTGTGAATTGAACAACAGTGTGTGGGAGTTCTGTAAAGCGTTCCTTGAAAAAACAATTCTTTTAAATATTTCATGGAAAATTGGTTCAGTTTGTTTGGGGTTTGTTTGTTGAGCTTATGTTTGCACATAAACTGCATTGGTTTTGACTAAACTGTGATCTTAGTGTGACTCCAATGGTATTTCAACATGAACTTTACAGACACTCTTGGATTCAGCACAAGCTGAGGTGTTTTTGTCTTGCTTTTGTATTAATATTAATATTAAATCAGAAAACTATGGCCCAATATCATATTGAATATGGCAACCATTAATGGGTCAATAGTGAATCAATTATTCCTGCTGCAAGCAAATCACTGAAAGTGACCATCAGCATCAGTATCGTTATGCTTGCTGGTTCGATATTAGAGATTGAGGCGCTTACGTGAAATAGGCCAATATTTGCAATTGAAACGAGGAAAAAGTGAATAATTGAGGGGTTCTTAATGTAGAGTAATTAATGTTAAATAGGCATGTCATTGACTTTGAAATACAAATGTAGCTTGAAGCAATTTGTGTGAGGTAGAAAGACAAGGAGATAATGTATAATTAGAAAACCAGCTACAACAACAAAAAGAAGAAAAGAACGAGGAGGTGGAGAGTGGCACAGAGGTAACGCGTTCGCCTTGTGTCAAGTAAACCCGAGTTCGAATCTCGGTACAGGGGATTTTTCATGTCACTTTGCACTAGGCCTTACAGTCTGAATGTGGAGTCTTTCGGATGAGATGATAAACCGAGGTCCTGTGTGCCCATGCACTTAGCACTCGTTAATCCCAGTGGCAACGAAAAAGTTGACATTTGGTCAAAATGTAACACACACACCCTTTTCCTTCCTCATCAGTCACACAAAAATCGCATGAAGAAAAAAAAAATTGGGTGGCGCGCCTCTGGCTGCGACGCGCTCTCCAGGTGGGAGCAACCCGAATTTCACAGAGTAGGCTCTGTGACTTTAAAGTACCTAATACCTAATACCTGAGTAAGATGATCTATAGAATGCCAAAATCAAACAATAACTAAAAGAAAGGAAACTATTGAGAAGCTTGGCATTAGCATTGCATTTATTACAGTTTTGTTAAAATGTTGATCATAGTAGATGACAGAAGGGGGTAGATTTACTGCTAGAAACGATCAATTTTGAAATTTCACTAAAGGGCCAGCCACACGTCCACTAAAATCGCACGACTGTGCGATACGATTCGATCACGTGGTCTCCAAGAACAAATGTGATTCGCGCTTCGAGATCACGTGATCGAATCGTATCGTACAGTCGTGCGATTTTAGCTGACGTGTGGCTGGCCCTTAACAGTAGACAGAGAAACAGAATATTTTAACATTGCAAAGATCAGTCATAGTTACCGTTTTAATAAAATAAAAAGGTGAAAATGTGATTTGCATAAAGCACATTTAGTAGCCACTGGCATGCAGATGTGAACATTTAAAATTTATTGTAGTTTCCTATTGAAGGGCCTATGATTTGAATTTCAAATGCAACCACTCAGTATCGTTGCATTGATTTGATTAAATATTTTCCTTTAAATTGAATTAAGAAATGGTTTACATTGGCCTCTGGGTTTATTCGGTTTTTTACATGCAGATGTTTTAATGGTGAGTCATTACATGACACTCTATTTCTTCTTCTTCTTCTTCTTCTTCTTCTTCTTCTTCTTCTTCTTCTTCTTCTTCTTTTTCTTCTTCTTCTTTTTCTTCTCTGTCTTTGGTTCTATCCTCCACTTTCATCTTCTGTCTATCTGTGTCTCCATGTGATTGTCAGTCCCTGACATTATCTTTCCCTCCAAAGTCCCCCCCCCCCTCTCTCTCTCTCTCTCTCTCTCTCTCTCTCTCTCTCTCTCTCTCTCTCTCTCTCTCTCTCTTCTCTCTCTCTCTCTCTCTCTCTCTCTCTCTCTCTCTCTCTCTCTCTCTTAAGTGTATAAGTGTGTAGGTGTGTATGGGATACATGTATAAGCTGTTTACTTGGAAGAAAGTAGAAAAAGTAAAGAAGAAAAGTTGTAAGAATAGGACTATTGAGCTATGTTTTTCATTTGTTCCAGTGTTGCCTACCTTGAATGTTAAATGGCTGTTCCCCCCTTGCCATAAGAGCGTTTGTTTGCTAATGGCAATAAACAGATTTGATTTGATCTCTCTCTCTCTCTCTCTCTCTCTCTCTCTCTCTCTCTCTCTCTCTCTCTCTCTCTCTCTCTCTCTCGCCCTTCTCTCTCATCTCTCGCTCTCTCTCGCCCCCTCTCTCACTTATTTGCATACACTAACATTGTATTACTCATGCGCTGGGCTGTAAGCTGTATGTATAAAATCATTATGAAGCATCAAGGTGATGGTGGTTGCTCTACTATGAAAGAAGAAAAACAAGAAGTACGTTTACACAAATCGGATGCTCCAGGCAATTTCACTGTCTCAATGATCAGCCAAGTCGGATGATAATGCAATGTGCCTCATGGTAGTCCTCGTCTAAGCTCATTGCCCTTTATTCCTTGAATGAAAAGCATTGAGTCAAAGCACACACACACACACATAAAATATATGCTTACCCCCCTTCCCACCCCCCACCCCACCCCCCGCTGCCCACACACACACACACACATGCTTGCGCGCGAATTGCGCACATTCACACACACACGCGCACGCACACTCACTCACATTCTATTCTACGCCAATCTCTTTCTTTGAATTTCTTTCCTTTCAAAATTTAAACCAAGAAGGCGAGACAGAATGGAAGCGCCGGCAGTCGACAGGCCATGTTTTAATAGAAGCTCTTCTATAAAGCTGGTAGAACAGAACTAGAAGTGATTATATGGTATGTCAGGACAGGAAAGGGCACTGCTATTACATAGATCCAGAGGAAAGACAGCAAATGCAGGGGATGGGTAAGAGTGAAATGGGGAGTTTGAAATTGTAACTGCGCAGATTGAGAGGCTTTTCATTCAACTTTCTATCATTGGAGCAAAAGGTCAGTACAGTGGAACCTCCCTTATAAAACCTTCAAAAATCATCCAAAACGAGGTCTTATAAGGGAGGTGATTTTAATACTTACAAGGAAGGGCAATGTCACAGAGAAGTAGGTCTTATGTGGGAGTGAGTCTTATAAGGGGAGGTCTTATAAGGGAGGTTTCACTGTAGCAACAAAATTAATGCCTTGGCGTTGGAGTCAATACTATCTACATGTATCTATCTATTGGACTATATACAGATAGTCAATTGACTAAATATTGAAGTTATTGCGAAAACTAATAACTTGAATTAAGAAACACTGGAGGTAATGTAAAATGGGGATATGCTGTTTATATTTCTTCAGTCTTTTTCATACAAGTTATTAGGTTTTGCAATGGTCAACCTATGGCGATATTTTTCACGCCAGAGGGCAGTCAATGCACTAGGGGCTTATCAGGCAATTTTCTTACTTGGGCGTAGTGAGAGAGAGAGTGATGGTAGGACCACTCACTGTCTCTCTCTCTTTCTTTATCCCCAACTAATAATATAGAGAGGATTAGCCCCACACGAGCGTCATGCCCTCTGGCGTGAGAAAAATCGCACTAAGTCTCTCATTAGTCCCAAAATAAGTCAATGGAAATTCCTGGAGATAGCCCATTTTGACTCTAAGGTATCGTTTATTTACTGTCTGACCTAGTACTAAAAGGAGTATGCTGTATTTAGTCATATCGCATTAATTATGTGGATTTGTGTGTGTGTTCGCACTCTGCTCTTATGTGATTAGTTTTTGCGTAAGACTCTAGTAAAGGGATTCGTATACATTTCCTTTTCTACCACTTCGTGAGGCTTTGATTGCAATAAGTCACAAGTGTGCCTCAGCTGCTGGTTTGAACTCTTTGTGTTTATTTTTTTCCCCAATTTGATCTCATCTGCGCAAGACTTGTTTCATGTGTATCTGAGATAGTATTGTTCTGTGCACAGAAAGTCTCCCTATCATTTGTCAGCACTCCACGTTATTAGCAGTTAAAATTATTTTTAGGCAAACCACACACATACAACAAAACAAAAAACATCATTTTAGGTACATTGTTTTTCAATTTGACCCAAGTGTTCTGTGGTTGAAAGTTCACGCTAAGAACAATGCTGGTTCGTAAACATACTGAAGAGCGAGCTTCTGTTTGACTCATGATGCATGCACCATCAGTATGTTTTATAGTTGTTTTTTTAGTATGCTTGATTAACCCTTTCGCCGCCAGCCATTAATCAGCCAAAAAATACCATTAAACTTAACTGGGTAGAGCAAATAAAATATCTGCAATATTGCGAATTCCTCTGTGACATATATTACACTACGCCCTTATCTCCCAAAATTAAGAAAATAGGGTCTTTGGATAACAGGTCCTGATTTGATGTCTTTCAGTGACATGGGTGTTAAA
Source organism: Phymorhynchus buccinoides (assembly GCA_017654935.2). NCBI lineage: Eukaryota > Metazoa > Mollusca > Gastropoda > Neogastropoda > Raphitomidae > Phymorhynchus > Phymorhynchus buccinoides. The sequence continues at coordinate 35,098,188 of CM065683.1, forward strand.
CCATTGTGGTGCTAAAATGCGACATTGGCGGTGAAAGGGTTAATGGTGAGCTGGACAGCTACTCCAAGAGAATAAAAGCTTGGGGCAATACATCTGAAATTCATGGTAATTTATCTACACTCTTCTTTTTCTTCCTCTGAATCTATGTCTCTCTCTCTCTCTCTGTCTCNTCTCTCTCTCTCTCTCTCTCTCTCTCTCTCTCTCTCTCTCTCTCTCTCTCTCTCTCTCTCTCTCTCTCTCTCTCTGTCTCTCTCTCTCTCTCTCTCTCTCTCTCTCTCTCTCTCTCTCTCTCTCTCTCTCTCTCTCTCTCTCTCTCTCCTCTCTCTACTTTATAATAAGGGGAAAAATTTGGCAATGTTTATATTTTATGCGCTGAAAACTAGAAATGAACTTACGATTGACTAAATTTGATTCTCTTACTGATTGCAAGTAACAGCGAAAACACTTCGTTTTATATTGGTTAGGTGTTTTCTCCAACATTCAAATTACTTCCCTTGTGATTAATTGCATTTTGTTTCTTTAGAAGTAAATTACTTCCTCTTCGTTGCTTTCATTTAATATGTATTTTTATTTCGATCACCAACGTGTACCCATTGTATACAGGCCGGTGGCCTTACAATTAACATTTCAGAGTTTCTCTCTCTCTCTCTCTCTCTCTCTCTCTCTCTCTCTCTCTCTCTCTCTCTCTCTCTCTCTCTCTCTCTCTCTCTCTCTCTCTCTCTCTCTCTCTCTCTCTCTCTTGTTGCCTCATCATTCATAATTACATGCTATCTGTACTACTGATATGTGCAGTGTAGGCAAACACACATGTTTCTAGGGTTATCTCTTTCCTTGCCGAAGTGCAGAAAATGGGGGTTATAACTAACCGTGAAATGATGACAACCATGAAGCTGTAGATAGCAGAAGTAAGGGGCATGACATAATGTAATGTTGCAGATTAGAGGAGCACGGTATGATATTGCAAAGTAGGAACATGATGTAATGTTGCAAGCTAAAGGATTATGATACAAATATTGCAAATGCTCTACCTTCTTTGTCTTGTCTCACCTACAGATCTACATACTGAGTAGTAGAGGTCCTAACAATGTCACTGGATTTCCCTGTCTTGGTCGCTTTGTCTCTCTCTTTCTCTCTCTCTCTCTCTCTCTCTCTCTCTCTCTCTCTCTCTCTCTCTCTCTCTCTCTCTCTCTCTCTCTCTCTCTCTCTCTTCAGTCAATGTTTGTGCAAGCACATACACGCACACACACACGCACACAAAATACAACCATGGTTGTGGTGCGGTGGAGGGCAATACCCTTCTTTACACACTCTGGTAATACTGACAGTTTAAGCAAGAGATCTACAGAAGAGAAAAGGCTTTTTTGAAGAGGTAGGTCTTGAGTTGAGATTTAAAATAAGAAAGAGTAGGCTGATTACGTAGGTCTTCGGGGAGGGAATTCCAGATGGCAGGTGCTCTGAAACTGAAGGCTCTCTCACCAACAGATTTCAGGGACCGCTTGGGGTTTTTCAGGAGTTCTTGTGAAGAAGAGCAGAGAGTGTGAGAGCTTTGATAGGTACAGAGAGAAGAACAGAGATACTGTGGGAGAGTTTTTATTGAAATGACAGAAAGCAAGAACTGCTAACTTAAACTGCCAACGATATTGCACGGGAAGCCAATGAAGTTCAATCAGCGTGGGTGTGATGTGCTCGTGCTTCTTCTTCTTCAGGACAAGTCGCGCTGCACCATTCTGAACACTATAGCCTAGTGAGTTTGACTCAGACCTTGACCAGGTAAAATAAAGGAAAAGCAAAGAAGCTGCAGTATTTAGTGTTGGAGCAGGGCTGCTCTCATGTTGATAGGGCAGGCATGGCTGGTATATCTCTTGGTCCCATCAGCACCTTTGGGTGTTTCTTTGTCATTAGTCTGTGAGGGCCTGTAGTGCTTCTACCAAAGACACTCAGTAGCTTTTTGCTTCTACTTCTAGAGGGTGGTTGTGATTTGAGGGTGTAGTGGAGAGAATGGTGTTCAGTTCTTTGGTCTGCTTTGTAGCCTGCTGAGTCAGCTACAGGACCTATCAGAGTAGAGCATGTTATCTTCACTACAACCAAAGACTGTATAGGGGAAGATAAGCATCCGGTCTCTTTTCCCTATATGAGTAGTGAGGACAGAAAGACTGGTTATGTCCCTTTGAAACAGTACACATTTTGCACGTCGATAGGCCAGTTGAATTCTCCGTTCAAGTTCCAGTCTGAGTTTTTGGATAGCCGTCACTGTGAAAAGTGTACTCCAGGCCCCACTAACGATAACTCTATCAGCCCTGTTCGCCAGAGCTCTTAAGTAATCCATCTTACCCTTTTAGAATATCTTTGCTACAACTCCTTCAAAGCCTGCTGCTTGGTCCCAGTGCCTAATGCCTGCATTCCCCCCACCCTGCCCCTTGTCTGAGACTTCGTTTTAATTAAGAACAGAGTTATCTCATTGGGATAGGCCAATGAATTCTGTAGTACATCAGTGGGGTAAGCCTAATAAGCCAAATCTTTAGACCAAGGTTGTTGAGGCGTTCTGTCGATTGTCTGTAGTTCTTCTGGCTTTAAATGCAAGGTAAAAAGAACAAGGGCATCACCGAGCGGCAGCAAGGCATTGTGACAATGCAAACCCAGCCAGAGTTATGTGGGGGTCCTCCCCCCCCCCAATAAACACACCACTTTCCACCCTTACAGAACGCATAAAATACATAGCCCAAAATTTGAAGCGATTCTGTTCAGTAGTTCACGAGATACAGCTGAACCTTTATACAAACTTCCTTGCACCATGGTACACCATCACACAAAATTTGAAGCGATTCTGTTCACTAGTTCACGAAATAAAGCTGGGGGGAAATTACATAGCCCAAAGAAGGAAATTTCGGTTTTCAAGGTCAAGCTTCAAGGTCAAGGTCAGCACGGTGTTGATTAACGAAAGGAAGCTTCCCTTTCAAGCTGTCTACCCCTCTGCCAATTTTAATCAAAGTCCAAACAGTAGTTTTTAAGATAATCGATACACAGACACACACACACACACAAACCGATCGCAAAACCCCGGCATCTGGCCGGGTAATGATGAAGCTTGTGGGTGAGAAGGAGGAAGTATTAGGTCTCTTTGTTTTTGTGGCCAGCGGGCAACAAACAGTTATGTCTTCTTCTTTATGTGATGTATGTATATATCCAAGCAAGTTTGGGTCTTTGTCAGCAAGCTCTGATTATTTATAATACTCTTCTTTTAGGACAAGCACTGAAATGTACCGTGATGTGTGATGTATGTGCTATAATAGTCAGCATAGCTAACGGAGATAACCATCGAGAATAACCATCGGGGGGGGGGGGGGGGGGGGGGGGGGGGGGGAATACCACCAAACGTACTGTGTGTACATCGCTAGGGAATTATACAGGTGGCTTGGTTGAAAGCCCTGGCTGATGTACGGCCAGAAATATGTATGTGCTCCATCAGAGACTAAGTGAAGAGAAGGGTTTCATAGATAAAGGCATAGCAAAATAAATTATTCATGATGCTGTCTTAATAAAAGGGAAGGATTATGGATTTTGGGATGGGGGAGAAATGCTTTGATTAATAGTGCTTCCTTATTGACTGTGTCAGACTCTGTGCTAAAACATTATGGACAAATGTTTGTTTTTTGTTGTTAGTGTGTGCATGGGCACTTTGATATTATGGGCACTTGTTGGTTCATTCATGTGTCTGTATGTGCATGCCACTGTTATTACTCTTACGATTATGTTGTCAAATACACATGTGCACAT
>CM065683.1:35106961-35194461 GCA_017654935.2 Phymorhynchus buccinoides
TCCTAAGGCATTCTGTTAAATATTGTCCAGCCTTACTGTTCTCCATACAATATTCTTCAGTCCTAAGGCATGCTGTTGAATATTGTCCAACCTTGCGGTTCTCCATACAATATTCTTCAGTCCTAAGGCATGCTGTTAAACATTGTCCAGCCTTGCGGTTCTCAATACAATATTCTTCAGTCCTAAGGCATGCTGTTGAATATTGTCCAGCCTTGCGGTTCTCCATACAATATTCTTCAGTCCTAAGGCATGCTGTTAAACATTTTCCAGCCTTGCGGTTCTCAATACAATATTCTTCAGTCCTAATAGGGCATGCTGTTAAATATTGTACAGCTTTACAGTTCTCAATACAATATTCTTCAGTCCTAAGGCATGCTTATGCCGTTTGTTGATATGATTTAACTCAGAATTGGGTGCTGACTGATGTTCTGGTTGTTAATTAGATTTATGCAGAATGAGTTGGATTGAAATTGAATGTGATGATGGGCGTCTTTGTTGCAGAACTACATTCAGAGCGTCCGAGAGAAGATGTCCCCCACCATGCAAGGCCTGACCACCGTCCAGCCTGACCCCCCCACCTCCCCCCCTACCACCACCACCACAGAGCTGGAGAGTGCCACCACCACCCTCACCCAGATCACCGCGGAGGGCACCACATAGCATCACCCCACATAGACAAAAATAAAGAGGAGAAAAACTATGTATTTGATTCAGTCTAGGGGTACATGTAGGTGTGCCTGAAGCCTGAATTCAGGCAATTTGATATCGTTTCTGACAGCTGAGTGCCTGAAGAAAGGTCTCTTTGATAGCAAACTGTGCTCTTGTACTGGGACCCTTTGTACATTGGGTTTCAGCGAGAAAGTTCAGGCAAAGGTCACCACATGCCACCCATGATTATGAAGAGCTACTGCTTATTGTGAATGCACATCTAGTGTCTTGAGCTATTCTGTTTACTGAAAGAGTTAGCAGCACAATTATGCTAATGTGGTTGAATCACCACTTGTACTTGTCAATTGTGAATCATCCTCCGTGCTGACCGATTCAGAGAAGGAGAAAGAGAAAGCTGTTGTGGCTGACCATAAAGATTCTCTTGGGAGTCTTTTGTTTTTATTAAAAACTTGTATTGAGTGATAGTATAGATTGAGAGAACAGAGAGGTTTTTTTTGCTGAAAGCCTTTGTTAAGCCATATTCTGTATTGACTGAGCGGAGAAGGGAGAATCATTGCGTTGGATGATGAACGGTCGTGTCTTGCGGTGAACACATGTTGAGCCATACACTAGACTGGAAGAGGCAGAGAGAAAGAGAGCTATTCTGGTGGAAGACTATCACTTCTTGATCTGCAGTTAGTTTTGACAAGATGCGTTGACCCATCCTCTGTTTTGACCAAGGCAGAGGGGAGAAGCTTTAGGGGTGGATGATGAGTGAAGTGCAGCAAGAACTTCAGCCTGTTGAAGTTGGCTGCCTAGTGGAAGAAGAAGATTACCGCTTGATCTGTAGTTTGCCGTGAAACAGAACATTGGTTTTGAACAAACATATATGTGTGGAGCAGGGCACACATGGATGCATGTGCAAAGCCTAAAATCAGAATGTTTGATATGCATTCAGAGTTGTGGTCTGTCCAATACATATACAAATAAAAGTGCTTTTCAGTATTTCGTCATGCTTTGAATATTTAACTCAGAAAACAAGGGTTCTTCTCCTTCTTTCTTTGAACAACACCATCATCTTTTTTATGGTTCTGTTGTACTAAAGTTGGAGATGATCCCTGTTGGAGATGATCCCTTTGATAAGGGAAACAGCGCAAATGTTTCAACTGTCCAAGGCCTTTATCAATGTCACAACAGTGGACAGATTATTGCTCTGAATAGTTATAGGGAACATCTTCTGCAAGTCTTTTACCACACAAAAGAGCATGAATGGTGATCCAATTATTTTATTAATACTTCATCCAAAAAGTGAACATGGCAGACTGAAGACTTAACTCATTCATTGATTCAAGCTGCAAAGTTTCTTCCTCCGAGTGGTTCAGGTTGTGATCTGAAAGACAAGGCACTGCCACCAGAATGGCTCTAGGATCCAAAGACAAGTGCTGATTCTGTAAAGGTAGTTCATCAGTACAAATGTGACACTGGGGTTTACAACATTCTTTTCGGCAATGCATATTGGAGGTGTTAAAAACGGAAAATGTCTGTTGAAGCTGTATGGAGATTCATACGGCCAACTCCTGTACCATTGAGGAAAAGAACATGTCCGTTCAAGAGTCTTTGGAGAAACATGATGGCATTGTTTCTAAAAAAATGCTATATCGTTAAAAGGTGTTTACATGTGACTGGATAGGAGACCTGTCTCGCACAGAAAATAATTATTACTGCCACAGAAAAGATCAGACTGAGATATATATGTACTTGTAATGCTGTTTGTGCTGAGTCAGTGTTGTGGAACTCGGATGCCAGCTGGGTTTTTTGTTTGTTTGTTGTTGGGTTTTGTGTGTGTGTTACTGCACCAGAACACTGTCAGCAATATGTTTCATGTTTTGCAATAACCATTTTTTAAAATAATGTCTGATTTTTTCACTCTATGGTAGTCATTAATTCTTTTGTCTCGATGCAAGGTTTCTTCAATTTGAAGGTTCATGTATATTCCATTTCTGTTTATGTGTCTGGCTATTTGTTGTGTGTATCTGTGTGCCTGATAAGATTTATTTTTTTATGTTTAGTGGAAGTACAGTGGAACCTCCCTTATAAGACTTCCCATTATAAGACTCCCTCCCATATAAGACCTACTTCTCTGAGACATTGCCCTTTGTAAGTATTAAAATTACCTCCCTTATAAGACCACTCTCTTATAAGACCTCATTTTGGATGATTTTTGAAGCCGCATTAGCAAATTATTTAATGTGGCGGTACCATAGCTGATGAGGTTTAACCGAGGCGTGGTTACCGCTACTTCTATCTATATTGTTAAAAACTTGGGACTTTACTGGTGTTGCACTGCCTCCGGGCATTGCAGCCAGTATTGTTCCCACCATCTTTGTATTTACAAATGTCCCATATGTGTCTATGACCGAGAGGACGTAAAACATCATTTTCATCGATTTTTGGTCTTATAAGGGAGGTTCCACTGTACTAATTTGGAATTCCCCAATATGCAGTGAAAAGAAAAAAAGATGTCCCATATCCGAAGTACTTCTTTTACAACAGGAATCTATGCCACTACCTTAAAGAAAAGAAGTGAAAATGAACACTAACTAGGGAAGAAGCACAGAAAACGGTGATATATCCAGGTTGTGCAGTAGGTTGTGTGTTGGGGAAAATAAAGAAAATATGATTGTGCACATTCTTTTACTAAATGCAAAATTGCCTTTATTGTATTTTTTAGCTTTTTGTTTTGTTTACGTAGACTTAACCCTTTCACCGCCAGCCATATTTCAGCCAAACATTTCCATTAAATTTACCTGGGTAGAGAACAAAATCCATTCTGTAGTATTGGGGATTCTTCTGTGACCTATATAAAATAAGATCTTTCCTTACTTCCGAAAACTAAGGCAATAGTGTCTTTGAATAATAGACCCCAGTTTGGTGCCTTTTAGTGACATAGTTGTCAAATCACTGTGGTGCTAAAATGCGACTTTGGCGGTGAAAGGGTTAAAAGTGTGTAATGGTAATGCCTGTAGTGTGCAGACCCAGATAAATGTGGCTGTTGAGTTGTGTTCATGTTACTGTTAGTATGGAAGTTGATCAGAATTGTGTTCTTCTCTTGAAGTTTCGCTAATTTTTCAGCTTTGACCGTTTTAATAATAATAATAATAACAGTACATTTATATAGCGCTTTACCTCAGATGAGCCCAAAGTGCTTTACAATCAATTATTCATCAACAGATAACAAAAAACAAGATTCAAGAGTGACACCAACCACCAACAGCGCATATGCAAAGCAACTCTCTCTCTCTCTTTAACACACACGCACGCACACACACACACACACACACACACACACACACACACACACACACACACACACACACACACACACACACACACACACACACGCACACACACACACACACACACATAAACACACAATTATTGACGCCAACTCATTCATACCCCATTCGGTAAGCCACAGCAACAAAAAGTAATTGTATCCATGTACCTAATTTTAGCATGCCATATTTTCAAGTCTTGAAAAGAAAAAAGATACAAAAGAGCCTTTCCACTTAAACTAGCTTTTTAAATAGTAGAAGTTTGTTTGTGAATATTGTCTGTAGGTTTTTTTTGCAAGAATGCAGAGGGGGGGGGGGGGGGGGGGGGGGCTTATCTGGAGCTCTTTTGCCATTCAACTCTGCATAGTTGTTAATTAGACAAAAAGAGACTGCTGTATTTCCAAGTTAGTTGCCACGCAATGTAACTTGCCTTAAAGGGTTGATTCAGGGTATCTTTGCTGAAAAATTGTTTCAAATCAGATCTCAGCGAAAAAATACGCCTTTGATGACTACTGTAGTTTGAACAATACAGTTTTCTCATCTATTTTGGCTATATCTTGTTTGTCTCCAGTTCACCGAGTAGGGAATTGAAATCATTTTTTGTTTGAACGCACTGCCTGGGATGAAATTTGTCATTCTGAAGACAGACGTATAACGTAAGAATGCTTGTGACATGTCGTATGACATAAAAATAACTGTGACGTAAAAATCTTAAAGTAGTTCCATATTCTTTTGCCCACCACCCTGGCTTTTTGTGGATTCGCAAAGTTTTTGTGGTTGTTGAGTTCAGTCCTTTGTCTTTTCAAGCTATTTATAAGTTGACAGGGTCAGTCACAGAAAGGTACAGTTTGACGTGTGTGGAGTTCATGCGCCCAGACAAGCGCATGGACATCGTTGTACTTCCTTTACTTCAAGTTCTGTGCCGTCATTTCCTTGTTCGACTCAGTCAAAGTCTCGTATTAGCAGACAATTTTGTTCATTTTCTGAGCATCATTTTATTTCAAAAACAACATAGAAATCCAGAAAATTCAGCCTTTCACTGCATTTATGGCATTTATTTTTGTTCATCTAAACAACGAAATCAAAGCCAAGTGTGTCTACAAATGTTTACGACTCTTATGTCTGTGATCTATGTTTAAATGGATTTTGTTTCCTTTTTGGCAGTGATTAACAATTTTAGATACCCTGGTACATCTTTTGTTGTTGCTTCAACTCGAGCCTGTCAGGGCTCCCAGGGACCCCCATTTGGGGGTCTGTGAAGTACTAGAATTCTAAGGGACCCTCTAAAAGAATGTGCAGGGGGACCCAGGGATGCACTATACAAATTCTTTTTAGCATTCACAATGTCATTGGGACCCTCTATCCCTCCTCTAGGACCCTCTATGCTGTAAGTGAAGGAATCCCTGGGACCCCTTGTTTTGCGGGACGATTGGGAGCCCTGCCTGTGCTCAATGTCTTCATATGTTTGCATGCATTCCCCCCCATGTTCTATTAATTCATTGCTGTCCAATGTTTTAGAAATGTAACATTTTTAGTTTGTGTGTGTGTGTGTGCACAGTTCAGGTTCTTGATGTGCATACCATCCCTACTCTGCGTTGATTCATTTTCCTTTGGGATGTTTGTTTGCTGGCTTTAGATTTTTGTTTAGATTTTTTTATTTATTTTTTTCTTAATCATGTATTGCCCAGAACTGCCTGTCACTTATTTTTATTTATTTATTTTTTCCACGCAGAGTAGGTAGGGTTCAATGCGATGGGAATTATTTTTTTCAAACGACGGTGTAGGGACAGGTTTTTTTCTTATAATGGATTCATTAGAAATACTAACACCATATTTTTAAGGTGTTATTTTTCTCAATTGTCTTTTTAACACGCCTATAACAGGTAGGAAATGTTTTTACCCCATGGTATCTATAAAATCCTATGACTTTTCAGAGAATAGGGAAACAAACTTCAGAAGAAAAACAATAATACAGAGAACTCAGACCTATTTTTTCCAGTTATCTTTGATATTCATTGAATTGTTCTTTTAAACCGTTCTCCAGTTATCTTTAATATTCATGAACTGTTTTTAGGGTGTGTGTTTTTTGTTTGTTTTTTATTTTTACAAAGCTTACAAATTGTTATGGAATGTCTTAATGTCCAATCCACCTCTCATGCCTTGAAATGTAACAAAAATTCTACCTGTCAAAGTGAGTGCTTCTAAACCTATAACTAACTACTGACCCCACCAGGGTCTAGACTTGGAACTCATTTGTTTCAGAGATTGTTTTAAAGAAACCTGTCTGCAGCCTGTTAAAACAGAACCTTGCTGATCGTGAATGTGTCCATGTATAAGAGATGGTCTTGTGCATTGAATGAAGTGTGTGTGTGTATGTGTAAAATAGTTTCCAATTTGGGGTGTTCCCAATCTAACTTCTAAGGCTGTTGCCTTCAACAACAACATAATACAGTATTTATACAGCACTAAATTTTGATAAAAAATCAAATTGAAGCACACTTACACGTTGAACATTCATAGCGCATTTAAGACGAACAAGAAAATAACACACTAACACACGTTTGAGAAATGGTCCTAAAGGCAAGAAAGAGGCGGGAAAGAAAGCAAGAGCTTCAATGACGGGGAAACAGGTGGGTTTTGAGGTTTGATTTGAAAGCAGAGAGGGTTGGTCGCTGATGGAGGGAGAGAGGAAGTTTGTTCCAGGAGGTTGGTCCTGAAACAGCAAAAGAGCGCCGGCCAACAGTTGAAAGCTTATACCTAGGGATCTGGAGAGATAAAGGGTCGGAGACTGAACGTATTGTGCGAGCCGGCCTTCACACATGGTGACACAGGAATGGTTACTCGTGTAAATAGCAGAGCCTTGTGTCCACAGTGCTTTGTGCACATTGTATTGGTGATGTTAGTGACGGTGCTTTTTGTCGCCCATCATGGTTGTTCACAAGTTTATGGAATGGCAGACATGTCTGGCGACTGTGTAGATGTGTGTGCATGTTTTAAGCTTTTATTGGAACAAAGCATAGTATTACAGTTGACAGTGATTGTGAAAAAGGGTGTGTGTGTGTTATTTAATTAAACCAAGTTAAAATAACTGGAAGTTTAAAAAAAAAGTTTGATATAAACTCAGAGTGACTGGATGTGGAAACGTGTGTGCATTTTAAAACCGTGTTAAGATGATTGTAGTTAACAGAATGTTTTATAAATCAAATTAAAAAAACTATAAAAAAAACCTCCAAATCTGTTTGTTAAACATTATTTATTTATAGTAATTTAAAGTATTTTTGTTGTATAGTAAATGATTATGGAGGAGAGTTGCTGGTATAAGTGTAAATGTGGTGAAAGGCAAGTAATGGGGATTTTAGTTCTTGTTGAATAAAATGTGAGTGATTCTAGAACTTAAAGTGTTTTGTGGTTGTTCTTTATTCAGTTTACACAGCTTTATTTTTTTTAATGATTTTATAGAATGTGAATTTTTATTTTTGATAAATCATAAGCTTTTTTAAAATATCAATATCAGTGTAAATTATGTTTCATGTGAGAGAATTGAGCGTATGTAGTCATTTTGTGAAAATCATTAACATTTAAGAATGTGCAACTTATGCATAGAATATAGGACTGCTGATAGAAGCACACGAGTCATTTTAAATTTGCTTTCATTAACATTAATAACAAACAAAATGAAGCAATTCTGATTTAACTCCAAATAGAGGAAATCGTGTTCCAGTTGCTATATGTTCTGTTTCCAAGATAGCAGCAGTCTCTCTTAGGTAGGTTTTTGGCAAAGTTGTAGTTTGGACACCCCTTGCATGGTCACAACTCTCAATCTCCAAGTGGTTTTTTTTTCAGTTTCATGACAATAACCCTTGACTGATCCTAACCCTATCCCTTGGGGCAGTGGGTGGATGCCTCGTGCCTCCATACAGGGAGCTGGATGACCCCACCCCCTCCACTCCACGAGTCTCTCCCCGTGGGGATACCAGGGGGGTCTTTCGTAAAACGATCCCCCCACCTTCTGAAAGTTCTGTGCTTGTAACTTCCTCTTGTCTTTCACTCTCAGTCTCTTTGACTCTGCCTTTTCCCTTTGCTTTCTATCATCTACTATCTTTTTGACTTATTGGCCCATTCTCCTGCCTTTTTTCAAAAAACATCTTCCAATCTTTGAGCTCCTCCGAAATTGGAATGTGTCTGCTGTACGCAGCAGGGAGACCAGTGAAAACAGTAAACCGGACACATGTACCTTATCCATTATGGCCTGGGAACACAGAAGAAGAACCCTTGCCCTTTTCCAAGAACAGCAGGTTGTTGTGAAAATTTGGGGGGTCTATACTACTACATTGCCTTTTTTATTTATGGTTCTTTCACCTGGACTTTGATACGTTGGTTGATTGTGTGTGTGCGTGCACACACGCACATATATACATGTGTGAAGATAGATTTCATAGGGTGCTACACTTTTGACACCAACATGCTGTGGTACACGGGGTACTTGTTAGTGTGAGGTGTAGATTTTAGAGGACGAACTGTCACAAGCAATCCCTTCAGTTTTTGCTGCCATGTGTGTGTCGGTATACTATAAAGTATATCCATTTTGCTTCTGTTTGCCATGCTTTTCTCTTTTTTAAAAGATAATTTCACATTGAGATAGTATGAGACTTATCATCATGATATCTTAGTAGAAGTCCTTAAGTCCTATTAAATCCTACTACTTTAAAAGGACTTCTAAGATATCATGATGATAAGTCTCATACTATCTCAGTGTGAATACAGGCCCAGGTATTTTTCTTTCAATCTTTCAGATTGTCTCCTTCTAGTCCGGATAAAGCGCTTGCAATCTGTATGTATAATTCTGAATCTGAAGATTTCATGTATTAAGATATGAATTTATAATGTACATGTTGAGAGTTGATGTTTAGATAAAGAATCATGGCTCATGTAACTTGGCATGTTTCATCTTAAACGTTTTCTGATGACATGCTAATGATGATGATGATAATCATGGTTTGTCATTGTACAGCTTGGTTATGCTAAACGTTCTTTGTTTTTTGCACATTGCCTTGCAGAATGATTTGCTACTCACAGTTGACTTTTGATTTTCTTGTTGTTTCGTTTCACTAAAGCTTTGCTTAGATTATCATTATTACATTTTGTCCTGGTAACACATAAACAGGTTGTTTTCCCTAACAATGTCTGCAACGACTGAAAAGGTTGATTTTTCTTAAGCTTGCTTTGGATTGTTTTGCCCTAACATTTGACTCCAAATTTGTAATTATCATGACTTTTCAGTTTCATGACGGAATGTTCATGCCAATCCAACATTTATTTTAAGCATTCCAGGAACGTGTGAGCCCAGATCTGAATAACTTTCACCTAAGACATAATTTGACATCCTAAGTTGGCTACTTAGGCCCCTCTCACACTGCACAATTTGACAGATTGAAACAGGCTGTACAGTTCACTGGACTTCACTTTGTCTGAGCCAATGTTCTGTGAATAGTTTGGTTGTGTTACGTAGACAACCTGTTTCACTCGGCCAAGTTAGATAGTGTGATGGCATTTATGATGCTTATTGTTTGGAGTGGGTTTACTGTGCTTGTGCTAACCTTTACGGTAAACTTTTTTTCCCCTCCAAATGATCTCCTTTAACGAGTTTTATTTAAGGTGTTTAATGTTCTGTTATTGTTCAAGAAAGAATGCAGTAATGAGACATGTTTTAAATGCCTGACTGCTTGTTTTATTAACTTGATTCATATTATAAGGGGTTACCCAAGAACAACACTAAAAGGGCTGAAGTTTGTTTTGTGTCAAAATATCACACTGGAGAATTTGTCCTATTGAAATAAATTACATTATGATAGTATATTTTGAAAGTAGGTAGGGTGTTTTTTTTACAAATGCCATTTGGAGTTCTAAAAAATGACCCTGTTTTGGCTGTATGAATTATGTTCTGGGAATAAAGAAATTGCGTCTGCTTCCCTGTCTGAATCAGATGAATCTGTGTAATGTTTGTGGGTGTAAGAGCAAACACTGGTGTAATATAGAAGATATGATTGTAGAAATTTGGAGCTGAAGAGCAAGAACCACATAAGATTATGTTTTGTCAGAGTATAGGTGTTTTCTCTTTCTCAGTTGCTCTGTCCCTCTCTCTGTGTGTTTCACTCTCAATGTCTTCGCCTCTCCCACACTGTATCTCTTCTTACTAAATAATATCCTATACTTTATAGTAATCTCCCTCTCTCTCTGTATTTCACTCAGTTTTTTTCCGCCTCTCCCACACTGTATCTCATATCCTCCTATACTTTATAGTAATCTCCCTCTCTCTCTGTTTCTCTCTCAATTTCTTGGCCTCTTTCACACTGTGTATCTCTTCTTACTAAAATAGTAAATAATATCCTCCTATACTTTATAGTAATCTCCCTCTCTCTCTGTTTCTCTCTCAATTTCTTGGCCTCTTTCGCACTGTGTATCTCTTCTTACTAAAATAGTAAATAATATCCTCCTATACTTTATAGTAATCTCCCTCTCTCTCTTTTTCACTCTCAATTTCTTCGCCTCTTTTGCACTGTGTATTTCTTCTTACTAAATAATATCCTATACTTTATAGTAATCTCCCTCTCTCTCTTTTTCACTCTCAATTTCTTCGCCTCATCCGCACACTGTATTTCTTCTTACTAAATAATATCCTCCTATACTTTATAGTAATCTCCCTCTCTCTCTATTTCACTCTCAATTTCTTTGCCTCTTTCGCACTGTGTATTTCTTCTTACTAAATAATATCCTCCTATACTTTATAGTAATCTCCCTCTCTCTCTATTTCACTCAATTTCTTCGCCTCTTTTGCACTGTGTATTTCTTCTTACTAAATAATATCCTCCTATACTTTATAGTAATCTCCCTCTCTCTCTATTTCACTCTCAATTTCTTCGCCTCTTTCGCACTGTGTATTTCTTCTTCCTAAATAATATCCTCCTAATCCTATACTTGATAGTAATCTCCCTCTTTCTCTATTTCACTCTCAATTTCTTCGCCTCTTTCGCACTGTGTTTTTCTTCTTCCTAAATAATATCCTCCTAATCCTATACTTTATAGTAATCTCCCTCTCTCTCTATTTCACTCTCAATTTCTTTGCCTCTTTCGCACTGTGTATTTCTTCTTCCTAAATAATATCCTCCTAATCCTATACTTTATAGTAATCTCCCTCTCTCTCTATTTCACTCTCAATTTCTTCGCCTCTTTTGCACTGTGTATTTCTTCTTACTAAATAATATCCTCCTATACTTTATAGTAATCTCCCTCTCTCTCTTTTTCACTCTCAATTTCTTCACCTCTTTCGCACTGTGTATCTCTTCTTACCCAATAATATCTTCCTATACTTTACAGTAACATCAATTAGCAATGTAAACAAACAACCATAGACATGCATAGTAACAACAACGAAAAACATGGGTTTTTTGGTCATTGGGATTTTATTTTTTCCATGAACATACTGCAATAAAAATGAACAGAGGTACAAGCACTATATGCAGAACAAACAAACCAGACATGGGAAGATGCCACACTAGGTAGGATGCCTTCAATCACATTGAAATTGCAGGTGATAATCAAGGCTGCTAAAAAGGATGCAGTAAGTCCTTTTTTACTTATTTTTACCTCCACAACCACCCTTCTACAGACCTGTTTACTCTTTTCGAGTAGTATTCTACTCAATTTGAAAAAAAATGCTCTAATTACTCATTTTCAGTGAACATTATTTGATGGTTTAATGAATAAAACTACACATTTTGCACCAAAACTACTCATTTCAGCTATCCAGACTACTCAAAGACTTGTGTAGGGGGTAAACAGGTCTGCTTCTATCTACCCCTTCTCCCTCTTCTCAAATACAGTAGTAACAAAAGGCCATATCAGCTGATGAATGGTAGGCCAGAGACACATTTGTCCAGTGAAAGTTCAATTTACCTAAATCCACTCCTATTTCGTTTGAGTAAATTGGGCAGTCTTTTCTACTAGTAACTAAAGGCCACATCAAACTATCCAATTCAGTCAAGAGAAGCAAGCATCCAGTGAAAGTTCAATCCACTGAAAGCCACTCCTATTTCGTTTGAGTAAATTGGGCAGTCTTTTCTACTAGTAACTAAAGGCCACATCAAACTATCCAATTCAGTCAAGAGAAGCGTGTATCCAGTGAAAGTTCAATTCACTGAAATCCACTCCTATTTCGTTTGAGTAAATTGGGCAGTCTTTTCTACTAGTAACTAAAGGCCACATCAAACTATCCAATTCAGTCAAGAGAAGCGTGTATCCAGTGAAAGTTCAATTCACTGAAATCCACTCCTGTTTCGTTTGAGTAAATTGGGCAGTCTTTTCTACTAGTAACTAAAGGCCACATCAAACTATCCAATTCAGTCAAGAGAAGCGTGCATCCAGTGAAAGTTCAATTCACTGAAATCCACACCTATTTTGCTTGGACATATGAGAGACGGGCCATAAATCATATTTAGTCCAAGCTGGATATGGTCAACGAGGCTTTATACCAAAAATTCTCTGCCCCTGTCTCTTGACCTGAGATGCGAATGCCCCCTACTTAAGATTATCGCCATTGCCTGCTAGTAGTACATGTATATAGCCACAGAAAATTATCTGCTCCTGACTTGTCACCAGGGGGCATCGGCAGTTCGGGCTTAAAATTATCGCCCTTTCGTGTCAGCAAGGAGTAGTATAAAGCCTCATTGGAACAAATTTGAACTTCATGTCCACCCTCAAACTGTAGGGGGAAGACACTCTCTTGCTAATCAAAGGGCTCCAGGGGTTGTTTCACATAATGCCAGCAACCCTTCAAAAGAAATAAAAGTTAAATGCACCACAGCCTAGAAGATCAAATGCTCTTCCATCAATCGATGGGTTACCTTGGTTCTCACTTCCCGTCATGCCGGCAACGTTTCAGAGAAAAAAAGTATACTGACAGGTGATGGCATTCGGGGAGTCATGACCTGGATGCAGCCCAAACCCCTAAAAGTGTAAAGAATTCAGGGAGGAGAGGTGGGGGATTAAAAGGATAGGGGGGGGCTCTTCTCTGAAGACCTATTGTCCAGCTCATAACTCTTTTTTATCATAACACAATTGATAAGCACAACCCAAGCATAGCAAAGTGGAGACAACAAGAAAAAGGGTGCACAATAAAAGAAATGCAGCAGTTTTTCTTTCACAACAACTAGGTCTGTAATCAAGCACTGAAATCTATCTAGGTAATTATATGGATAAATATGGCTGGTTGAAAAATGTACAAATCTGACTAAACAATACTTAGGTATTTCAAAAAATTAAACTGCTATCCCATTTGAATATTCATCAGTCCCAAGGGCCAAATTTCAACAATTGTCAAGATTATAAACTATTACAAACACCCACATGCTGACATAGCAGCAACATATCCAAATAATGAGACAGTATAAATCAAAACAAACAAAAATCATTAGATATTCCACTCCTCACTGTCTCTCAGACCTGTTTACCCTAATGATGAAAAACCTGGAATTTGCAACACAAAAACCCGGAATTTGAGAGAAAAAAAACAATTCACATCGGTACATGACTCGCGATAAAACACCCATTCAACTCGGCGCCATCGCGATCAATTTTCACTTCATTTTCTATTGAAAAGTTCAAAATTCTCACATCATCGTATTTTCCAGTGATAATATAATCTAAATGGACTCATTTCAAGCCCTAATTACAATCTCTACCATTAAAAAACTGCCCGGAAAGCTCTTCAAATCGACAGTAAAAGCCTGGCCGCCATTTGCATTCGGTTTCGGTCAACCCTTGCGTCTTTTCATACGAACAGAAACAAATAATAGACGTTTTTTCGAAATCCCGGAATTTTCAGCGTTCACCCGGAATTTACTATTTTACCCAGAATTTTAGCAAATTTCCTGAATAATTCCGGTAAAACCGGAAGGGTAAACAGGTCTGGTCTCTATTACAACCTAATTCTAAACAACTTCAGAAACAATTTTGTTTTAGTACATCTCTTCATGAGCACACATCTTTTTTGTTAAACCACTTTTTCTTTTTGAAACAATTTCAATTTCCAATACAGATAAGACAAAACCAAACCCTGTTGTTGTATAATTGGGTGCAACTTCCATTGAACCGCAGAATAGCAGCATATTATTACATCATTACAATAGAATTTGTTTATTGATCAGTTTTCCTTTAACAAACGCACCCAATACATATCACAATAGTTCTTCATGGAAGACTACAGTTGTATACCTTCACAAAATATGAAACAATAGCTCTTTGAAAAATGTATCTAAAATGCTAACACACAAAATGAACCTCCTTTTACACCCTATACCTTAAGTGCGCGAATGTGCCATAAACACATAAGTTGCATTCTATTTGATGACGCATGTACAAGCACCTGGACTACAACATCTCGAAAGTTAAAAGCCAGGGGGTAGTATTACTAAAGGAATCCAGAAGATCGATAGAGCCCTTTGCTTTTTACCCCTTTTTTCTGCTTAGACTGCCCACGAAGCAGATATAGCCAATGTAGCTTGCATTGCGCATCATCAAAAAATAATTTATATTGGAAAAACAAATCAAAGGTAACATGGACACATTTTCAAACTGTGCATACAACATATTGTCTCATTATTTGAATTTTTTTTTTTTTTAAATCAAAATCACCACAAATATTCAAGCAAAACTCTGTTTCCGACAATCATTCATGGGAATGTTATGTGCAGAAAACCAAAGTTATTCTTCATTAACGAAATAGAACAAAGGGTGAATACTCTCTTGTTGATGCGTACTGTGTGGGGGGAGGGTCATAAAGGCGAACTTGGCACATTCTTTTTTGAGAATGATGCTTTGTTTGTCTCACTTTGGTTCTGACCCACGCACTGCTAGGTGATTGGTATCGTAATCAACTTTGGTGGAGGGGAGTTAATTAGAAAGAGAGTATTCACCCTTTGTTCAATTTCGTTATCTCCTCTCTTGGCCTCACTATTTCATTCTTATTCTTCATTACTAATGAAGCATGCATCAACTTTTATTTTTAATAACACTGTCAACAACAACAAAAACGTTTAAAAAATAAAAGCAAAGCCTCTTGAATGAAAGTTCGTTTAATGTCCTCCGGCCTGGAACAGGCACATATGGGAACATTATAAACTATAGAGATAGTGGGACGATCCTGGAGGTACCAGGAAAGTCCCGATTTTAAAAAATAAACATTGTTGTACTCCAGTCTCTTTTTTTCTGGGTTAACTTTATACTTCACATATAACATAACAAAAAGGAAGAACACTTGAATGATGTCTGTTAACTCATTCTACCCCATTTACCAGTATACTCGTAAACTCACGCCAACCATATCTGCCCGTTTACGAGTTAACTCGTAATGCAAACCCATCTTCAAACTGAAGCGTCTAGCTTGGTTCTCATCCTCAAATTGTTCACTTTGGTAGCTTTAGCCTGTTTACAGACGCTTCCTTTCCGGTCATGCTTAGATTTTATCGATTTGGGAGCAAATTTTTCATATTTTTACTGATTTTTTTCGATGATGGGTTGATACATATTATATCTGAGTAATGAAACTGCAAGTAAAATTGTGTTTGTATTGATTTAAGACTATTATAATGACAAAAATAGCGATTGTATCGAGTTTTTAGCGAATGTAGATGAAGTAGAAAGCTCTACTTTCGATTATTTCATAAAGAACAAATAGCATCTATATTACTGTTTTGTGTGTGTAAAAGAGTTATTTTTAGAACTACAGGCCATAATTTAAATTCATGAAACTGTGAATTTTTAAAACACGCATTTGACAATAACACTTTAACATTTTAAAGCAATACGGTGAATTGTTTCAAAGTTATAGCAATTTTTCTAAACATTTGTATAATTATGCCTAGAGCTCTCTGCACAGCTGGGCCAGGGAAGATAAATGCGGCTGTACGGATGGGGTAGAATTAGTTAAAACACTGGTCCCTGCCAATTTAAAATACAAACTTTAACCTCTGCTGCTTTATTTTTTTTATTTGATAATTTTCATATTTTAAGAAAACTATACAAAAATGGATAAAATGCTGTAAGCAAATTCTGATCATTCAAAGCACAAATTTCCCTCTTGTTTGCTTTTAATGATAATTCTATCCAAGTGTCATTATTTCGCCTTTTCATTGAAGGCATTTTACAACATGCACTGACCATAAGAACAACGCTATAAATTCTATGGGGTACATTTGTGAAACTGCCGTAAACTTACATTACAGGCATAGAGTACAAAGGTATCTGCAATACAGGCTGAATACAATTAGGTATTATTAGGTATTAGGTACTTTATAGTCACAGAGGCGTCTCTGTGAAATTCGGGTTGCTCCCACCTGGAGAGCGCGTCGCAGCCAGAGGCGCGCCACCCATTTTTTTTTTTTTTTTTTTGGCATGCGATTTTTGTCACTGATGAGGGGGGGGGGGGGGGGGGGGATTTTTACCAAATGACAACTTTTTCGTTGCCACTGGGTTTAGCGTATGCTAAGTGCATGGGCACACGGGACCTCGGTTTATCGTCTCATCCGAAAGACTCCACGTTCAGACCGTTAAGGCCTAGTGCAGAATGAGAGGAAAAAATCCCCTGTACCCAGGTTCGAACTCGGGTTTACTTGACACGAAGCGAACGCGCTACCACTGTGCCACTCTACACCTCCTGCATATATTAAATGTGATATATCATCACATGCATGTATCTACTGTTCACTCTGCAACAAAGGGAGTTTAAAGTCACAACACTGAGAATCGGACACTTAACGATCAAAAAGAAAACGGCCAACATCATCATCATTGCAATTATCACCATCACCGTTACCATCATCATCAATACTACAGTCACTAAGATCCCCGACTCACTCACACATACACATGCACGCGCACACACACAATCACTCTCAGGCTTCAATGGAATGTCCACTGCACAAAGCTCTTCACACTGAAAAACTTGGTCGTCACTTATCTATTTGCAATGGAAATTTAATTCTTGCCGCAGCCTGGAATTTTCAAACCGAACGAGAAAACCAACAGAAAATGAGACTCAGAAGAAACAATCAATGATACAACGCACGCTCACAGAAGCATCCCAGAATCAGTTAGATGAAAACAGATCATTAGCCTGAAGTGTGGTAGTGCATTATGCACGCTAATTATCACACTTCAAGTTATTCACAGTGGATCTATCGTTGTGAAAGTCGGGTTGATCTCTCAGGAAAGGGGGCGCTGCCGTCAGTGCAATGTCTTCCTTATTGTACAGGTCTACAAGCTTACGTTTCCGTTCAACTACTGAATTTGTTTCCCCCACATTTGTTCAGGCAAAGCATGATCTATGTGTGTGATGCATAGCCATACACTGAAATAAATCTTCTTCTTCTTCTTCGTTTGCTCAGTTTCCTGTCATATGAGCGTAGATGCGTCATGCTGCCGTTATGCGCCTAACTAAGAAATGGCTAGGCCCAGCATGTCCGACTTCGGCTGAAGAAATCTTTGCAAGAATTTATAGAAAAAAGGCAGGAGAATGGACCAGTAAGATAGCAGATGACAGTAAGCAAAGGGAAAAAGCAGTCAAAGAGAGTGACAGATTAGAGGAAGTTACAACCACAGAACTTCCAGAAGGTGGGGGAATTATTTGTAAGAAAGACACACACACACCCAGTATCCCCACTGGGGGGAAAGAAATCTATTACAATCATCATAGAATCCGTTCTTACTAAAACAAAATGTATCAACTCTTTTCAGTCTCTGCTATACCTATAATATAACTATAGTAATCTTGCTCGCTGGTCGATTCTTCACAAAAATTCATTATCTATAGTAACGTCCAACTTTGTACAGCAAACCCCAAAAGACAATAATCAAAACCTTTCATATCTTTCAGTCCCGATAAATATTACAGTTGCCGAGTAAATATAGACACCGGTGCTCCAAAGACATTCAATTATGGACACTGAGAAAAATTACATTATAATAAAAACCATATCACAACAAATGATAAAAGTATCACTGGTCATTTTTGTCCACAAAGATTGGCGAAGAACTAATCACATGCACGCGCGCAAACACACACACACACACACACACACACACGCAGAGTAATTTGATCATCCTGACAAACAAAATAACCAACCACTAATCTAATTCAGGAATGCCCATAAGACATCGAGCTGAGACCTCAGCATATCTCTTAAGCCATACCCACTTATAAACTCTACAAAATCTAACAGGTGCAAAATAAACAAACTTCACCATACAAGTGGGGTGCATAGACAACACTACAAATAGTGGAAAGTTTGGTACTAAATGTTCAGCGTGCTCGCAACAAACATTCATGCACATATACATGCATGCTCTTTCTCTCTCTCTATGTCACACACGCACACACATACTCTCTCTCTCTCTCTCTTTCTCTCTCTCTCATTACAAAAGAGCAAAACAACAGGATATACCAATCAAACATATAGGCATAAAAACACATATCCACACATATGTGTAGACACACATTCATATTTACAAGACAAAAAGATAGGATATAGTAACCCAAAATATATAATACATAAAAAACGGCAAGAACAACTCAAGGTCAACATAAAGAAAAATATGTAAATACATGCACATGTGAATTCACTTTTTCCTTTGTAACCAAGAGAGATACTACACACAAAGTGGCACACACACACACACACACACACACACACTCACTCATTCATCTCCATCCTCCACACTCTTGTCACTGAGGCGTGGTAGGGGACTCTCCCCCATCCCCCTCCCCTCCCCCCAGCTCATCCAGAAAGTCAAAGTCTCTCTCGATCTCGGCCACCTCGTTATTCAAGGTGTCATCCAACAACGCGTTGCTGTTCTCGTTTTCATCGTCATCGCTCGGCTCACACCCTTCCTCGTCCTCGGTAATCGTCGGCTCGGGCGTGGCGAAATCCACGCACTCCCCTTCCGACGTTTTGGTGTAGGTGATTTTGGTGCCCGTGTGAGGCAGCCGGCCGGACGACTGCGCCTGCATTCGACCGCCGCCACCAGTCATTCCCATGACCCCTTGCAGCGCCGACTCCATCATGGACGTCAGGGTTTGGGTGACGATGGTCGAGGTCAAAGCGGCAGTGGCGGCGTCCGTGCCTGAACTGAGCACGGTTTGAGTGGCGTCCGGGAAGCTCAGGTCCCCGGCCACATTGGCATCGTCATCGGAGTCGGAGTCGGAGTCGTCAAAGTGGGCGGGGGAGAAGGGCATGTCTCCGGCACTGCCGCGGCGCGGCTGACCGGCACCCTTGAGACGACCTTTGGGGGGCGCCGGGGTCACGGGGGTCATGTCGTCGTCGGAGTGGTCAAGGTCATCGAAGGATGGCATGGCGTCAACGTCCAGGCTGAAGTCATCCGCACGCCGCTCTGAGCGTCAAGGCAAAGTGAGTGGGTTAAAATATGCATTTCGTTTCATGTATATTTCACTGTCCGCAAGAAAATTATCCTTTTTATTAGGACAAAATAAAAGATGAGTTGAGTTGAGTTGTTGAGTTATGTTTATCAGAATACAGGATGCTCCTCCGAAATCAGAATGTGTTGGCTGAATGCAGCGAGGAGACCAGTGAAAACTGGAAAATGGACACGTGCATACCCATTGTGGCCTTATGGCCTGGGAACGCAAAAGAAGAAGAAGAATACAGGACAATTTCATCAGTCAACTGATCTGAAGGCATGGGTATCGTGTCTAGGCTGAAATCCTACCCCGCTCTGTGGGTCAACAGACAGTCAGTGCATGGTGACAGTGCTTCACTGGGTTTACGGGTTATATTTTTTATCTTGTACTGATGTCTGTCTGTCTGTCACTCCATGCCCAAATAAGTGGGGAAAAGAACCATGAGTAGTTCTAGGCAAAGGAAGGACAAGCAATTACAAAACCAGCATTTATTCTTCTATGCACACATGTGGCTACACACATGTATAACAATCCTGTGAAAACTAAAACTGAAAACAAGAACACACAAAGACACGGACACACACAAACACGCTTACCTCACGCAGAAAAAAAGGCATACAATGCCTTTTTACCTCCCTTCATGCTCATTATCGGTGATGTCCCTATCCCTTTTTCACACGGTGACACACACACACTCCTCTCTCCCCACCCACCCTCATCACTTTTATCAATGGATGGCTCTTCGCACAGATTGGATATGGACAGTCTGGTTCCCCAAGTTATTTTGCGCTATCTGTTCCCCCCTCTCTCTCTCTCTCTCTCTCTCCCTCTCTTGCATTATGATGTATGTCCATATATCCGTTTGCCTTTTTGTTATGTCTTAGTCTTATTTTCCTCCCAATGACAGTTTGGAAGAATGGACTTGGCCTAAAATCTCAATCCTTGTACAATAAAGTTTTTCAGACTTCAGTCTCTCTAAAAGGACCCTCTAAAAGAATGTGCAAGGGGTACCAGGGATGCACTAGAACAATTCTTTTTAACATTCGCAGTGCCACTGGGACCCTCTATCCCGCCTGTAGGACCCTCTATACTGTAAGTGAACGAGTCCCTGGGACTCCTTGTTTTGCAGGACGATTGGGAGCCCTGGTCACCCCAATTCCTTTCTATTCTCTCAAACACACACTTGCACACACACACACTCTCTCTCTCTCTCTCTCTCTCTCTGTCTGCATCTGCTTCACCACTCACCATCATCACTATAATTAATAGAAAGCTCTTTCGATAACTCCGGGAAGGAAGGTGTGGTCACCCCAATTCCTTCCTATTCTCTTAAACACACACTTGCACACACACACGCGCTCTCTCTGTGTCTGCGTCTCTTTCATCACTCACCATCATCACTGTTATCAAGAGAGGGCTCTTTGGATAGATTGTGGATGGAGGGCGTGGTCCCCCCGGTCCCCTCATCCTCGCTGTCAGTGATAGCCCGGGCCAGGGCCGCAGTAGCCGAGGGGTCAAGGGTCGGTTCAAACTCCTCCTCCTCCTCCTCCTCCACCACTTGCGCCAGCAACCCCACCCCCACCCCCGCCCGCCCGTCACGCCCCGACGACACGTCAGACACTGACACGGTAGGCGGGCGCGCCCTTCTTCGCATCCCTGAAAAATCCATGAGGACACATGACGTCACATTTTTAGGTCACAGTGGAAATCAGGTAAGTCACAATAGAAAAGACTGAAAGTTTACGTTGAAATAGCTGGTATAAGTTCTTCTTCTTCCCGTTGATTGTCCTCCTTCATCAAGTTGCAGATTCTGCCAATGTTGGAGGGAAAAAAAAGAAGTTTTGCTCATAAGAAGGATTAAATTTGACCAAAACGTTATTGTAAAATTTATACGATTTTTTGCTTAAGTCATGTTTTGAGTTAGCTGGTTTCCACTGTAAATTGCAAACTTATAAAGAGTTAAGATACCATCCTGCATTAATCTAAATTAGGACACCTACATTTTTCAATTAACTTCAAACAGAACATTTCTATGCTTTCTAAAAGTTCCTTTCAAATTTCTTTATTAACTCATTCAGCCCTATGGCCGACAATTGTCGGGCACACTAGCGCAACCACCAGCAACCAGACCACGATGCGTCAGACCGGAACCCTCGTCTGCTTTCGCTATCACTCCCATTAATATTGAGTAGTCAAGGAAGCTTATTCTGCGGCCATTTCTTTCAGAATGACTTGCTGAACTCGTGGTGCAATTTTGAAGCATTTTTAAGCGTTATTTGGTTGGCGTTTGCTAGCTTTTTGTGGTAAAATTTGCAGCTCTCTCAGAGCCTGCAGACTGGGAGTGCACTTCGCAGGCCAAATAGCCAGGGCACAAAGGGCACCAAAAATACAGACAAACCCCTATTTTACGACCCTCTGTTAAACGACCACCTCTCATTTGAGACCGGATTTGTTGGCACGGATGCATTTTACTATGTAAACGACCTCTCTTAAACGACTTCCTCCAAAACGCGACTTACGACCGCCATTTTGTTGGTTTTTACGACCGTTGTTGTCGTCTGCATAGACTTCGAGCAAAGGGAAACAACCACGGTCAAGGGCCTGAAAGCGGAGTCGCTTCCCTTGTTGTAGAAAAGATGGCGGAAAGCGTAGGAAAAGCACGAAAACCACTGACTTTGAAAAAGAAAACCACTGACTTTGGACGAGAGTGGAGGTGATTAACAGAAGTCGGCGAAGTGAAACTGTAATACATCGATTGCACAATCCTATGGAGTTGGAAAGACCCAAATCCAGTTTTAATATGTCATTGTATGTGTGCATGAAGAAGAGAGTATATGAACTGTGCTGAACTTTTTCTTTCTACGGCTGCCAGTGAAAACCTTCGTCATACGACCCCTCCAATTTACGACCGATTTTTCCGGACATTTTGGAAGTCTTAAAATAGAGGTTTGTTTGTATGACCTTTGATCCCCCACTCAAAGGTTGCTGATCCCCCAAACATAATAATCACCATGTTAGTTTTGGTTCCTACTCGGAGCCATAAGGCAAATAAAAAGGAAACAAAAAGAAAAAGGAAAGCTCACTGCTTGTCTTTCTCAACCCATACTGGCTGGCAGTTGTGGGGGCTGTTGGTTTTGTTCACTGAGTTTGCAGTGTGATTGATGTTCAGTAGAGAATTGTAAATGGGGGGTAAGTAAGTCATAAGTTGAGGAAGACAAGCAGTGAGCTTGTCGAAAACTCACCTTAGGTAATTTTCTTTTCCTTTTTCTTTTTGTTTCCTTTTTATTTGCCTTATGGCTCCGAGTAGGAACCAAAACTAACATGAACATTCCGGAGTCGGAAAGTATCTTTTGCTCAAATAATCATCATGTTTTTGTCTGGTTTTGATTTGTTTTGTTTCTTTTCTTCTTTTTGTTTTTGTTGTTGCTTGTAATCATTTTAGAGGTAAGGAAAAACTACTGACCGAAGGGGAAAGGGCACTTGGTCTTGAGCTGGTAGTCGAGCCACATGAAGGCAGGCTCCATGCACAGGTAGGCCCTCTTCAGCAGGTTGTGGTACACCACACTGGGCCAGATCATCAAGCTCATCACTGAAAAAATCAACACAAAATCATACAAGAATGAATCTTTACTTTAATGTCTTTTCACATGAAGTGACTTTAGACAATATGCAAAAATTAACCAATTAAAATTAAAAAATTTTAAAAACAAAGAAAAACATCTACAGTAAGCTTCCAATAGGCGTGGACAGCACTAATTAGCAATTACAGCAAAGTCAATTTCTGCGTCACTTAAGACATCCTTGATATTACTATACACATGTACAGCACCTTTTACAGACTTTTTCAACGTTAACATTCACAGTTCATCATCACAAGACTCTTCTCCTTTTCTTCAATTTATCCTGCAATGCTGGATGTTCAAAGCCAGTTTGGTTTCTGAAACTCATGGTTAACTGCAGCACTGCAGCAGGCCCCCACAACTTGTCCTGAAGCGCCCTAGTCATGGACCATGTTTCATGTATTAATAGGTACTTTATAGTGTCTGTGAAATTCGGGTTGCTCCCACCTGGAGAGCGCGTCGCAGCCAGAGGCGCACCACCCAAATGTTTTAATTTGCAATGCGATTTTTGTGTGACTGATGAGGTAGAAGGGGGGGGGGGAGGGGTAAATTTTGACCAAATGACAACTTTTTCGTTGCCACTGGGTTTAACGTGTGCTAAGTGCATGGGCACACAGGTCCTCGGTTTATCGTCTCATCTGAAAGACTCCACGTTCAGACTGTAATGGTAAGGCCTAGTACAAAGTGAGAGGAAAAATCATATGTACCCATGTTCGAACTCAGGTTTACTTGACACGAGGTGAACGCGCTACCACTGTGCCACTCTACACTCAGTCTCAAGATGTGGACTACAGGCTGCAAACCCATAAGATTTACAGATGAAGACAGGAGAAGTCCCCCAAGACCCAAGGGTTGCAGATAAGTTCTATGGACTTTACAGGAGGAAAACAAACTTCAGAGGAACTAAATACGTATTGTCTGCCGAGATCAAGATTACTTTAAGCCAGCTTCCTATGATCCATACAAATAATGTCTTGGAAATGTTATTATTACATGCAGTGTTAATTGTTGCATGGTATTTTAAAAATTAACTGTTGCTGGGTATTTTTAAAATCTACTCATTCCATTGAACCATTGTTTTGCTTTGTTTATTGGCCACTGCAACTAGGGTTATTAACACCCTTGACAGCAAGAGTTAAGCCCTTGTTGATCAGCATCCAAAAGAGCATTCACTCTTGCAAAAGGCAGCCATTCAGTGAACTCAAATAGGGTTACTGGTGAGAGTTACACCCTTGTTTGGTCAGTACTCAAGCATATACCAAGGGCATTCACTCTTGCAAAAGGTGGTCGTTGCCATGGCCAATAATGTAAAAGCACAACGGTGTTATGATTAGCCATCAAGATTTGGCTCTCTAAGACTGCAATCTAATTTCTCAAGATTCAGTAATATTGACACTGACTGCTAAAAGACTGATAGAATTATCCTGATTTTCCCTCAGTAAAGTTCCCAGATTGACAAAGAGAGACACGGGGTTTACCTATGGTGTAGACGATCATGAAGCCGGACATGTACATGCCCAGAGCTGCCAGGCTCGTGAACACTGTGCTGAACACCAGGAAAAACTGAAACAAAACAAACAAAACAAGATAGCAAAAGCCTTAGTTGCAGGCACTATTATTCCCAGGTCAGAGATTTTTTACATACTGCCCATTCCCCCCACACTGGCTTGGTCAGCCAGCCACACTTAGAACTCAAAGCAACTTTGTTATGTCATAAAGAAATTAAATGCGCAAAAAAAGGACAAAGTGGGCAGGTCATGTGCGCACACCCTTGCCCACCCCGGCACTGTGCCACGTGATTAATTAACTGTAATGGAGTCAACAGATGCAAAATCCTGAAAAGGCAACTGTAACACATTGTCATTGTTCCGTGCTAACATGGCACGACATTTGGTTAAACTGACACAACGTCCCTAAAATGTAGTGCAACATATCAAAGATAATTGTGCACAATGGTCTATGGACGATAGAGCTTTGGAAGAAAATAAGTTTAACATCAAGAGGCATACACAGGGTTCCCACAGATCTTTAAAAGGAAAATTCAAGGACTTTTCCAGGACTATTCCAGGACCATGCTGGTAAATTTCAAGGCCTGAAAATACTGCTTGTTATATGGATAATAAGCATTACAGTAAGAGGCATGCTAATATCAAACTATTCTAATTATTTGAAACTACAAAACCTGCACACACCAAAAAGCCACATGCAGTATCATGGTCGTCTACTGTCACAATATCAGGCAGTCAAAAGTCTGAATGTTTTTAAAACAAGAGTTACAGTAACTTTCAGTTTTACTATATATTTTTTTTCCAAAGAGATCTAGTGTTGATTTTGCTTGCTTGAAAGTTGATAACTGGGTCAGCAGATTTAAGAAAATATTCCAGGACTTTTCTAGGAACTTTAGGGCCTGTGCTGTTTTTCCAGCACTTTTCAAGCCCTGGAAAAGGCCTTGCTAGTTTTCCAGGACTTTTCAAGTTTTCAAGGACTTGTGGGAACCCTGCATACACACACAAATACACAAAGAAACATGCAGGCCCTCGTTTCTATTGCAGTGTACTCTCATTCTTGTAGAACTGAAAGTACAACAAAAAAAACACCACAGTCATCATTATAGAATATTCTCTTTAGCCCTGAAGGAAAAAGTCTTTAATTGGTACTCGTGAGTCAACCATGAAAGCCTGTACTCGAAAGGCAGTAATGGAACCGTGCAAGTTATAACCAAACAGGCTGTCTACTCCATATCATGTCAGCTCAGCAGTGGACTGGGCCAATCTTGTGGATGTTAGCCACACTCGCACCACTAATGACGTCTAAAAGAACTGATGTTTGTGAATGGTTGATGGTTCGTCCCACATGTGCTGTTTTGCAGCCGAGTGGATGTAAAACCTAACTTTCACTCATAAAAGAACTGATCTCGGAAACAAAACAAAGTTGATAGGCACCTGATATCGATAAGCAAGCACAGCTACATGTATAAGTATATGTATCAAAGAGGTACACGTACACATACACACACACACACACGTACACACGTACACCCCACCACCACTACCACAGGCCTCATTCATGTGCCCCCCCCCCCCTCCTCCCTCCTCCCCCCCACCCCCACCCAGGTCTTACAATGACAGGTTTTTCTCTTCTCAGCATGCGAGCGGCAGTTGCCATTCTCATGGTGTAGCAGATGGCCACAGACAGATGGCGGCAAATCTCCGGCACACTCAGAAGTCGCGGGTGAACTGGGGTCCATCTGGAAAAAAGGAAAGCTTTATGAAAGAAATCTTTACGAAAAAAAGTTACAGCTCTTAAAAAAAGGACAGGGGGGGCTCTGAAATCCCTATGGACAAACAAGAAAGAACAAAGGCACGTCAAAGATCAACCCCTCCCCTCCCCCTAACAATAAAGATAATTTTAGAAGAAAAGAATCCCTTTTGTCAGTTTTTTTCCCATTTAAAGTATAACAACGAAAGATCATCTCATACATAATAATCATTTAAAAAGAGAAAGAGAGAGAGAGAGAGAGAGAGAGAGAGAGAGAGAGAGAGAGAGAGAGAGAGAGAGAGAGAGAGAGAGAGAGAGAGAGAGAGAGAGAGAGAGAGAGAGAGATGTATTAATATGTTGAGAAGTTCATTTATATTATAAGTCAAACTTTCACCAGAAAGTTATCCAAAAAGGTAAATGTCTGAATTCAAAAGGGGGAAAAGTCATTTAATTTGTTAATTAAAACTATGGCCTTTTTTGAATGCACATAAAAAGTTAAGGATTTTTTTTTCATGATACATGCAATAAAAAGGCCAACATCGTCCAGTTTAACCCTTTCACTGCCAGAGGAAAACTGAAAAATTATTGATTTTCTTATTACAAAATGTAAAAGAGGCCCGTTAAGGGCCAGCCACACGTCGACTAAAATCGCACGACTGTACAATATGATTCGATCACGTGATCTCGATGCACCAATCAAATTTGTTCATGGAGATCACGTGATCGCATCGTATCATACAGTCGTGCGATTTTAGTCGACGTGTGGCTGGCCCTTTAGACTCAATCTGAGAAAATGGTTTACAGATATATTTTTCCTGACTTGTCTAAACCAAAAAACATCATTCCATGGCTATGACATCAACAGTTATGACATCATCAATGACATCACACAGATACTGAGATAGTACTAGACACAGGACTGGGCAGGGAAGGGGTTAATTAAAGAATTTTTGTGAGTACTTGGTCACTTACCCATCCCATGCTTTGGCTTAAGGCTAGGCCAGATCAATTGACATAGGCTAGAACACCAAGGCTACATGAAAATGTTGTTAATGTTTTACTCTGCATGTAGTTATGCAGGAATTATCTTTAGCCATGACAAGCTACTAGCATAACATCATCAGTCTCCCAAATCCCCGAAGCCGGAGTGTGCTGCCCACGTGGAGGAGTATTCAAAAACGGTCAAACACATAATGTTCTCATCCTAAGCTGATGTGTTTGTACCATAGTGTTCAAGTGCTTTGGCTGTTCGGATGAACCCCGGAGTGTTTTAGCCAGAGTACGACTACGACAACAACAACAACTTACCCATCAGTATCATCAGGAACAGCGGGGGGCACTGAAAATATTCAGGACAATATCACTGAATTAGAAAAACTGTCCACACATGCGCACACACACGTGTCACAAATTCTTAAATTCCAGTGGAGATCTGGTAAGTCAACAAGGAACAGACCGAAATCTTATTTTGATATCTAGCTAAACTTTCGATATAAAGACTTTTCAGTACAAACCGGGGCCACAAAATTATTGAGAGTCATCCAGTCTATTTGAGTTATTTGTTTTAAATAACACAATCCCGCCGTTAGCAGTGCCAGAGAAACACGCGCAGAGTGTCGCGCACCCACAGCTGGCGGATATTCCGTGTGGACGACGGATTTCAGCACTTTTCTGATTTTTGTTTTTTCGATAGAGCTCTAAACAAATACTAACATTAACAATAAACAGTTTGGTATCAACAGAAACAGTGAACACTGAACTAAACGGCTATGGTAGAGATAAATCATTAGCTGATACTGTGTGGCCATGCTTGTCTCTGACGGTAACATGGGTAACAGAGTAAAAAAAATAAATTACACTCTTTTCCGTTTTTGTAACAACAAACTAAAGGTAAAATGGGCAAAACATGTTGATGCTAATTTCTTTTTTTAGTCTTCTCTATCATTATTTATCACTTTTCCCTTCATCATATAACAGGGGCTTTCCTACTTCTCAAAAAGATTGCCCTTCTTTGTAAGTATTATAATTACCTCCCTTATACAACTCCTTCACACTTAAGATCTTATTTTGGATGATATTTCAAGGTCTTAAAACTAAAAGGGAGGTTCCGCTGTAATTTCAAATTCTATAGCTCGGTTAAGTGTGTGTCACTCTGTGTGTGAGTGTATGTGTATGCGTACATGTGCGTGTGTGTGCATGCATGTGTGTGTATCACCATCAATCACCACCTTCTGCCATCAATCACCAACATCATCAATTCTTCTTTAGTTTCAGGTGTGTTTCCTTCGGCTTTCAAAACCGCTCTTGTAAGGCCCCTTCTCAAGAAAAACAATCTGGATCCTAATAATCTGAAAAACTACAGACCTGTATCTAACCTCCCTTTTCTCTCCAAACTCCTTGAGAAGACTGTCCTGAAACAACTTAACGATCATCTATCCTCAAACAATCTTCATCATCCTTATCAGTCTGCCTATAGAACCAACCACAGTACAGAAACAGCCCTTGTTCAAATCGTCAATGACCTCTTACTTGCTTCTGATGCTGGTCAAATCTCTCTTTTGACACTTCTTGATCTCTCTGCTGCCTTTGATACCATAGACCACTCCATTCTTCTGTCTCGTCTTGAACATACTTTTGGAATTAAGGGCCCTGCTCTTTCTTGGTTTTCCTCTTACCTTTCTGATCGTTTTCAATCAGTTCTGGTCAATGGTCGTCAGTCTGAACAGGTTAGGCTTTCTTGTGGAGTCCCCCAGGGGTCTGTGCTTGGTCCTGTCTTGTTTACTTTGTATACGTCACCTCTTGCCAATGTCATCGACCAGCACAACATGAAACATCACTTCTATGCAGATGACTCACAACTCCAAAACAGTACAACCCCTGAAGATCTAGATTCCATTCTTACAGAAAGTAACAACTGCTATATTGATATTCAAAATTGGATGGTTCAAAATAAACTTCAATTAAATGGTGAAAAAACCGAAGCAATGCTTGTAGGGACAAAAAACAAACTAGCCTCTGTTTCCATAGAGTCAATCCAACTGGGTAACAATATCATTCCCCTCTCAGACTCAGTCAAAAACTTAGGTGTCACTTTGGACAATACTCTTTCCATGCAGAGTTTCCTGACTCAGACCTGTCAGTCCTGCTACTATCAAATTCGTTGCATTGGCTATATTCGTAAATACCTCTCAGATGAAGCCACAGCAAAGCTTGTTACTTCCCTCATCCTATCTCGTATTGACTACTGTAATGCTCTCCTTTCTGGCCTATCAGTCTCTTCTCTATCTTGTCTCCAGCGTATTCAAAACACAGCTGCTCGTCTTGTCCTTAGGAAGAAAAAGTTTGATCATGTTAGCCCTCTTCTGCGTTCTTTGCACTGGCTTCCTGTCGCAGACAGAATTGAGTATAAATTAAACACACTTTGCTATAAATCTATTCATAAAGCTGCCCCATCTTACCTCTGTGACAATATTTCCATCTATACGCCAGCTCGCACTTTACGTTCAGTTTCTGACCCTCTTTCTCTCCAGATCCCTAGGTATAAGCTTTCAACTGTTGGTCGGCGCTCTTTTGCTGTCTCAGGACCGACCTCCTGGAACAAACTTCCGCTCTCCCTCCGTCAGCGACCGACTCTCTCTGCTTTCAAAGCTAACCTCAAAACCCACCTGTTCCCCCATCATTAAAGCTCCTCTCTCTTTATCTTCTCTCTCTTGCCATTAGGTCTGTTTCTGCTATATTCCATTTATGTTATCTGTGTGTGTTCGCGTTGTAAAACTTGTATTGCGTTTGTGTTTGAATGCGCTTTGAATGCTAACGTGTGTGTGCGCTTTGATTTGATTTCTATCAAGATTCAGCGCCGTATAAATACTGTATGTTGTTGTTGTTGTTATCACTCTGCGTGTGCATCATACCGATTGTGTGTGTCTTGTACCAGTGTGTGACTGTGCATGTCACATGTGTGTTTGTGTGTGTGCATGTGTGCTTACGTGTGTGCATGCATGTGTGCATATGCACTTCTGTGTGCATGAATGCATGTGTGTGTGTGTACATATATACATGTGTGTGTGTGTGTGTGTGTGTGTGTGTGTGTGTGTGTGTGTGTGTGTGTGTGCGTGTGTGTGCGTGCGTGTGCGTGTGTGCGTGTGTGTGTGTGTGTTGTTCTTCAGTTTAACATCCTTCCACTAAAAGTGATTAAGACTAAAAGTGAGTGTGAGTGTGTGTGTGTGTGTGTGTGTGTGTGTGTGTGCGTGTGCGTGTGCGTGTGTGTGCGTGCGTGTGTGTGTGTGGTTGTTCAGTTTAATGTCCTTCCACTAAAAGTGATTAAGACTAAAAGTGACTGTGTGTGTGTGTGTGTGTGTGCGTGTGCGTGTGCGTGCATGCATGCTGGTCAGTCAAGTCTTAAATATTCTAAGGCCTCAAGATAGTAAAGGAGGCTGAGTGATTATAAAAAACGGTGGAGGTGCCTTGACAATATATATGTGTGTGTGTGACTGTGTTAAATATATTTATCCCATCTCCAACAAAGAAAACAAAAAACTCAGCAAAACAAAAACAGCACTATATAAACATAGTGTTACCTCTAATTTCCGGCCATATTTTCTTCTTCCAGGTGTCCACAAAAATGACCACCATCAAGGTCACACTGACCACAGAGTAGATCTGAACACAGCACATGGCCACCACCCTGCAAGCAATCATACAAACACACTAACGTTTGCTATGTGCTACAGTACCATTTCATCATCATAATACTCAATCTTATAACATGGGGTTTGATCATTGAAGCAATGCAGCAACGATTTCCAAACTACATTTCTGTTTAGTCTACCTTTTGTCGTTTTGAGTATTCAATGTCTTTTGCGACTGTGTCAACAGTGTATAGCATTCTCATAATTTAATATTTCTCATTTTATATGAAAAAGTGTGGAACCAATGTCAGGCCTATGCCTATGAACACTGATGCTGGGTGCACTACTGATGTATTTGCTGCACTGTCTTCTTTAGTCTTTCTAGTCTTTCTTAGTAAATAAACAAAGTCAAACAACTGTCTGGTTTCCTCTATATGTTCCTGGTCTGTGCGGAGTGTGCCTATCTTCACCCTCCAATCCTTATCCCTCATCAACTCTTCCCTGTCTTAATTCCTTACCCTTACCACCCCATCACATATATTGTCATAGATTTGATTTTGTGATGTTTGTGGCAAAAGGAATGCACTTTGAACAGCAGAAATGGGGCAGTGGGTAGATGCCTCGTGCCTCCATATGGGGAGCTGGATGACCCCACCCCCTCCACGAGTCTCCCCGTGGGGATAGCGCAGTGGGGGGTGGGTTTTTTTTCGTAAAAATAGTTCCCCCACCTTCTGGAAGTTCTGTGCTTGTAACTTCCTCTTGTCTTTCACTCTCTTTGACTCTGCCTTTTCCCTTTGCTTTCTATCAATCATCTATTAATAGTAGTACTATCTGACTTATTGGCCCATTCTCCTGCCTTTTTTCAAAAAATATCTTCCAATCTTTGAGCTACTCCTAAAATCGGATTGAATGTGTCAGCTGTACGCAGCAGGGAGACCAGTGAAAACTGAAAACCGGACCTTACCCATTATGGCCTTATGGCCTGGGAATGCAGAAGAGAACAGCAGAAAAATACAAATAAATTAAGCCAGAGCTCTGTGTCAGCATACCTCAAGTTTGGGTGGGGATCTAGATTGAGACCTGTGAATCTAAAAGGATCCAGCAGTGCATTGATCTGTGGAAAGACACTTTACTCCTATTTCCAAGTCCTTCGGATGGGACTTAAAACTGAGGTACTGTGTGCACAAGATCTTGCACACTCATAAACTTAAAGCCCATTTCCACTATCCGGTAGGAATAGGTCGTGTTGTGACAATAGTCGTGGGGGGTTTATTATTGGTATCCCTCAAATTTCTGTGAAGAACTGTGGTATAGGGATCTGGCAGAGCAGGGCCTAGGGATCTAACGCCGTAACGGTGCAGGGATTTATTGGAATGACCAAAAGTCAGACAGCAAACACCTTTTCTTCTTCTTCTGTGGTGGTGACCAACTTCTTTATATATAATTGTACACACTTTTTTCTTCTTCTTTTCCCTATAGCAACCGCAGTCACTGCTGACTATTATGTCGCTGTATTTGGGAGGATCTACGGGAATGCGCAAGACAACAAACTATCAAGAAGAAGAAACTTAGGAAGTGGACAGGAGAAAAAGAAGAAATATATATAGAAAGCTTGGCCCAGCCAGCCAGGTCCCGCTAATCGGTCCCTAACATGATACCGCGCCAAGCGAGAGAATGACCCAGCCAGCCAGGTCCCGCTAATCGGGCCCCAACGTGATGCCGCGTCATTGGGAAGAATAAAATAAAGGAAAATGAACTAAAAATAAATTAAAATGAACTAAAGAAAATAAAGAAAAAGAGAGAAGGGAGTGTAGTTACTGTGATTTGGAGACCCAGGACACAAAAGTGCCCAAGGTCCTCGCCTCAACAGCCTGTTCTGGGAGGTTGTTCCATGCCTTGATGGTACGTGGCAGGAAACTTGCTTGCCTGTATTGGGTACGGCAGTAGATCTGGGCCAGCTGCTTTGGATGTGCTCGACGTTGGCGCTGTGGTGCTGGGACCAGTTTCTCTCTTACAGTTTTCATAGTGACCAGATTGTTTTGTATCTTGTAGAGCATGGCTAGTCTTGCTGTTTCCCTTCATTCTTGCAGGGTGGGCCACTTTAGCTGCTCTATCATGGAGGTCACACTTGACGTATTCCTGAAGCGGCGCAGGGCAAATCTTGCAGCTCTCCTCTGGACCGCTTCGATTTTGTCGTTGTGTTGGCGAGGGTCCCACACTGTGGAGGCGTATTCCAGTATGGGACGCACAAATGCCTTGTACTTGTAGGCTCTTTTCCTGATGGTCTGGGAACTGATCTTGAGGCTTCTTCTCAAAAACCCGAGTCTTGTTGGCCTTTGAGCAGACGT
This sequence comes from Phymorhynchus buccinoides, assembly GCA_017654935.2. Taxonomy (NCBI): domain Eukaryota; kingdom Metazoa; phylum Mollusca; class Gastropoda; order Neogastropoda; family Raphitomidae; genus Phymorhynchus; species Phymorhynchus buccinoides. The sequence continues at coordinate 35,140,268 of CM065683.1, forward strand.
GCTGGATATGTTTTTTTTCCAGCTCAGATCTTTACAGATCGTAACTCCCAGGTATTTTGCGGAGTCCACCGTTTCGAGCAAGTGGCCATGGAGCGTGTACCTGCTTTCCTGCGTCTGTCTTCTTCTGGTAACAGGTAAGGCGGTGCATTTGTCAGGATGAAATGCCATGTCCCAGCTCTTCTCCCACTCAGCAAGCTGATGGAGGTCATGCTGTAGCTGATCATGGTCCTGAGGCGCCGCTACCACTCTATACACTGCAGTGTCGTCAGCAAAGAGACGGGTTGGTGATGTCACCTTGTCTGGCAGGTCATTGATGTATGCCAGGAACAGGCACGGTCCAAGGACTGTTCCTTGGGGCACTCCAGAACAAACATCAATGTGGGTGGATCTGACACCGTTGACGACAACCGCTTGTCTTCTGTTGCTAAGGAAGTCTTCAATCCATTTGTTGAGCTTCCCCTGGATACCATAATGACGAAGCTTGTGCAGGAGCAGGCTGTGATTTACCTTATCAAAGGCCTTAGCGAAGTCCATCACTATGATGTCAGTCTGTTTGCCTTGCTCTACATTTTCAAACAGTTCAGCGGTGAACTCCAGGAGCTGTGTTTCACAGGATTTGTTCTTCCTGAACCCATGTTGCTGGTCACACAGTATCCCATGGTCTTCCAGATGGTTCATGATGGCACTGGTGATGATGTGCTCTAAGATTTTGCAGGGGACACTGGTGAGGGATATTGGTCGGTAATTCGCTGGATTGCATTGCTCCCCTTTCTTAAACACTGGTGTTACATTGGCCTCCTTCCAATCAGATGGTACAGTCCAGCTGTTGATGGACGATTGGAATATCTTGGTTAGTATTGGAGCAATTTCTGGTGCTAGTTCTTTCAGCACTCTTGGGCTGATGTTGTCTGGTCCGCTGGCTTTGGTGGGTGTCAAGTTTGCCAAAAGCTTGCATACTCCCTCCTCTCCTATTTCAATATTCTCTATGACAGGGACATCGGCTGGCTTCATGGCACATTAGGGAGTGACCATAGAAAAAGAAGCGGAAGAAAGAAAGAGTGAAAAGGATACAATCATACACACATAACACTATCTGACTATCAGATTTCCAAGAAAAAGGTACACACATTACAATTTACACAATTAGATTTACTTGGGTTCAACTTCAATATAGGGAAAAATCAGGTGTAGCAAACAAAATAAAAAGTTCATAGAATCGGTATGTATAAAACACGATACCGCCCGAAACCATACGATACCGCACGATACCTAGTAGTTATATTCAAGTAAGGGGGCCATTAATATATTACCTGCGCTTCAGTGATTGTGTTAGGTTATTCTTCCAAGTTTCATCAGGATTTATGATATTACACGCACGCACACGCACACGCATGTGTCTAAAAATGAACCGTTTTGAAAATGCAACACCGTCCACCAAAAAATTAGACAGTTTAACTCACCAGCTTTACGACGGATTTTAGCAATTTGCATCATGATATTGCCTTCGATTGTCAAAGTGGTTCGTTCATTCAAATAACCATTACCACGGAGAAGAAAAAAAGAATATTAATTTTACAGATTGCAGTAAAGTTGACGGACTCTGTATAGCCAACTTGAAATGTGACCTTGCAATCTTCGTGTTTTCCGAAAAGAGAGAGAGAGAGAGAGAGGAGAGAGACACGCACACGCACACACACACACACAGTCTTTTTTTAATTCTTAGAAACACCCTTTCGATCATGGGTATGTCCCCATTACATTCCGTGTAGAGGGTATCGTGCGGTATCGTATGGTATCGTGCGGTATCGTATGGTTTCGGGCGGTATCGTGTTTTATACATACCCCATAGAATGGCTAGCAGACCATAAAATAGATTTAACAAAACATTTCATCATACAGGGAATATTGTATCTACAAGTACAATACCAAGGAGCCAGAATGGTCAGCTCATTGACCGTGGTCAACTTGAGGCTCAAGAGAAGAAGATAGTTAGAACTTAGATACCCCCAAAAAATAGTTTTAATCTTTTTTTTCTCTTTGTACAAGTTGACTACTTGGAAGAATTCAACAGTTCCAAAAAGTATGCATTCATTGCAAAGATCATCAACATCAACAAGGACAACATTCAAAACGATTGATTAGACCTTACTAGTCTAATCACTCAGTCGTAATCTTACCAAAACAACAGATGAATTAGCACTAACAAAACTGCACTTCGACGAGGATATTCCCAAACGAGAAGAGATTGCAGGCGCATGATCAGTGGTTCAATAGGGTTAAGCAAATCAACAAGTTTTCCTTCGATTGTTTTTGGCGAATTCCACACTTCCTTTGGACCTTCCATCGCGAATTTCAATGTTGTGGTTTACACTGAGTCCTCCTTGTATCTCGGTCAATCCTGTGTGCTCTATCGGGAAGGCTCGATTAACACGCTTCCGGTAGCTTCTTGATTGGCGCGAGTTACCGGATTTTGCCAGGACTCCAGAAAAGCCATGTGTTCAATCTCACCACACTCGTCACTAATTACCACCTCAAGTCGCGTGGCGATAACAGATGTGGAGTGTGTGGTGCGTGGCCTTCTCGTGGGCCCCAAAGGAGCTGTGCCGGTCGGGGCTTGCCCTCGGGGACCGCTACGGTAGCCGGATTGCTCTTGCCTGGATACTGCGAAAAGGTCTATGATCCATAAACAAACACACTGGACTGGAACCAATTTATTGTCAGATTAACTATAAAAGCTGTACTGACATTGAAAAACAAAAAAAAACAAAAAACGATTAAATTCAAAAAAGAATAGAGAAATTATACAAAAATTGAAAATCTCTCTCTCTCTCTCTCTCTCTCTCTCTCTCTCTCTCTCTCTCTCTCTCTCTCTCTCTCTCTCTCTCTCTCTCTCACACACACACACACACACACACACACACACACACACACACACACACACACACACACACACACACACACACACACACACACACACCACACACACACACACACACACACACACACACACACACACACACACACACACACACACACACACACACACACACACACACACACACACACACACACACACACACACACACACACACACACACACACACACACACACACACACACACACACACACACACACACACACACACACACACACACACACACACACACACACACCACACACACACACACACACACACACACACACACACACACACACACACACACACACACACACACACACACACACACACACCACACACACACACACACACACACACACACACACACACACACACACACACACACACACACACACACACACACACACACACACACACACACACACACACACACACACACACACACACACACACACACACACACACACACACACACACACACACACACACACACACACACACACACACACACACACACACACAACACACACACACACACACACACACACACACACACCCACACACACACACACACACACACACACACACACACACACACACACACACACAACACACACACACACACACACACACACACACACACACACACACACACACACACCACACACACACACACACACACACACACACACACACACACACACACACACACACACACACACACACACACACACCACACACACACACACACACACACACACACACACACACACACACACACACACACACACACACACACACACACACACACACACACACACACACACACACACACACACACACACACACACACTAAGATAGGACAGTTGTCACTGTTGTCGTTGTCGTTTTAAAGTAGTATTATGTGCATTGCGCAGACTCCAAGTCACTAATAGTCTAATTAGACAGCGTGACCAAAACATTTGAAGCTTGAACATTGAAGAAAGAGAAGAAGAAGAAGAAGAAGAAGAAGAAGAAGAAGAAGAAGAAGAAGAAGAAGAAGAAGAAGAAGAAGAAGAAGAAGAATCGTGTTGTAAGACTATCTATGAGTATTTTGTTTGTTTGTTTGGGGCGTTTCCGATTGTTTATTGGTCTTACATTAATCAGTTAAAAAATCAGATAATTACGATTTTTTAAAAATGTGTTATTTAAATACATTGGTATAGATGTTCTTCAAGCTACTTTTTTTAGACTGACAAAAACATGCAAAACAGAAGAAATAAGCAGTCAACCAAACAAATAATGAAATAAACAAAATTTATTTATTACTTAGCGTATTAATTCCAATACATTACTGAAATTTAATATGGAAATTCAGGCTAAATATCATGCTAACTTGTGGCGGTGCCATAGCCGATGAGGTTTAACCGAGGCGTGGTCACCGCTACAGCTATCTGTATTAATTTTAAAAATCGGGACTTTACTGATTTCGTACTGCCTCCGGGCATTGCCTCCAGTATTGTTCCCACCATATTTGTATTTACAAATGTCCCATATCTGTCTGGTTCAGACCGAGAGGACGTAAAACACCATTTTCGCCACATTACTGAAACGAATTGATTAAATAATTAATGTGTTTCAGGAAAAGAGTAGAGAGACTGATACATATAAGGGCAAACATGTAGATTCGCCCCCCCCCCCTCTTCATGTTTACTGCCCTCAATCTCAAAAGTCTGCATCTTTCAGTTTATGGAAACAATTCTTGGGAGATTCAGTCTATCCTATTCTAAAAAATGACCAAATGTGGCTTGTCAGTAGAATTTAAACAAGAGATAGACAGACAGACAAGAGTACAAATCTCGAGCAACTTGAAGTGGTCTTCCCACATCGCAAACATATGCCGTAAAGCTGGATCGACCCTAGGATTCCTCCGCCGGAACCTCCGGAATTGTCCTAGAGGATGCATGCGCCTGGCGTACATTAATTTGGTTCGATCCATGCTGGAATACAGGTGTGGGATCCATATCAGAGCCAGGACACTGAAAAGCTGGAGAGAGTATTTTATGGGGAAAAAGAAAGAAATGATTGCAAGATAGTCAGGAAATAACTGAACTGATTGTTATGGCACTATTTTGGTCAAGATCCGAAGTCGGAGAAACAAAATAATAAAATAAAATAGTAAAAAGAGAGAGCAAAGGAAAAAGAGAAAACCCTAATCTACAATGACCCAGCCAGCTGGTTCTCCCTGTGGATCCCCAACGGATGAAAAAATAGAGTACTAACAGGTCTGCGCGTTGGTTGGGTACGCGCGTACCCCCTCCCCCCTCCCTTGAAATCGTAGACTTATTTTCTGAACTTTCTTTGTTTGTTTTGTTTTTCTTAAACCAGCGAACAACTGCGCAAAACGGAAAAATCATCCTGATCCCGAAACTGTGCGGTGTGTGACCAGGGTATCCCCAAAACACATGTCAGTCGGAACATCAACACTCTGCACACCATATCCCGATATTCGCTCAGCTGGTTAGAATCAGTAGAGGTGAAGACTGAGCGAGCAAAGAGAGTGAGAGGAGGTGCATAGAGGGAGCAATTTCAGTTCAACACAAACAACTCTCATCTCCTATCCTTCATCTAGCATTCTTTTTGTCTAAAATCACTTAATGTGAATAGACAATTGAAGAACACCTAGCATTCATTGTGAGTCTTTCCCTAAGTCCACACATTTAGATAACCCAGCACTGGCTCTCATCAAGTTCACTTTGGGTAATATAAGTATAGTTCTCTTTAAACTGTGAGTTTAAAGGAATAGCCCCATCTTCCCCACTCCACCACGTCTTTCCCCCTCTCTTTCTAACCTGGCCTCTATCTCTCTCTCTTGAGCGCGTGTATGTGTTTTAAAGGCTTTTTAATTTATTTTTTTAATAACGGACATTGAATAAGAAAGGGGTTGTGTAGTTTTTTCATCAAGCCATCTGAAAACAAAGTTAAAACAAATAGAAAAATAAAGTAATACTAAAAAACATACAAAATTGAAGAAACAAATCAACTGTAAAAAACCCACCTGTAAACAACAGATCCAAATATAATGTTTAGTAGAATATTAATACTGTATGTTTAAGCAATATAAAATAGATGCGTTTAAGTAATTACTTTGAATCATTACAGAATAACATTAAAGAACGTTTATTTTAAACCCTTTCACGGCCAGGCTTTTTTTTTAAAGCCAAAACTTTCCATTAAACTTATCTGGGTAGAGAAAAGATGTCGTCTTTAATATTGGGAATTCCTCTGTGACATGCATAAATTAGGCCCTATCTTACCTCCCAAAATGAAGGACATGTAGATTAGGTCATTGGTTAACATACCCTCATGTAATGCTTTTTAGTCACATGGGTGTTAAATCATTGTGGTGCCAAGAGGTGACAGTGACGATGAAAGGGTTTTTAGTGAAACTGCTAATGCATACGTCGTTTACAACTGAATGCTTATATCATAATCTTATAATTTATTAGATGGTCCTTAATTCTTAAAAGGGATTTTTTAAAAAGATTATAGAGAAGTGTGTGTGTGTGCGTGCGTGTGTGTGTGTGTGTGTGTGTGTGTGTGTGTGTGTGTGTGCGTGTGCGTGTGCGTGCGTGCGTGCGTGTGCGTGCGTGCGTGCGTGCGTGTGCGTGTGTGTGTGTGTGTGTGTGTGTGTGTGTGTGTGTGTGTGTGTGTGTGTGTATGTGTGAAGAATAACAGCTAATGCGCTTGTTTGTAGAAGGAACAAAAGTGACAAACCAAAACAACGTTCGTTTATAGAAACTGACTTGTTGATCATCTGATAAATTATGTTTAGCACCTAAACAATGTTTCTTAAAAGCTTAAACTCTTATATTTAACTTTTACTAAGCATCGTGGTTTATTAAAGCGGAGTCAAATAATTATGTGTCCCGTGGTACGCGGCGATTATTTACATAGATACAATCGAGCGTACTCATTCATAAGTGTTTATGTTTGTCGTGTCTGTGACATTCTAAAAACAAAAGCAAAAATATTCCGTGCAATTTATGTACTCTTTGTTTTGAGGCATAAACTTAAAATAAAGGCTCAATTAAAAAATAAAACAAGCAACGACCCCTTTTGTCTTTCTGTTCTGTGTTATTTTGCTGATTTGAACTCCTAGTAGAAGGATCTGAGGAGGATCTGCAAGGTTAGTTGTGTTGCCTGTGTGTGTGTGTGTTGTGTTTTTAGATGTGATGTCATTTCATGTCACGTTTTGAATCATATTATGGCCATTATTTTTATATGCAGGCATCTTGAATTGAAATGATTTCTTTTATGATAAAAATTAGTACAGAATCGCAATCACAAAATAAACACAAAAACAAAACTATGACAAATTGACCCATATAAGAACTTGAATTTTAAGAATATTTATTGATCTCCAATATGAAAGCAAAATTATTTCAAAATAGAAAAAACATACTATGTGGGATTTATGACACAATCGCTGGTACAGTTTCGTGAAGAATACAACACACAACACCCACTTTCTTTATGTATTCTTAAACAGTATAATCTCTAAAATATTTCTTAGTTACCTTTGATTACCGCCACTTTCAAGTTTGGTCAAGTTTTGTGCAAATCTTGCTGTAATTTTGTGTTGTTTTCTGCCAATTTCAGCACAATGCCGCGGGAAATAATTACTCTGCAGCTAGGACAATGTGGAAACCAAAGTGAGTATTGATTTTTTGGCTAGGTCGTTTTCTCAATATGTTATAAACAATGATGAACAGAACAGTAGTAAATTATCTCAATTGAATTATTTCCCTTCTTTCTCTTCCCAACCACCATCATGATCATCAAGTTGATGGTTCTGTTGGTTTAGAACGTGGGGACTTCGGTCAGGCAGTGAGTAGTAGTAGTAGTACTAAAACTAGTAAAAGTATAACAAGGGCATCGCCGAGCGGCAGCAACGCATTGTGACAATGCAAACCCGGCCAGAGTTATGTCCTCTCCCCCCCCCCACCCCACCCCCCAATAAACACACCACTTTCCACCCTTACAGAACGCATAAAATACATAGCCCAAAATTTGAAGCGATTCTGTTCAGTAGTTCACGAGATACAGCTGAACTTTTATACAAACTTCCTTGCACCATGTCCTCTTCCCCCCCCCCCCCCCCCCCCAATAAACACACCACTTTCTACCCTTACAGAACGCATAAAATACATAGCCCAAAATTTGAAGTGATTCTGTTCAGTAGTTCATGAGATACAGCTGAACTTTTATACAAACTTCCTTGCACCATGATACACCACCACACAAAATTTGAAGTGATTCTGTTCACTAGTTCACAAGATAAAGCTGGGGGGAAATTACATAGCCCAAAGAAGGAAATTTCAGTTTTCAAGGTCAAACTTCAAGGTCAAGGTCAGCACGGTGTTGATTAACGAAAGGAAGCTTCCTTTTCAAGCTGTCTACCCCTCTGCCAATTTTAATCAAAATCCAAACAGTAGTTTTTAAGATAATCAATACACAGACACACACAGACAGACACACACACACACACACAGACAGACACACAAACCGATCGCAATACCTTGGCCTCTGGCCGGGTAATTATAAGTCAAATTTACACATTTAACACATGTTTAGGCCTAAGCACATTTTGTTTATACAGTATCAGTATGTACAGTACTGCATACTGGTTACTTTTTACTTAGTTATGATACAAGTACTACAACTTTCATAGGGACCAACTGATGTGCACGCACAAACACAGTGACACTGACACACACACACTGTCACAATGACAATCATAATTATGTGTGTGTGCGCATGTGCATTGCCATGTGGGCTTCTGTGTGTGTGTGTGTGTGGGGGGGGGGGGGGGGGGGGGGGGGCTTCTGTCATCTGTGTGTGTGTGTGCATGCAAGCGAGCATGTGTGTGAGTTTTCTCGCATGCACATGTATGAAGTGTTTTTTAAGGGTATAACTATAAGTGACCGACTGGCTAGACTGAATCAGTGAATGACTGCAAATTAACACATATATACTTGGACAATGACTCAGCACAGCTGTATGCACACACTTGTACTCATGCACACAGTCACGCAGCCAACACACAAGACCTTACTTCATGGAACGGTGTGGAAAGCTTCAGGATGGCACCACACCTCATTAGCCTCACAGCCAAACAGGATTCCACAGCCATGTCAAAAGGACACAAACTGGTAACCCACAAACTACCCAAGTACTAACTAAGCAGACTGAGATGTAGCCGCAACTGGGGTATATATATATGGTCACAGGGGCCTCAGCCGTATCAACCCCACTAACCCCAAACTACAAACCACTAACACTGTGACACTAGACTACAACAAGACTACAAGCACTAGTTCCCTTCCCTACACTACAACCCCTTATGTGTAGGTGAACTAGTGTAGATCTCCTGTCCTTATGTTCAGTAACTTTTCCCCCACAGCCCTTAGCACAACACTGCCGGCTGGAGAATCTGGAGACAGGTCTTTCCTTATCGGGGGAGCATCCAAACTGATTCAGATTGCTATCCTAACTCCTGCCACTACGAGTGCAGGCAGTTTGACAACAGCTCACTCAAGAACTCTGTGCAAGTAGACAGTGCACGTTTTTTGCGTGTGTCACGTCACAACATGTATGCACACACACACACACACACACACACACACACACACACACACACACACACACACACACACACGAGTCGAGAGAGAAGACCCGCCCCCTCCCCCCACCCACCCCACACACAGAAGCCCACACGGCAATGCGTGTGCACACACATACACACACACAGTGTGTCTGGACAGCAGAATCTTCAACTTGATCAGTTGATGAAGTTGGCTGCCTAAGGCGAAGAAGACACACACACACACACACACACACACACACGCACACACACACAGTGATACACACACACACACATACAGTGACACACACACACACATACAGTGACACACACACACACTCACAGAGTAACACACACATGTATAGTACACACGAGCTGAGTACTGAACACCCAGGGTATAAAAGATGGAATTTAGTGCCAAGAATTTAGACCCCTGAAATTAGGATTGAACCCTCTTAAACTGGTTTTGTTTAAAATCAGTGTTTCTTTTCCCCGAAGATGGAGTATACATGGTTGCCCACGTGGCAGGGTAATCAAAAATGGTCACACACGTAATGTTCTCATCCCTAGCTGATACACTTGTACCATAGTGTTCACATGCTTCCAGTGTTGGGATGATCCCTGGAGTCTTTAAGCCAGGGTAAGCCAACAACAACAACAAAGTGTTTCTGGAAATTGAATTTCATGTTCATGTTCTTGGTTTCTTTTGTTACATTTAGAAATTAGATTATTTCTCATTAAAATTATGTTTGGTTCACATGATGAACATCATCGATTTTGTTTAAATTAAATGAAGGTGCCACTTTGTTTGTCTTTGGCTGTGTATTGCAATTAAAAAGTGTTTTTTTCTTCATGTGAGTGCATGCATATGCAGTGTAACCTCCCTTATAAATTATAAGACTCTAAAAAATCATCCAAAATAAGGTCTTAAATCGGAGGGAGTTGTATAACTATAAGGGAGGTAGTTTTAATAACAAAGAAGGAAATGTCTCGGAGAAGTAAGTCTTAAAAGGGAGGGAGTTTTTATTGTCATGCTGTAACTCTAGCATACTCCGCATGCACACAATTCTTTTTTGCAACACAAACAACTGACATTTATAAATTCCCTCCTTTACATGTATCTAATAAATAAACAAAGAATAAAATAAGCAATCAATTCTTGTAACAAATTATTACACGAATAGTAGATGCATAATATTACTATTAGTTAGTTTTTGTATTGCATTTAACTCGTTTTTCAATTTTCAAAAGAATACTAAATAATTACTATTCTAATGTCTATTTTAGACAATACAAATAAAGATCGTACCATACCTAGTTGACACTTACACTGTTCCAGTGGTACCTCCCTTATAAGACCTCCCATTATAAGACTCCATTCCACATAAGAGACCTACTTTGAGACACTGTCCTTCTTTTTAAGTGTTTAAATTACCTCCCTTATAAGACCCCTCCCTTTTAGGCCTTTGCAACTAGGGTTATTAACGCCCTTGACAGTGAGAGTAATTGCTCTTGCTGGTCAGTACTGACAAAGGCATTCACTCTTACGAAAGGCAGCCAGTGGCATCAAATAGGGGTTATTGGTGAGAGTTATCCCCCTGTCTGGTCAATACTGAACCATCTTCCCCCACCCTCCAAGGGCATTCACTCTTGCAAAAGGTGTTCATTGCAGACCCCAATAGACCTAATTTTGGATGATTTTTGAAGGTCTTAAAACTCTTATAAGGAAGGTTCCACTGTAAAGGCATGCTAGAGAGAAGTTATGTAGTGGAGGAGAAATATTATCTTGATATGTTTCCTTTCTGTATTTTTTCCCCCTTATAATAAGTTATAGTCATACATCAGCAGTTTAATTTTCTCTTGCAGATTGATGCTAATCACATTTGAATGTTTTGATTGATTTTATTAAATTGTTTTCCTTTATGAGTTTTATCAGTTGTGTGATTTGATTTTTTTTTAAATGTGCATTATTTAATTTTTGTTTGTTTGCAGTTGGAATGGAATTCTGGAAACAGTTATGTCTTGAACATGGAATAAGTCCAGGTGAGAATATTGTCAATATGAATTTGTTTAAGATTAGTATTTATAAACAAAGAAAAACGCTTGTTGATTGTATGTAGGCAGGGTGGAAGAGAAACTCAGAAAATGAAGTTTAAAGTTAAAAAAAACATGGCTCAACGTGTAAAGTTAAGTACTAGTAGACAGTGAAATAAATCAAAATGAAACATGCTTAACTTTTCAGTTTTGTTTAAAAAGAACACACAGAGAGACAGAGAGAGATTATTATTAGGTTTAAAGCGGGTGTGGTAGATTATTGAGAATGTTTGAACTCTTTTTAATGCATAGTTTTCCCCAAGAAAATGTTAAACTTTTGTAAAAATTGTATGTTTAAGCTTATTCTTCTTTCTTGCAGAGGGAATTCTTGAAGATTTTGCTACAGAGGGCACAGACAGAAAAGATGTTTTCTTTTATCAGGTGAGTGCAACTTTTACAAATTTTAAGAGCATCATCAGACAACTCTCTCACACAGTCACAGACACACATATGCGTGCCACATACACACATGCATGCACGCACACACGCACACGCACACACACACACACACACACACACACACACACACACACACACACACACACACACACACACACTGTATGTAACAGAATTATCATTTCCAACCCTAAATTATTTACCAGTATGATAATTTTGTCAATAGTTTACTGTCTCTTGTGAATAAAATAACGTCACTTTGCACTTGTCGTGTAGTTGTTTGTTTGCTGTATGTTCCAGTGACGTTGCAGTCTGTTTCATTTTTTTGTTACACATATTTTAGTAAAGATATGGATAGGTTATAGTTATGCTTATAATTCATACGAATGGATAGTTAAATAAGTACTAGAGTATTAAAAACAAAGTCAAATGACACTGTAAGTTTAGGACTGCTGTCATTGGGAAGGTCCTTAACCCTTTCACCGCCAATGTCGCATTTTAGCACCACAATAAATGTCAATAAAAGGCATAAAATCAGGGCCTGTTAATGTTATCCAAAGACCCTATTTTCTTAATTTTGGGAGGCAAGCATATGCCTAATATGCAGAGGAATTCACAAGATTGCAGAAATATTTTTTTCTTTACCCAGTTAAGTTTAATGGTATTTTTTGGCTGAAAAATTGCAAATGCTAAAAAGAAATGTTCTAGTGCATCCCTGGTACTTCATGGGTCATGTGACCTCCTGACTGCACAAAATGAGGAGTCAATACAGGTCATTGACACTGACAATCTGAAGTTCTGAAAGCCGCAAGATAAACATTTTATTCTACAACAAAGGAAAATGCACATTCATACATTCTTTTAGAGGGTCCTTGAGAATTGTAGTGCTTCATAGACCCCCAAATGGGGGTCCCTGGGAGCCCTGGTCCTTCATATAAAAATACTAAGCTGTACCATGATTTTCCTTTGTTGTAGAATAAAGTGTTTATCTTGCGGCTTTCAGAACTTCAGATTGTCAGGGTCAATGACCTGTATTGACTCCTCATTTTGTGCAGCCAGGGGGTCACATGACCCATGAAGTATCAAAGCAGGAGAACATTACTGGCCCATTATTTTGGAAACTGGTCCTTCCTTTTCTGTAATCAGGGGTCATATGTTGTTGGCTTACCCTGGCTAAAAGACTCCAGGGATCATTCCTACAGCTGAAGCACTTGAACACTATGGTACAAATGCATCAGCTACAGATGAGAACATTACGTGTGTGACCGTTTTTGATTACCCCGCCACGTGGGCAGCCACACTCCGTCTTCTGGGGGTATGGGTCATATGATCCGTGAAGTTTGAAAACAGTCTGAAACTTTGGGCTCTTTCTTTACTACTGGTCCCTACTTGAGGCTAGTGTCGACTTGTATTAATCTGTTTGGAACTGTTATTCCTCAGGCGGATGACGAGCACTACATCCCGCGGGCGGTGCTGCTGGACCTGGAGCCGCGGGTGATCAACAGCATCATGAACTCCCCCTATGCCAACCTGTACAACCCGGAGAACATCTACCTCTCCAAGGACGGGGGAGGCGCCGGAAATAACTGGGCCAGCGGATACTCTCAGGTAAGCACCCACCAACCTGTACAACCCGGAGAACATCTACCTCTCCAAGGACGGGGGAGGCGCCAGAAATAACTGGGCCAGCGGATACTCTCAGGTAAGCACCCACCAACCTGTACAACCCGGAGAACATCTACCTCTGCAAGCATGGGGGAGGACTCTCAGGTAAGCACCCACCAACCTGCCTACCTCTGCAAGCACGGGGGAGGAGCCGGAAATAACTGGGCCAGCGGATACTCTCAGGTAAGCACCCACCAACCTGTACAACCCGGAGAACATCTACCTCTGCAAGCACGGGGGAGGAACATCTAGCCGGAAATAACTGGGCCAGCGGATACTCTCAGGTAAGCACCCACCAACCTGTACAACCCGGAGAACATCTACCTCTGCAAGCACGGGGGAGGAGCCGGAAATAACTGGGCCAGCGGATACTCTCAGGTAAGCACCCACCAACCTGTACAACCCGGAGAACATCTACCTCTGCAAGCACGGGGGAGGAGCCGGAAATAACTGGGCCAGCGGATACTCTCAGGTAAGCACCCACCAACCTGTACAACCCGGAGAACATCTACCTCTGCAAGCACGGGGGAGGAGCCGGAAATAACTGGGCCAGCGGATACTCTCAGGTAAGCACCCACCAACCTGTACAACCCGGAGAACATCTACCTCTCCAAGCACGGGGGAGGAGCCGGAAATAACTGGGCCAGCGGATACTCTCAGGTAAGCATCCATCAATCTCTGCAGACAACTTTTTTTCGAGGTGAGGAGGGTTGTAATTGTTCTTGTTCTTATTCTTCTGTGTTGTGTTCCCAGGTCATATGGCCGTAATGGATTATGTTTGACTTTCAGTTTTCACTGGTCTCCTTGCTGCATTCAGCCTGCTTTGGAGGAGTTTTGTTTGTTTAAATCTAGGAGTCTGACATTTTTTCTTGGAATGCTTGGGTCTGAGCCTGGAATTGTTTTTGTTTTTTTAATATTAAGGATTTCTTCAGCTTCATATTTAATTTTGGCAACTTGTTGGTTTTTTTTTTCCCTTTTCCTTTTCATGTTCAATGATTGTGCCTGTGGGTATGGATAAATGCCGGATATGTGAGTTCAATTGTTTGTAGTACTATGTATCAGATTAGTTTCGTGTGCAGTGTTTGAAATTTTGTTAGGCAAATATTAGGGTTTTATGTGTATCGATGTGTGCATGTTTTGTGCAACAACTGCAAAATTGCATTGCTAGATTTATAGACACATGGCTATTTATTAAAACTTTTTGATTTGTGATTTTTTTTGCGTGTTAATTTTCGCTCATTATGAATTTTGTTCCCATTTTACTCATATACATGTTTGTGTTTTCCTCTGAACAGGCAGAGCGACTGTATGATGAAATCTTTGACATTATCGACAGAGAAGCTGATGGAAGTGACAGTTTAGAGGTACGCATAGTAATAAACCTCATCTTTGCATCTGCTAAAAAATTACTTGTGTGTGTATGTGCATATAGGCAAAGATTATATGGGTAAGATGGGGTTTTTTAAATTGTATTTTTAAAAAATAAGTCATTTGTCTCCTGATGAGTTTGACCACACTGAAATCGTTGAATTACTTTGATACACTTCCATATTATCAGAGTGTATTTAACCTCTTCACTGCTAGAGGAAAACTGAGAAATTATCAATTTTCTCATTACAAAATGTAAAAGAGACATGTTAGACTCAATCTGAGAAAATGGTCTAGAGATATATCCTTTCTGTCTTTTTTAAGCCAAAACACATCACTCCAGGTCTATGACATCAAAAGCTATGACATCACCAAATGACAATCTATGACGAACTGTTGGTCAACAGAGCAGTGAAGAGGTTAACTATTGAAAATAAAGTGTTACTCTCTTTAAAAGATTTCTTGTTTCGAAGATGATTTTGTAGATATTTTTCTTGCAGTTTGGCTGTTAAATCTTCAGCGGTCATAATTGTTTATGATTATGATTGCCTTTCTTGGATGGTGAAGTATGTGTGCTTGGTTATATGATTGCGTGCGTGTGTGTGTGTGTGTGCACACAAAAAAACGCTTCTGTTTGTGACTTGTACATATGTGCATGTATCCCAAGAAGTCTTGCATATGTATAACTGTGTTGTAGGGCTTTGTGGTGTGCCACTCCATCGCGGGTGGCACTGGCTCTGGTATGGGCTCCTACCTTTTGGAGAGACTCAATGACAGGTGGGATTTTCGTTCTTTGGAATTCATATTTTAAAAAATCAAAAATTCCTTTTTTTAAGGTTTGAACATGTACAGGCATGGTAGACCTCCGTGAATCGCGGAAAATCCGCGAAACAGTTTGAAACAAAATTATTAAAAAATGCATTGAAATGGCATGAAAAGGTGAAAATTTCACTAATTTATTGAATTTTATGGACCTCCGGCCATTTTCCTTCAAAACCACTTTGTCCCCACTACCATGCCTGATGTAAAATCCATTGAACCACAACCTGAAATCAGTCGGTAATAAAAATTATTTACAGTGTT
Organism: Phymorhynchus buccinoides; assembly: GCA_017654935.2. Lineage (NCBI taxonomy): Eukaryota > Metazoa > Mollusca > Gastropoda > Neogastropoda > Raphitomidae > Phymorhynchus > Phymorhynchus buccinoides. The sequence continues at coordinate 35,156,420 of CM065683.1, forward strand.
TTTACAATGTATTCGAAGTCAAAATAAACAGTCAAAGAGCTCAAGCCTCTGAGACACAGAGTAAAGCTATCATTCATTCAGTTTAATTAAGCATAAAGTATGCAGAGGTAATAAACCAAGACAACAATGTTTTAGACTAACTAAAATACAACTATCAGCTTTTTCTGTGTATGCTCTTTCTTTGGACTCCAGTATTTCTTTTAATGAATAAAAGTAACGGGAATTTGTTGTTTCATCAGGTTCCCCAAGAAGTTGATCCAGACCTATTCGGTGTTTCCCAATGTGGATGAGATTTCCGATGTAGTGGTGCAGCCTTACAACTCCCTGCTGACGCTGAAGAGGCTCATACAGAACGCTGATTGTGTGGTTAGTACAGAAATGTCTCTTTTTTTTAGTTTTTCTTTCCTTTATTTTTTCAATGTGGACGATATTTTCAATGTGATGGTGCAGCCATATAATATATTATGTGCTGAAGCTGAAAAGGCTGACACAGAATGCTGACTGTGTGGTCAGTCTATTTTCGTTTGTTTGTTCCTTTTTCTTTTTTTCTTTAATTTCCTTTTCATTCCAGTTTGTATGAGATTTTCTTTGTATTTATGCAGCATTACAATTCTATGCTGACTGTGAAAAGGCTGACTATGTTGCCACTCTCTTTTTGTTTGTGGCTCAAGCCACAAACCTATAACTCACTTGGTCGGTCTGTCTGTCGGTCCAAAATTGTCGCACATTTTGACAAAATTGTCGCACTTCAAATCGAGGCTACACTTCTGGCCGCTCTTTAAAATGATGTATTTTAAAAGCGTACAAAATAATAAACATATGTAATACAGACACTACAACAGACACGACGAGTATGCGGTGCTTCTTTTGATGAGTATAAGTAGGATACATAGTTTTAAATGTTTTCCAAAAGATATAAAAAGTTACAAAATGGTGCAGAGATAACATTCTGGTTTATAGATTAAAATTATTGAAAAGCCAGGGGAGGTAACTCATGATTGGAGTGGTAATAATAGACCGCGTGCCACAAACTATTGCGATTTCGCGCTTGTTTCTATTTTTTTCATTTTTTTCCCTTTTCAATGTCAGTGAGATTTCCAATGACAAGTTGCGCCAAAGATATTCTAAAAGGGTAAGATGGATTACTTAAAAGCTCGGCGAACCGGGCTGATAGAGTTATCGTTAGTGGGGACGTGTACACTATTCACTGTGGAGACTATCCAAAAACTCAGACTGGAACTTGAACGGAGAATTCAACTGGCCTATCGATGTGCAAAATGTGTCACGTTTCAAAGGGACATAACCAGTGTTTCTGTCCTCACTACTCATATGGGGAAAAGAGACCGGATGTTTATCTTCCCCTGTACAGTCTTTGGTTGCGCACCTTATAACTCTTTGCTGACACTGAAAAGGCTCACTCAGAATGCAGACTTACCAGACTCTCTCTTTTTTATCTGTTTCCTTTCTTTCCTTTTTTTCTGTTGTCTTCTTTTCTTTTCTCTTGTCAATGTGGACAAGATGTTCATTGTAGTGGTGCAACGCTACAATGCCCTGCTTACACTTAAGAGGCTGGCAAAGAACGCAGATTGTGTGGACAATAAACAGGCTTTTGAATATTTTTTTAATTGTATTTATTTATCTTTTTATTATTTAAATAGATTTCATAGATAAAATGTACAATTAATGAATGTAACCCGTCTAAAACAAGGTAAAGGGACACCATACAACTATTAATAATTTAAATTCTTAATCAAACGGGGACATGGCCATTCTGCCGCTCAGTTCTACTGATGGCTCATGTAAAGGAATGGTTATCAAATTATTATGAAGCATCCCATCAGTTTAATTTTTTAAAACACAGATTAACTCAAGTATTTGTAAATTATTACAGCATCTTGTTTTTCATATCATGTGTTTGTTACCACATTTACCATATTTTTCTAACTATAAGGCACCCCCCAAAAAAACTTTTGCGCAAAATTCAGATTTTGTTATTATACTTTCTTACTATATTATTAGTCATATTATAGCGCAGGGGTCTCTGTCTGGGAACAATCTTATAATCCCAAAAATATGGTATGTTTGGTGGACTCTGTGAAAGCACATAGACTGGGTGGGGTACTTGATGTAGAATAAACCAGCTAACATATTATGTGGTATTTTGTTTTGTTGTGCAGGTGGTTCTCGACAACACAGCTCTGAACAGAATAGCCGCTGACCGACTTCACATAGACACCCCCACCTTCGCTCAAGTCAACCAGCTGGTAAAGATAATGGCTTTTGTTTGTCTCTTTTTTCCCCCAACCACTTCCTAGAAGTAGTACTACTAGTATTTCTTCTACAAGCTTAAATTGCTAATCACAATAAGATGACATGTTCCCACGTATATTTACAAAAAGGCAAGTCTATGTTCTCGAAAATGGTTCTTCGAGTTGGTTCTAGATAAGTGGGTGCGAGATAATGATGTTCTGCTGCTTAATACATAGTCGTGTGAGGGAAAATGAGGAGGAGGACAATGAGGTAGATCTATGTCGATCAGCACAACCACTCATAGATACCCTGGGTGTGTGAACGGCCTGATCATGTTGACAATGATAATGAAAGGATAAAATTGCAGGTGTCAACAGTGATGTCCACCAGCACAACCACCCTGAGGTACCCCGGGTACATGAACAACGACCTGATTGGCCTGATCGCCTCCCTCATCCCCACCCCACGCCTCCACTTCCTCATGACTGGCTACACCCCTCTCACCACAGATTCTAAGGTTGGTGTGCACACTGGTGTGTGTTTTTCCTTGCATACCACACTCAGGTTGAAGAACCTTCTTAGGATCACAGGATTTTAGAGGAATCCGAATGTTTTGAACTTTTTGAGGAAGGGAAAACAAAGAGTAAACAGAATTGCACCTTAGATTAGAAACAGATTCCCAGAACCATTGGTTCTTGTTGTTTTTTAACCGTTCTTTTGAAATATTGAACATGGCTAGACTTATGTTATACACTTTGTAAATATATCACAGTTCAAATATCTATATCCATCTCAAAACAAAACAAAACAAAAAACACTTTTACTTTTCAATTTTCTTGTTTGCTTTGGCAACCAAAATCTATATTCTAATTTTCAAACCATAGAACAAATTTCTGACAAATGGCTCTACTAGCCTTGAGCCTATCAAGCTTATCAGAGCCTTACCTTTTTTAGATATTTTTATCTGTCAGCTATTCTCCACCTGTACTGATTAAAATAATAAACATGTGAGCGAAGAGAAAATGTGTTAAGGGTGATCACAGCAATAACACCTTCAAAAAGACATACTGTGTTGGTGCAGGATAGAAGTTTGATAGTTCTCTGTTGAAAAGAAAAAAAACACCTGCCAGCTGCCCACCTCTCAGGAATACCATTGATGTGTGATGCTCATAATGCAGATATGAATGGCAAAAAAACTATGCATTTTTTTTTCTTCAGGTGGCCAATATTCGGAAGACCACGGTGCTGGATGTGATGCGTCGTCTGCTGCAGCCCAAGAACATGATGGTGTCCACACCTGTACACCGCCAGGCCAACCACTGCTACATCTCCATCCTGAACATCATACAGGGAGAGGTGGACCCCACACAGGTATGTTATGATAATGATATCAATGGTGATAAAGAACATGATGGTGTCCACACCTGTACACTGCCAGCCAACCACTGCTACATCTCCATCCTGAACATACAGGGAGAGGTGGACCCCACACAGGTATGTTATGATAATGATATCAATGGTGATAAAGAACATGATGGTGTCCACACCTGTACACCGCCAGGCCAGCCACTGCTACATCTCCATCCTGAACATCATACAGGGAGAGGTGGACCCCACACAGGTATGTTATGATAATGATATCAATGGGGATAAAGAACATGATGGTGTCCACACCTGTACACCGCCAGGCCAGCCACTGCTACATCTCCATCCTGAACATCATACAGGGAGAGGTGGACCCCACACAGGTATGTTAACTTATGATAAAACCATGATGATGTCCACACCTGTACACTGCCAGTCCAACCACTGCTACATCTCGATCCTGGACATCACACAGGGAGAGGTGGACCCCACACAGGTATGTAACAGGGTTCGTACATTCTTTGAAAGTCTAAATTTGAGAAATGAAGTGCCATTTTTAAGCCTTTGTAAATTGGCTTTGGTCTGTGAAAATCGTGTAATGGTTTGTGAAAAAGTCATTGATGCCTAAAAAAGTCATTGACGCCATAAATTCTTTTTGTTTGCTTCCAGAATTGATAAAGAAACAATTTAATTTGACTTATTTTCCATATACCACCTTGATTTGTCGAGAGTTACTTCCCTTCACTTTATCTAGGTCTTTTGGCTACAGCGGTGCAACTTGAATGATCATAATCGAAACAATCGTCATCATTGCATGGCGTGAGAGGTCTTTGAAAATAGGATAAAGGTCTTTGAAAAGGTCTTTGAAAGTTTGTGAAATTTGATATGAAAAATCTGTATGAACCCTGTCAGTAATGATTATGATAATGATATCGATGGTGATAAAGAACAAGATGGTGTACACCACCAGGCAAACCGCTATTATATCTCCATCCTGAACATTATACAGGGAGAGGTGGCCCCCACACGGGTGTGTTATGCTAATGATAATTTTTATTTTTTATATTTTTTAAAGCCAGTATGCTAATGATAATGGTGTCAATAGTGATAAAGAACACGAGGGTATCCACTCTACTGCACAAACAGGCCAACCACTGCTATATTTCAATTCTCAACATCGTACAACCGGAGGTGGATCCCACACGTGTGTGTGTGTGTGTGCAGGCGCATCTGTACACTCGTGATTGCACAATTGTAAGTGTACAAGGCTTGCCAAGTGTATGTGTATGTCTCTTAAAGTTTATGTACATATGTCACCAGCAGTCCTTGGTTTTATCGACAAAGATTTTAACAATAAACCGAAAATTTTATATTGCCACTACCTGGGTGTTTTCTTCATCCCACTATGTCACCGAGAGTGAGAGTTATGTGCACACTCTTTTTGTGAGTATGTTTGCACTTCAATTTTCAAGCTCTGAACTAAGAATAGTTCGTCATGTTTTCTCCCCCGCCCAGGTGCACAAAAGCCTGCAACGGATCAGGGAGCGGAAGCTGGCCCAGTTCATCCCGTGGGGTCCAGCCAGTATCCAGGTGGCCCTCAGCCGCAAGTCCCCCTACGTCCAGACGGCACACCGCGTGTCGGGCCTCATGCTGGCCAACCACACCAGTATCTCTCATGTGAGTACAGAGTTCAGTGTTGTTGTTTTTTTGCTGTCCCATTCTTCATCACGGAAACAAAATCTACTATTTGGGAAAAAGAAAAATGAAAAAAAATGAATGGTGATCAAAACCTTGGAACAATGCTTGCTGTCAAGCTCAACACAAGACTTACATAGCAGTGTGATATTGTGTAAACTGTCTTTTTTAACTTCCTGACTGGCACGTGATGTGTTTAACACAGCTTGTGTGCTTATTTATCCCAGCTGTTTGAGCATATTCTGCGTCAGTACGACAAGCTGTGGAAGTGCATTTACATGGCTTGCTATTCTGTTGTGTTTCCAGTTGTTTGAGCGCATCCTGCGTCAGTATGACAAGCTGCGGAAGTAGATTAATATGGCTTGCTATTCTGTTGTGTTTCCAGCTGTTTGAGCGCATCCTGCGTCAGTATGACAAGCTGCGGAAGTAGATTAATATGGCTTGCTATTCTGTTGTGTTTCCAGCTGTTTGAGCGCATCCTGCGTCAGTACGACAAGCTGAGGAAGTAGATTAATATGGCTTGCTATTCTGTTGTGTTTCCAGCTGTTTGAACGCATCCTGCGTCAGTACGACAAGCTGAGGAAGCGTGAGGCGTTCATGGACCAGTTCAAGAAGGAGGCCATTTTTAAAGACAACCTGGACGAGTTTGACAACTCTAGGGAAACGCTGCAGCTCCTGGTGGACGAGTACCAGGCCGCCACACGCAGGGACTACCTCTCCTGGGGAACGCAGCAGGTCAGTGCACTCACAGTTATTGTCTCCATTTCATAGAGACAAAAATACCCCCGTGGGGATACTGGGGGGGGGGGGGGATCTTTCGTGCAAATAGTTCCCCCACCTTCTGGAAGTTCTGTGCTTGTAACTTCCTCTAATCCATCAATCTTTGACTCTGCCTTTTCCCTTTTGCTTACTGTCATCTGCTATCTTTCTATCTTACTGGTCCATTCTCCTGCCTTTTTTCTATGAATTCTTACAAAGATTTCTTCAGCCGAAGTCGGACATGCTGGGCCTAACTATTTCTTAGTTGGGCGCATAATGGCAGCATGACGCATCTACGCTCATATGACAGCAAACTGTCTGAGCGAACGAAGAAGAAGAATAGAGACAAAAAAGTAACTCACTTGTATAGTTCAACCACATCTCAGCATTTTGAGGCTTGGGTGTTGTTGACAGTCAGATTTGATAGTGGTGAGTAGAATTCAGGTGATTTTGTATTAGAAGCAGGGTGGATTGATGGTGGTACCTGTGTGTGAAAGCTACCAATTATAGGATGATAGATTGGTGGCAGATCAGTGCCAAGAGATCTGTTGACTTGTTTTTTTCTAATTCTAATATTGATGGCCTCTTTTATTTTTCTTCTGAGAGGGTGAAGTTCTGTTTCAAGGATTATGGTATTGCACATGTCAAGAGAATGGCCACATACATTGACTTGAGGATAGAAAGCAGAATCCTTTCTGGCTTTTGATTGTGATTAAATGCCAGAGACTGGGAGTTTACGTTCAAGAAGCAAGTGCACCCATTTTCACACTATGTGGGCCAGTCTGTCGTTTCTGACTAGGACTTACACACAGTGGAGCAGGTACCTGCAGCTGCTGTTATGGAGGGCTGGGCTAAAATTTGTTTGTAGTGGAGATGCCTTGCCCAGGGTACTTGCCCACTCTCTTGACCATAGGGACTTTGGAGGACAGCTGGAGTTGGAGAAGTTCTCCAAGGCTAACTAATCCCTTTGGGTGCAGCACTAAGAGGGGATGCAAATGCCTCCTGGTTAGTCGTGGTCTTTCACAGAAGACTTGCTTTTATCATGATTTTCTTTTTCTCTCTGTAGAAAATCATATATTGTACAGCTCCCTTTTTACTATTGTCCCAGCTTCAGGCTAATGTCAACCAATGATAAAAGCCATTGGAGTAAGGTAGCAAACCATTAGGCAATATTTTCTTCTTCAGTCTGGACCTCTGCCCCTTACAATTGAGAACCCTTTAGTGGTGGATAAAAACAGGGTAGGGGGCTGCAGGAGTTTTCCGGGCACTGTTGTTTAGAAATGCAGTTTTTTTACAAATCGTTTAAGGCTAGAATAAATAAAAACAACAACACCGTAGTTGTGGCAGTGAATTTTCGGTTTATTTTAAAACCTTTGATAGCTAAAACAGTTGGCCAACTGACAAAATGTTTTGGTAAAGGTAAAGATGTGCCTAGCCCTAAACCTACCCCTACCCCCCACTATGTACTGCAGTACACCGCGATTTGTCACAGTTGTGGTTCGTTGCGTTTTTCAGTCTTATAGGGTGGGGGGAGGGTTAGGTTTAGGGCTAGGGTTAGGGATAGGGTTAGTATTCCAAAAAGGTTATTAGCTAAAAATGTTCCTAAAATACAGCTTTATGTATGGTAAGAAAGGCAATAACGGAAAAATAGAATTAACCGAGATAGGTAGGGGGGGTGGCACATCTTGACCTTTACCAATGTTTTTTACAAATCGCTCTGAAAACTGAAAACTGAGTTTAAAAGCTGCCACAATCAGATTTTCAAGGGTGAGAAGTGTTTTTCTGAAGTCGTAACTCTTCAACAAACATAAACATCTTTGTCACCCTTGAAAAGTGGCAACTGAGAAAAGGCCAAATGATGCAAGATTTCTGCTGCAGGAAGTTGGGATCTGACCTGATATTGCAGTACCTCCAGGATCTGCTCCCGGTATGAATGATGGTTGGTTGATGGTCCGTCTCATATGTGTTCTTAGTAGCCAAGTGGACGTTAAACCCGACTTTCAATACAGGAAGTTGTGAAAAACAGAAATCTTACTGATGTGATATTCTGTTTATGGTTGCCACTGTAGTTGACAAGTGTTTATCGGATATTGGCATGCTTTGAATTCAACTTTTTACTTCGTGGGATTATTCTCTACAATGTTATATCATGCATGTGATTGTACTGTTGCCAAGAACTCATTCCATTGAAATGTTTGTTTGTGTGTGTTTTCAGGCTCCATCGGCAGACAGAATTTAAGGGGATTGAAAAACAAGGGAAACTTTCTTTCAAAGAAACGATTCTGCATGACTCTTTAAGCTTCAGAATGTCACAAGTGTGGGTTAGAACCATGGGCTGTGTTCTGTGATACAGAGACGAGACTACAAGATACCTGACAATGAAAACGCGCTGCATGTTGGTGGATTAAATGAACAGTGGGTATAGTTTGGGGGCTTAAAAATCTGGCTCTTTGAAGATGTGCAAGGGAGAGAAATAGTTAATTTGTTTGTGCAAATGCTTAGTTGATTTATTTTTTGGCAATCAAGAATATTTATATTATTTTTATTTTTTATTTTTGTTGCATCTGTACAGTAATCTAATGCTATTTGAGAGTTCATTCAGTGGGTTTTTTATGCTGTTGTAGATTATTCTTTGAACATTTGAGACTTGTTTGAAAATAGAATCTCAGTTATATATTCATATGAAATGAGATAATAATACAAAGACATGTACTTTCAAATATAGTCAGCAAGAGCATTGATCAATTTTCATAAATCATGAAACAATATTTCAGTTTATTGTAGACTCTGACTTGACATGCATATTAACTCTTTCTATACTAACATGCGCTCTCGTCGCAGGGCATGCGCACAACGCCTCGTTACTAAGGTAACGGGATATCGCATGTGAACTTTAAAAATTCATAGTTCATAGGTTAACAGTCATGCGTGCTTCAAAGTGGCTCAGAGGGCTACTACTACGTTTCATTCATGCCTCTGACACTGACTGGCTGGCTGTAGGCTATTTTGGGACCTTAAAATTATATTTTCGCTATTATGAGTGTGCCTGGCTTGACAAAACATGCATTTATTTTAAAATATCACAAATCAAAACTAATCAAGTCGATGCTTTGAAACTGTTGCAGGTGTTAGTACTGTATATTGTGTACATATTGCCAAAATGTCACGTTTGTATCTGTTACCATTATTTAGAAAATAATTTTTTGGCAACCTATGCAAATCGGCCAGTACAGAACGCTTGCAAAGGGAAGCAACTGGCCAGCATGGAATGAGTTAAATTGTCAATGTACAAGTGTGCATTGTTAACTCACTCGGCACTGGCCAGTTGTTTCCCCTTACAACCGTTCAGGACGGCAGAGAGAATGTGAGGACGGGCTGTTCACTAGGTTCGAAATCACATCACCACCAAAAAGTTATGGAAAGGTTTGGATTGATATTTTCAGATAAGATTACTAACACCATGCACTAAACGATCGTAAAATAGCAGATTGCATACCTTCGTCATTTGTCTCCTATTGACAAAAACATGTAACGCATAGAAAGAAGGAAAATTTCACAATCCTATCTTTGACCTCCCTCTACAACCAAACGTGAATGTAAGCTCTGCAATGATTGGTTGATTTCAAGAGAGGCAAGGTCAAAGCAAACTGAAAGTAGGGTATGACGTCAAAATTGAAAGCTGGTTGCATGCCAAAAATCAAAACCTTGAAAACGCTTATGACCCAGATCGGGCTCATTCGTCCTAAACGGTTGTGCGAGCCATGAGCCGGATGCGGCTCATTCGTCCCGAAGTTTTTATTGAGTGTATGATGCATTTGTACACACTGGTTTTGATTTTGTGTGTTTGTGTTATTATTTATGTTCTTGTTTTATTCTGGAAAATGCATGTTTATCTTTTAATGAGCAGTAAAATGTCGTTGATTTTCTTGTAACTTTTAAGAAAGATTTAATTGACAAGTCATCAGTTATTTCGAATTATTGACTTCAATCTCAAATGAAATAAAAATAAAAACAACATCAAATGATTGATATTGTGTGCTCACATTTCTATTGCTCACTTTCCCTATTCCTGCATTCTTTACCCCCCCCCCCCCCCCCCTCTCTCTCTCTCTCTCTTAATTAGGCCATTGTCAATAAAAAAAAAATGTTTCTGAAGCGTCTCTCTCTCTCTCTCTCTCTCTCTCTCTCTCTCTCTCTCTCTCTCGACAAAAACGTCAAAACATAAAGTCCCATTCATGTAACCTACGCGTCTTTGACAAACAACTGGAAGAGGTAAATTTCTATAAGCTACTTGGCCTTACCATTGATAACAATCTTTCATGGTCCAAACATATTTCCCTTCTTTGCAAAAGAGTATCTATGAAAACTTTTCAACTAAACCGAATAAAGCATTTTCTAGATCAACATACGCGAAAACTGTTTTTCCATGCTTACATTCAAACCGACATCGACTATGTATCATCATGCTGGTATCTAGCCAGTCAAAATACCTTAAAACCACTTAAAAGCATTTATCGATGCTCTCTGAAGCTCATTCTTCTTAAGCCATCGTCCCTCCTTCCTAGTGATTATAAGAAATTAGATATACTCCCAATTCATCTTAAGTGTCAATATAACAAAGCCGTGCTTATGTATAAAATAATGAATGATTTAACACCAGCTTATCTGTTTAATATGTTCCCCATCAACAATATCCGTGGCAAGAAAATTGTCCACATTCCAAAACCAAGAACAAACTTATTCATGACATCTCTTATTTATTCAGGTGCCAAGCTATGGAATGATATGCCTGTCCATCTAAAAACGAATCCCAGCTTATTATCCTTTAGAAGGGCATATCATAAATATTTGATTGATCAACTATAATTCCTGTAGGCATATTTGTGTTTATTTTTACTAATATGTAGCAGATATTCATATATACAATTTTACCTTTCCTTATTAATTTTGCATCCATGATTATTGTAATTCTGAAGTAATGCTAATGGAGCAGCAATCTACATGCTATGCATGATATGTGTGTACGGGTGTGCGTGTATATGGGTGTAAGCGTGTATGTGTGCGCATATGAGGGTGTGTGTGATGAATGTGGTGTGTGTGTGTGTGTATGAGTATGTATGTCTGTCTGTCTGTCTGTGTGTGTGTGTGTGTGCGCGCGCGTGAGAGAGAGCGAGAGAGAGATTGACACACAGAGAGAGAGATTATAAAATTGTTCTTCAATTATTGAATGTAAATAATGAAATGTATTTGTTGCCACTTTTTTGCATGTTTATGAATTTTTTTTATTATTATTTTTTTAATTCTCATATTTTTGCCTGAGGGCATGGTGTAAAAAAGCTGTCTCAGCTTATCCAATTTCCCTCATTAAAAAAATTTGTATTCGTATTCTCTCTCTCTCTCTCTCTCTCTCTCTCTCTCTCTAAGCGCGCCATATTGCTTTAAACTGAATGCTTATTTGTGCATGTACTGATGTTTATATGTATTTGTTACGTTCCTCCCTTCCAATGGGGGCCTTGGCCTTATGGAATAAAAAAATTCATTTCATTTCTCTCTCTCTTTCTCTCTCTCTTTCTCTCTCTCTTTCTCTCTCTCTTTCTCTCTTCTCTCTCTCTCTCTCTCTCTCTCTCTCTCTCTCTCTCTCTCTCTCTCTCTCTCTCTCTCTCTCTCTCTCTCTCTCTCTCTCTCTCTCTCTCTCTCTCTCTCTCTCTCTCTCTCTCTCGCAGTTGTAATTTTAGTTATACTTATATGATCAAGTAAAGTTCCTGAAATGGGGCTCAGTCTCCTTGGATAACACATGGACAAGTGCTATTAGCATACTTCACACACTTGCAACATGTTGACTAGCTTAAAATTTAAAAAAAGGAGGGGTGTGAGACTGAAATAGCTCTGGTGCTCTAACACACATACACACGAATGCATGCATGCACACAAAAACGCACAAAGTCTGACATACACACTTATAAGCACACGCACGCACACACACACGGTGGCACACGCACATGCACTCACACACAGAGGAGACCAACTGTAGGCTTTGGTCTACTGCAGAAGCAACTGAGGTTGTAATGTCACCTTCAGGGGGCATTGTACTCTTAACCAGTGCTCTAAAGTGGCAACATGGCGGCGCCCACGCAGCTAAAACATTAATACTTTAAAACTAATTTACTTATGCTTAAAAGATGTTTCCTTGAAAAGAAGTACACAAGAAAAGAGGACAATGACGTTTCCATGATAAAAAGTAGGGGATGTTGCATGAAAATAGGTAGCTCGTAAAAATAAGTAGCTCGCTACCTATGACAGTGTGTATTTGCGACATTGAGCATGAACCATAAATTTCACTTTTTTCTAGGGTTAGGGTTAGTTAAATGGTTAAAGTACAGAAAAAGTGAAATTTGTGGTTGTCGCAAATACAGACTCATAATAGCGAGCTACTTATTTTTACGAGCTACCTATTTTCATGCGACAGGGGACACTTATTGATATAGCACCTCTTAAGGATAGAGATCTCTATCTCAAGATCAAATGATCCGCTATAAAATGTTCAACATGAATACTGCTGGTGAAGGACTATAATTCGATAGTATGATGATAAAGATAAGGTTTATACTTTTGGCTTAACAGTAGGAACATTTGTTCTTCAAAAGGTACGAATTACAAGACCTGTTAAACTCTTTCTTCTAAATGTCCCTGCTAGTCTCTGTGACATCAATTCGATTCTTATGTCATTTTCTTATCAAAGGTTTGATGTGGCATAAAACAGATTTTTCTGAAAGCCTTAATCAAGTTAATGTGTGTTGTGAATTTGGTGACTGGTGAAAACGGCCCTACTAGCTACGAAAACGGCCCTTTTCTCGCTCTCTCTCTCTCTCTCTCTGTGTAAGTGTGTGTGTGTGACAAATTGACAATGTAAACTGTAGTGCATAACAAAGAAGAAGAACAAAGCATAAACTAGAAATGGATTCCGTTAATCCGTTTGGATTTCGTTATTGACAGTAGGGCCGTTTTGGTTTTCTGAGTAGGGCCCTTTTGGTAGGACTAGGGCCGTTTTTGTATTTTCAAAGATAAGGGGACAAGAAAATTACAACCACCTACAAAAATAGGCTTAGGCCTAATTTAATTAAGCTTTTTAAAATTTACTTTTCAGAAAGAGCCACGGTGTGTGAGGGGCGAGATGGGGGTGTAAAAACAAATGTACAATCACATCAGTACCAAAAATGCCAGTGATGAATCGCTTGATCACTTGATCAATAAAGGCCATCAGAACTATGACTGGCACCATGCCTGCTTGAACACTTTTGCCTACTTTTGGTGATGAGTTAGGGAATACATTGATTTTAATTTGGTGCCATCTAGGCCTACTCCACAAGTGTGATTCTGTAGCTGTGCACGTGCAACACGTCTCGCGGCCTTATTTTGAATCGTGGGATAGGCCTATTTGCTGTTTGTTCATTGAGAGCACTGCACAGCCAGTGTGCTTTGTCTTCAAGTGTAAACAGTAGAGTGTTTTTCCTCCTCCGCGCGAGCGCCTTCAACAAGGAAATGCGTGGCAAAACTGGCACACGGTGGGCCTACAAGCACACTTCCCGCATCCACTTCTTTGCACTAGGCTAGGCCTAGACCACTTAGCTCCCTTTCGCGACCTCTCCATTCAAAATGACGTCACTTATTATAGCCCCTGTGTCTGATTTCCGCCTTCGTTGATGAGGAGTGCTTGCAGACGACTAAGAGTGTGACTATTTTTTTTAAAAATTAACCATGGGAAGGAGACGAAGTATTTACTATCTTCCTCGCTAGGATCGGTCACATAATTCGTCACTGACCGTGTGACAACAGTTTTTGTGTGCAATCGGAGTACTAACTTCAAACCAGCATCCATGAAAAAGATGGGGAGCACCGAGAGCCGCAACCTCGACCATCGCTTCGAGAGTCGGGGCTTGGAACAACGGAAGGCTTCCATGCCGATCCGTCTGCCCATGCCAGAGTCTTCTGAGCTTGAGCGAAGGTTTACGAAGGTTCTGGTACGTGCGTTTTTTTTATTATTTGAAGGAAAAAAAGTTTTCTATGAAAGATTTGAAGGTTCAGATCAATGAAAATTGAATAGATCTGCAGAAGAAAACCCGAGTTGGAAGGGGTAGGGGCGGGGGCGCAAAGACGAAAGAGGGAGATTACCGGTGCCACAGTTTCTTTAGCTAGTAATTGTTCTGTCCCCAAGTTCCAACGACAGAACCGTCACAATGATGACGGTGGTTAAATGAAAGAAGAAGAAAAATTTGAGCCTTTAAATCTATAGGTAGGTAGGTAGGTAAGTAGGCCTTGTCGCGGCCTCAACGAATGAGTAGACTTTTTTTTTGAAATTTTTGGTCTGGTTGCACGCCTATAAATAATAACGTTCAATGCTATCCATTAATCAAAATCACAAAAAAGATCTTTGAGTTTTGGACTTGTATCAAAAAGCTTAGGATAGAAAAAGGTTCTTGAATGTATAATTAGTATTAGGACTAGGTGCAAATTTCATGTTAGATGATAAACAATTTCAGTGAGTAGCAACTCTGTATGAATAAGAAAATTTTCTTTTATTAGTTCTACAATACTTGACATAAATTTTACTCTCATAATTTCTTGTGTTAGTAACATGTGAAACACAAAAGATGGAATCAATCAATTGAAATATTACTTATGCCATTGGAAATTTGGTGAAGCTGTATTTTATGAAATTTTTTAGCTAATTATCTTTCTTCAATAATGAATTGCAGTCATGATAAAGGCCATTAATCAGCATTATCTAATAGGACCCCCCCCCCCCCCCCCCCCCCCCCCCCCCCCCCCCCCCCCCCCCCCCCCCCCCCCCCCCCTATGTACTGCAGTACACAGCAGCATTTGTCACAGTCGTGGTTCATTGCGTTTTTCCATCTTATCAGGGGGGGTGGGGGGGGGGGGGGGGGGGGGGGGGGTAGGGTTAGGGTTAGGGTTAGTATTCCAAAAAGATAATTAGCTGAAAAGGTTCATAAAATACAGCTCTATGTTTGGTAAGAAAGGCA
This sequence comes from Phymorhynchus buccinoides, assembly GCA_017654935.2. Lineage (NCBI taxonomy): Eukaryota > Metazoa > Mollusca > Gastropoda > Neogastropoda > Raphitomidae > Phymorhynchus > Phymorhynchus buccinoides. Next base: position 35,171,527 of record CM065683.1, read on the forward strand.
AAAACAGAAAAATGGAATTAACCGAGAAATACAGGGAGGTGTCACATCTTTACCTTTACCGAAAATTTTGTATGCCTGAATAAGGTCCCACCTCAGTCTTCTTCCTTTCACTTTCAGAGAATGTAATTGTAAATTCAAGGTGATATTACTGATAAAGATTCTCTTTCAGTAATAAAAACTAAGTTTCGGTCCAGGTAAACAAAAATAAATAAGGACAAAAACAAACAAAAAGAATTTGTTAGTTTACATACTACATTTTGAGGAATTTCATGTTCAACTTCTGAAGTTGCAATAGTGCACATGTATGTTGTGAGTACTCTGTGTGTGTGTGTGTGTCACACAAATGCTTGCTGATGCAACATCTGTGTGTATCTATCATGTGTGTCTAAAGTTGGTCATTTGGGTATGTACATGTATGCACATATGTATCACATACATGCTGATGCATGTGCATGTGTATGTGTGTGTGCATAAGTGTGTGTACGTGTGTGATTACTAGCATTATCATAGAACTTCAACTAGTTCACAGAGACCAGTGATAGTAAACATGCCTGCTTTGCATATTGGAGGAGTTTGGAGCCCCAGGTAATAATGCATGTTCTGTACTGAAGTCTGCCAGTGTCTTGCAATGTGCAGAGTGCAGTTTCAGACTGAATGCAAAGACATCCCAATTTACCAGGTGGGGAATAAAAATAAAGTCTTGAGTTAAGTGCACCCAAAACATATAAACTAGATTAATGATCTCCCCTCCTTGACAAATGTGGCTCCTTATCAGCTGCCATGCAAGACAGTTTTTTGCACCTCGTGTTGGAGTTAAGTGGGAAAGAAGCAATTTGGTCTCACTTCCATTTGTGTAAAATAAAAAGAAATGTGTTTTCAAAATTGTACATTTGTATCTTGTTCAAGAGAAAAATTCTTGCAAATTGCTTGCACGCAAGTTAATTATTTAAAAAAATGTTTTCAACAGGTGATGATTAACTCCTTCAAGACGTCACGGCCTGAGGCAAACATCATTACTGGCCTGGGGTTGCCTAGAAAAACAAAACTAACAAAACTACAACAAAACTCACATTTGTCTGCGATTCCTTTTCAACATTACTGGTTGATCCAAGTTTAATTTTCACTTTGAAATCTTTATTTCTTGCATTTAAATCGGAATTACTACTACTAGTCTCCTTATTTTATTACTGTTAATGGAAAGTTATTGGAGCATTTTGTGGGCCTCACATAGGACCAATTTTAAAAAAATTACATTTTTATTAATTTTAACATTGACAAATGAAATAGATGTGCCAAACGTAAGTGAAACGGACAGTGAAGGGAAGGCTGGAAGAGTGACAAAGAGAAGTAACTCAAAAAACGTGGTTTGGATTGACAAAACATGGATTCCAACAAGTTTTAGACTTACAAATCGCTATTCCGATAATACTCGGAATTAGGTCCTAACTGACATTCTCCTGTTCCGAGTATACTCAGAATTCGTCGTGAATGAGTTAATCATTAATGTATGTTTGTTTCAGGCCTCTATGGATTTACCTCCTGACAAAGCCAAAGTGTTGAAGAGTTATGATGCTGAAAAGAAATGGGATATTGTCTGTGATCAAGTAAGTTCTAGCTAAAAAATTCACATGATAAACACATATTACACTTACAGAAAAGGTGGAAGCAAAAATGTTGCTAGACATATTTTATATGATACACAGTATTAATAATATTTATGCATGGATGCTTTTGTATCCTTTAATGCACTTGTGTATAATTACATATATATGCATTTGTTTGCTGATATTTGTGTTCTTGTTAAGTGAACTGTGTGTGACATGCTGCAACAAAATTATCCTTTGTGTGAGGACTGAATAAAAATACAGTTGATGGATTGATTGATGATAAACATGGATATCAGATTGGAGAACAAAATTGAAACATTTCATGTTATAGTTTAAAAAAAGTTGAAATATGTGAGGAATTATTATTATTTTGTTTTGTTTTATTAAATATAAGTAAAACTCCTCATGTACCATATTTTACGGACTACAAGGAGCACCTGATTATAAGGTGCACCCCCCAAATTTTACTCAAAATTCAGTTTTTGTTATTATAGTTTCTTACTATATATTATCAGTCACATTATAACAGGGCTTCTGAAAACGTACAGATTGTGCGTATTTTTACTATTTACGCACTAGAACTCTCAAATCACCCCTAGAATCTGAAACAGTGCGTGAGATTTACCCCTTAACATCTCAATTAGGGGGTGAGATGACGCATTAAAATGATGACGTGTGCGTGAACACAACCGTTACTTATCAGAAAGTTAAGGAAGTTCTACATATTTCAATTGTCTGTTAAGCCTTTCTGCCACAAGCTGTCTAGGCTAGATCTAAAATTCTATTGGATCGCACAGAAAGCCCAAATCGTTGAAAGCTCATTGCGCGTGGTGTGGGGTTGGAGATTTGCAGGCTTTGGAGCTTCTCCCATGTTTTCGTCTTGCCCTTTACCTCTTAAAATTTGCAATGTTCAGGGGGTGAAAATAGCTGTTAAAATTCTAAACAGAGGGTGAGAGGGGAAAAGACCAGAAGCCCTGTTATAAGGCGCAGGGGTCTCATTCTTGATTCTAGGAAAAAGGTAGCGCCTTATAGTCCTTAAAATATGCAGGGCTCCCAATCGTCCCGCAAAACAAGGGGTCCCAGAGACTCCTTCACTTACATTATAGAGGGTCCTAGAGGAGGGATAGAGGGTCCCAGTGGCATTGCGAATGCTAAAAATAATTTTTCTAATGCATCCCTGGGACTCCATGCACATTCTTTTAGAGGGTCCTTTAGAATCTTAGTGCTTCATAGACCCCCAAATGGGGGTCCCTGGGAGCCCTGATATGGTATGTATATGATTATGAGCTTGCAGTGCTCTGATTTCTGTTGATAAAAACAACAAACAACAAAAACAATCTAAAATCAATGAAATAAATCAAATAGAATTAGAATAAAAACTAAAAGTTTCTTAAGCTTTTTATCATATATTATATGTACCAGGTATTTATTTGTTTGGCCAAGAAACAGAGTTCTCCAAAGTCTATCACTATCAGTCAGTGAAATAAAATATGAAAATTAATGAGTCATCATATTCATAAAGACTTAATGTTATAAACTGCATTTTAAGATTCATGCACACACATCAGTTTCTTCTTATTTCTATTCCAAGGAAAATAAACTCTTCTCTTAGGGTGATGCAGTGAGTGTTACTGTTACAGAAGTTTGTTTCATTATTACTTCCTATCTTCAGCTGCTATTTATCATGATGTTGGGTTTGCTAATTGGTTTCCCAGATATCTTGAGGCAAAGCTTAGGAAGGTATGTTGATGGGTGCATGGAATGTTCACAGGGCAGAGATTAGTGTTTGCACTGAATGATACTGTAGTGCATTTGAAAATGATTCTGTGCAGCATAATGTGTACCACAATTAATTCAAGATGAAGGGATGACTGAAAGATACTTTGTTCAGATCTTATCCTCACTGTTAAATAGTATTTAACCCTTTCATCGCTACTGTCGCCTCTTGGCACCACAATGATTCTAACACCCATGTCACTGAAAGGCATCAAATGAGGGTCTGGTATCCAGTGACCTTGATATGTTCTTAATTGTGGGAGGTAAGGAATCAATTAAAGGATATGCCCTATTTTATGCATGTCACAGGGAATCCCCAATATTGCATGCAAAATATTTTCTCTACCCGGGTAAGTTTAATGGTAAATTTTGGCTGAGGAATGGCTAGCGTTGAAAGGGTTTAAAAGGCAAAAACATTTGATGTGGGGAAATGATGATAGGGGTGAGGGGTGGGAGGGGACAGTGCTGCTTTAATGTGCCCAGGTAACCTATAGATACATGGGAGCAAATGTTCCTGGTATACAAGGATTTCCTGTTTTTTAATTTTACCAGAAAAGGGAGTTCCTTTTTTTATAAATTATCAAAGAAGATCTTTGTGTGTCTTGTATTTTTTAAGCACTTTAAAATAAGCGTTTGTATAAATTGTGGAAAAAGCAAACTAAAATACCTTCATAAATCAATTTTTGTTTCAGCTGCAGGGGGACATTACCACTGGACCCCAGCCTTACAGTTTATTTTCATTTTGTGTAGATCTAGATATGTAGGGTCTTTGAACATGATTCTATGAGAGTTAGAACACAGTTTCAGTCTTTTCTTCTTCTTTGCCACTAAGTTAGTACTATTCAATTACAATTTTGTTAAAATCAACTGTCAAGCCTCAAGGCTTAAAACATTATTTTTAAAAAATAACATCCTCCCTCCACCCTCCCAAGCAAGAAAAATAATGTGAAAGGAAATTAACGTCACATGCAGTTCTCATTTGTCTCATAATGCATATGATGTCTGGGTGTGACCCATTATTCATATTATTTAAGTTTTAGAAAATACTTTGTGAAAGTAAACAGAGTGTGTCATTTTAGAGTTACAGAAGTTTACCTGTTTTTGTTGTTGTTGTTTTAAATTTAATTGAAATGTTATTAATTTGTACAAAATGGAAAAAAATGTATGTATTTTTGCAATTTCAGGAATTGGTTCATGCCAAAGACCCACCACATGTGTACCTGGATAAACTGCGTACCTACCTTGACCCCAAGGCAACTCGCAGTTCACGGGTAAGTAGTTTTTTTTTATTAATCCTTAAATTCTTTCAATTGCTCTTTCACATTGTTTTTATCAGGCAAAGTTATGGAAAATTATGGCGTTGCTGTTTTTGAGTTGGTACATTTTCTTTTGAATAAAAATCACATGTACACTTTGCTTTCAGATTTTTGTTTTAATTTGACAAGCTTTTAATTCAAGACTAAGAAGAATAAGAGATCACAAAATCAAATGTGTGTTGGCATGGAGGGTGTGTAAAAGGTGTGGATTTGTGTAAGGTTTAAGAGGAGAAGGAAAACGTGTAACTATATTACTGATCAAGGAATTGATTTTGGCAGTTACCTGTTGCCTTTCATTTGATAGTTCAAGTTGATAAATTATTACTATTAATTTGTCCGGGTGATTGCTCTCTTCATTTTGAAAGTAATAGGACATTTATTTTGAAAGTAGGACATTTGACCTCCTCTTGGTCACATCAATAATGATCAATAGATCATGAATTTGGGTTTTACCTAATCTATGTCCTCTGTCTGGGATAAAGACAAGTTCTGTTAATATTTTGTCTGGTTGGTTTTGGTTGGTTTTCTTTTTTTCCATACCTTATCATCGTTATGTATTATTAGTTTATAATGAACTTATGAAGGTTTCAAATAGAAGTCTAGTTGCTAAGAATACCTGTTTTCTGTCATACTGTGAGAATTTTGGACCAGTCAGAATCATGAATGACACAACCAAAGGCCTACTTTAAGCTGTTTATAAATAGCTGGTGCATAGCTCTCTTGACCTTCATCAGTAATTCACAGGCCACAGGAAACGAAGACTCATAGTTCTATTGATATTGGAGACGCATAGTGCACTTACTCTTGACTGTCTTAATGACAGACAAGAAGCTGTAGAGAGGTGGTGATGAGTGGTTAAGTTGATTAAACTGCTGAGTTGCGTGCTTGCGAGCATTGACTCAGAACTCAATATTGTGAATGAACGTGAGACTGGTCAGCTGCAGTGGGAAGACACTGAACAAGTTGGAAGGGAAAGTTGTAAAGTGTTATGGGCTTGGGGTTAGCAGGGCTCCCAATCGTCCCGCAAAACAAGGGGTCCATGGGATTCCTTCACTTATAGTATAGAGAGTCCTAGAGGCGGGATAGAGGGTCCCAGTGGCATTACGAATGCTAAAAAGAAATGTTCTAGTGCATGCAGCATCCATGGGACCCCCTGCACATTCTTTTAGAGGGTCCTTTAGAATTTTAGTACTTCATAGACCCCCAAATGGGGTGCCCTGGGTTAGGGTGGGGGCTTCTGGTCACCAGACATCTGTTTATTCAATAAGATTGTTATTTCCCAACGTCAGCTGTCCTTGGTTTTGATCTTGATTGTTTACACTGGCACTCTGGTAGAAGTCCAATTCAGGACATAAACGCCAGTCCTCAAGTCCTTTAGGCAGAGAGTAGAGACAGTGGGGGATGTACCCCAGGCAAGGCATTACTGTATTATAAAAAATGTTTAGCCCAACCCACCAGAAAAGCTGCAGCCTCCTCTACTATCTGGAAGCCATTGTGGGGAAATGACACTGACAGGCATAGACATTGTATAGCAGACAAGAATGCTTTTATTAGTTTTAAAGACCAAGATTATGAGCCACTTGTAATTTATGCATCAGTGCTATATTGTAAAGAAAACTTGAAAACTTTGACTGAAGTTAAATAGTTACACACAAGAAAAGAATAAGAATAATCCTCATTATCGTACAAGACAATTCAAAATGTGTTCAACTTTAATAAAGAAAAGAGCTTATTGTTGGTTTTGGTTTATTCATAGTTTTCATTTCTGGCAAGTGATTTTGGCAGTGTCATCCATTTCACAAGTTCAGTATGTTTATCTGACCCTTACCTGTCTGGTTTTACTGTCAGTATTTTTCTGGAAGGGTATCTCTACCTGAAAATGGTAAATGGTGAGTGTCCAAAATAAACAGGAACTATGTATGTGTCCTGATGCAATTAGTCAGGTACTGGTGGATATCAAATTAGCGCTCTTCTTGCCAGACTAAACAGAAAATGCAAGGTGGAGTTTTTAACTGAAATAAGACAGGAATAGATGAGTGACAGGTGGATGAAATCCTCAAATTAGTCTCGTTTGCCTTTTGTGGTAGGGGTTGGGAGGTGGGGGTTTTTTAAATAATTTTTAATTACCTTTATTAAAAAAAATTATAAAATAAGAAAAAGAACTTTAGGTCTGTGTTAAGTAACTTTTGCTAAGGTTTCCTGCAGCACCCATCCACTTAGCACTTGTGCTAGCAAAAGGGACAGAGAAAAAAAAAGAATAGAGATTCCTTTATGGTAAATAGCAATGTTAAAAATACCATCTAACGGTTTTATAAAACATGGCTTTAAAAGTCACTTTATCTTTTCTTTTTGAGGAGACAGTAAACTCTAAAACATTGAAATACATGTAAAATTATTTCTAAAGCGGCAAATTTTAATTTGCTTTAGATAAGATGAAATTGCGTTGAAACAGTAGCCACAGAAAATGACATTTGGAAAAGAAAAAGAAGAAAAGAAAAATGAAATAGAATGTGGCACCCCCATGGTTGAAACATGTTCACTGCATTTAAAATCAAGTCACAACCCCACTTTAGGTTAAAAAAGGAATGTAAGGTATTTACATATTTTGTAAAGTGAAGAAGAATGGCTGACATTTGGTGATAGTGCAGCCCACAACTTCTTTTTACTTTTCCAGCCCTGTAAATTGTAGAGAGAAAAAAATGGTTTCAGAAATATTTCTTGATAAGCACAACTGAGTAGGCCTTGAGTATAAATAACTGACAAAGAAAAATAGAACATCTCACAAAATGATGAAGAGTCGGCATTCTTGCGATGGCGCTCAGGTGAAAACTAAGTTTGATTAACTCAGTTCCTTGTTGGCATTGAAAATGTAAAGTGTTGAAAAAAAAGTAATAATACAAATAATATTTTTATTGCTTATAGTACAACATCTCTCAGATAAACTGGAACTGTTTGTGCTTTACATAATGTTAAAAATTATGAAACATGAATAAACAGCAAACAAAGCGTTGCACAAAAGTACATTGCTTTTAAAGTCAGTTCTCTTTAAGTCTTAAAGACCCTGCACGTCACGTGTCACATTCCCTCTTATACTAGGAAGATTGATTAAGATTCCTTACTAGTTGTAAGAGGGAAAACACGTGAAAACCGTGATTTTGACATGTGACGTGTGGGGTCTTTAATGCTATTGTTCTGTTAATATTAGTAGGTCACCTGTTTATTGATTGTTTTCTTTAACGTAATGTGCGAACATCCCTCTCAGTTTCACACTGATTGTAAAATTACAGGTACATATTTGGAGCTAACCATCCCTCTCAGTTTCACACTGATTGTAAAATGACAGGTACATATTTGGTAGGTGTTACTGTTACTGTTAGTTAGTGGCTGGTACTTTGACATTTAATGGTTGCCAAGGGATTGCAGCGATTTTTTTTTTAGTTGGTGAGAGTAAGGGGTAAAAACTAAAATACATAAAACATTGAGGCATCTCAGTTTTCATGTTTTATAGTTGATGTAATTTGTAAAGTTCAAGCTGATTTAGAGATGCTATTTCATATATATCTAAAGCTACCATTGCTTCCCTTGTTTTTGTGTGTGTGTTTTTAAAGATGAGACCTGGTATTTTTAGTTTTAAAGGAATGGGCACATTTTATGACATCGTTGACAATTGATGTCTGTGTGTGAGCAAGGTGCGATTTCAACTGAAAATTTCACATGCAAGTTGTTTTCTTTGAATGACTTGAAACAATAGGAATGTTATGTTGTCAGAAAAATATATAGGATGTGTGTTGGACTATCTTGTTCGATTATGGCTTCCAGATACCAGAGGAGACACTGCTATTCCAAAAACCTTAGCTAGAAGTTCGCTGATTGTACTTGTAGAAAAGTTTTGGCCCCAGATATGTCCCCACTAAGACTTTGTAAAAGGACTTAGGTAAATTGTAAATAATTTGAGGTGTGTGTGTGTGCGCGCACGGGGGGGAGGGGGGGGGGGGGGGCAAAATATGTGTGCGTGTGTGTTGACATTATTAGCAACTGGAGAAAAAACAGAAGAGGGTAAAATGAAAGCTAGTGATCACCCCCATCCTTCTTTTTGAGTATCATTCATCTTTGTCCAACCCCTGTTTTATTCTAGGACAGTTTGTGTACTATTCAGGAAGAAACTTTGCCAGCCCCTGTCACTGATACAGTGATAAGTGGAGCAGGGAGGATTTGTTCAAATGGAGTTTCAGGGACCCTCTGAAAGGAGTTCCTTGTTTTAAAATGCCCTCTTGCACCACACTTGAGGCGTGTTCCTGTTTATATAGTGTAATCCTGAAGCGTCTCTGTGTAACTTTCCAAAAAAGCATCGTTTTAGAGAGGACTTGAAATCTTAGAAAACGTGCTATAAAACAGGGGGGGGGGGGGGGGGGGGGGAAGGGTTTTGAAGATTTACTGGGAGGGAGGTGTAGGATTTGTTTCACAGTTTTGTCAAAGAGGTGTCACGGATGCTGATTAATCTGGTGTTGTGTTTCACTATGGCTGCAGAGCAGAAGATAGAAAAGAAAGTAACAAAAAGGTTGAATGAGAAGAGAGTTGAGATGTGTAGCGCAGGAGATAAAAAACAAAAGAACAAGATGAGTGAATGAGGAGAGAGTTTGGATGGTAGGCCTAGTGGAGTTGGGGGTGGGGGTTCATGAGATCTTTACTTGTTTTCAAAGATAAGTCAGCCACAGGAATAGACTTGCTGATGTTGAAATAACAAGCTTTTGGTACAGAGGCTTGGTTCTCTTATTTTAATGAAAGGCGTTAATATACATGTTGTTCATTGTGATAATGTTGATGATGATGATGATGAGGATGTTTATTAAAGAAATTGGATCTTTAAACAAAGAAATTTAAGATTATAAAAGTGTCGTATTTAAATTTATGCTGCTAGTACTAGTAGCTTAGTTTATAATTTATTCTTATTTATTTTGGTTTGATTATGATGAGACTCCAGTCTCCTGCACCTTTGCACAGTGACATAAAATACAACAATGTGCGATTGCACACAGACACACTCATTTGCATAAGAAGCCAATTGCCATTCAAGGGCATCGTCATGCAAATGTCACATGTATTGAAAGTGCTTATGATAGACAAACCATTTTGGTTTCCTGTTTGATGGTATCTTTTTGTGTTTTTGTTTGTTTTTGTTTTCATTTTAACCCTTTCACCGCCAATGTCGCATTTTTGCACCACAATCATTTAACACTAAAACCTTTGAAATCAGGGTCTGTTATTCAATGATATTGTGTTCCTAAATTTGGGCTGTAAGAATTGATCCATTTCTAAATGTGCCACAGAGAAATCGCATAATATTGCAGACAAAGTCTTTTCTGTAGCCAAGTGAGTTTAATGAAAATGTTTGGCTCAAAGATGGCTGGCGGTGAAAGGGTTAAGAACATGCTGAGGATATTTTCACTTATTGCTTTGATGACTTTTAGAATTAGATGCTGTTTTTGTTGTTATTAATTATTATTTCTTTTTACATCATTTTTAAAAATTAAGTTGATAGAGCTTTGATACACTGTTTTAATTGATACAACTGATGGTGACTCTACCCATTTTCTTGTGCATTTTATTTTCAGCAAGCAATGTGTCTAGCTATACACACCATGGTAACTTTCCCCCAGTGCTCTGACAGTGTATGTAACAGCCAGCCACTTTCTCATTATGTTATTATCATTATTACTTTTATATTACTCTGGTTTGATGCTACAGTGACACTTTGTTTTTGCATAAACACCATATCATACTATTATTATGCTTTGAGTGTTTCCCCCCCCCCTGAGTTTTGGTATTTTGTGGCAAGCTTTTTATTTTCGTGTGCAAGCCATAGCTTTTTAATGCAAATTATTTTTGGATATTGTTATTATTATGAAGCAGATTTGATGAGCGGTGCATGTGGGTTGTGGCATTGTCGAGCTAATTTTGATTTTTTTTGTGGAATGAATTGCGACTAGAAGGTTGTATGTGTGTGTGTGTGTGTGTGGTGGAATAAGTTTGGGACATTTTGGTTGACTGATATAGTGATAATCTTGTGTACAGTAGATGGGTTTTTTTAAAAATTGAGAATTGCATATTGTAATTTTGGTAGAATTATAGTACTAACACAACTGCCCTAATTTAGTAATTGTACTCAACCTTCCCCTGTTTGGTTTGGATTGGATTTAACCGCTTGAAATGGCATGGGTGGTATCCCTTTAACTCCCATAATTATATTCCTAGCCCCCAAAGGGCGAAAGTTCACCCTCAGGGCTGGCCAATCTTAAAACAATCATTAGCCCTCCGGGTGAGTAACTTAAAGGGAAAACAACCGATCCCAGGGATCAGGTCTTGCTCATCAGAATAGCTCTGCCTCGTGGTGGCTCGCACAACTGGGAACAAAGAAGGGTGAACCGTCTTTCTCGCGAGCTGTGCTTCAAATGTGGCGCACGCCTAGCGCCTCCCTCCTTTTATGTTCCGGTCGCCGGTTTAACAATTTTACTCGCCCGAACACATTTTCACTAGCCCGAAGAAAACAGCAAAAATCCCTGAACACATGCACGCACGCGCGTGCACACACACACACACACACACACACACACACACACACACACACACACACACACACACACACACATAGTGACACACACACACACACACAGGGGAGAGGGAAAGAGAAAGATGAAGAGAAGAGAAGGGAGAGAGAGGAAGAGAAAAAGAAAAAAAAGAGTGGGAAAGAAAGAAAGGAGACAAGTAAAGAGAAAGAGATGATTTGAGGAGAGAGGTGGGGGGAGAGAGGGGAGGAGGAGATTGAGGAGGCTGCCTTTCCTTTCTTTTTAGTACCAGTGCCGGCATGTTGTTGTCTTAGCAGATAGCTGGGCTTGCTTTTTAGTTTGATAGTTGGTTACATGGAAGGGAGAGATGGTCTGGGGAGACTCAGAAGTTAAAAAACAGGGCCGCGCAGTACTGAAATTTTCAATTGCCCATCCGGCTAGTGACTTTTGAAATCTACTCGCCCACAGATTATTTTACTAGCCAATGGCTACCAGGCTAGTAGTTTTGGCCAGCCCTGTCCCTTGTTTTTGATCTCATTAATCTATTTTGTCTAGTGTTCAGTTCCATCATGCATCTTGATTAAAGCTAGCTACTTTAACTACTTTGCAAAGTATAGCATTAAAAATGTGTATTGAAGAACAATTATGAATATAGAATTATGTTCTACCAAATGTTTGATTTATGCTGGGTGACCTTTTTGTGCTAATAGTGTAAATTGTAATGCTATTTGGCTTAGCTTAATCATGTGAATATGGGCATGCTGTAGTGTTTTTTTTAAAGAGCAGGTTAATTATTATTTATTATTATTATTATTTATTATTATTATTATTTATTATTATTATTATTTATTATTAATATTATAATAATAATAATTATTATTATTATACATTATTGATAGATTAAGTCACACCACTAATTCAAGTTTTTGAAAAATATGTGCATATAATCTTTTTCATTTTTGAAAGTGAAAACTTATGTTTGTTCAAAATATAATGCCATCATTGTTATGAGAATCAGGAATTTTAGCTTTTGTTTGTGCAGTTCTATGTTTTTCTTTGTCACATGAATCAAGATATAATATCATAGACAAATGTATCAGTTAAATATCTTTCATTGTTATTGTAATTTTGTTCAAAACCTAAAGCTGTGAAGGCACAAAGCCCTTTAGTTCATAATGATAATGTTAAATTCTGCATAATTTCTTAAATGTTTATGCCAGCTAAGGCTGCAGTGCAAATTCTCCACCCCTCCTCCCCAGTTTAACCCCCAACCCTTTTGTGCTGCAGGCTTATCTACAGTTCAGTTTACATTACTCATGCCAGCTTGGCCTGACTTCTTCCTTATCTATATAATATCCCAACACATGGGAGGCTCCAGCCCCAGTGCCCACGTTAATAAGATTATTTATGAAGCTCTCAGTAGGGCAAATCTGATAGAGCTTTTACCCCCCCCCCCCCCCCCCCCTTCGTGTTAGGGGGCACAATTCAATTGAATGATAGTTATGCTTAATTGTGTGTCTCTTTTTTAATATTACTAATTAGGTATTTAGGTACTTTATAGTAGTCACAGAGGCGTCTGTGAAATTTGGGTTGCTCCCACCTGGAGAGCGCGTCGCAGCCAGAGGCGCGCCATCCAATTTTAAAAAACAATTTGCGTGTAGTTTTTGTGTGACTGATGAGGAAACAAAATGGGGGGGGGGGGGGGGGGGGGTTGGTGTAAATTTTGACCAAATGACACTTTTCGTTGCCACTGGGTTTTAGCGCGTGCTAAGTGCATGGGCACACAGGATCTCAGTTTATCGTCTCATCTGAAAGACTCCACGTTCAGACTGTGAGGCCTAATGCAAACTGACAGGAAAAATCCCCTGTACCCAGGTTCGAACTCGGGTTTACTTGACACAAGGTGAACGTGTTACCTCTGTGCCACTCTATAGTCAGAACGATTTGTTTTTTTGTCAGAACAAGTTGCAAACTTTCTCAAGGTTAGATCAGTTTGTAAAGTAGGCAATCCTTCCTTTCTTTTTTGGGGGGTTCAGAAGTAATGTGTAAATGAGGAAAGCTTATAATCTGGTACAGCTTATTTTTTTCATTTAGCAGGCAAAGCATTTGTTAAGGTGAAAATTGTTTGTAAGATTTAACTAGGCAAGCCTTTCTTTTTCTCTTGGTCAGAAACGGTAGCTAGTGTGTACATATTTGTGACTGCATGCCTCACCAAAACAGTTACAAAAATAATGTTCGTTTGCAGTAAATGTGTAGAAATATATGAAAAATGCACTTTAAATCTATGTAGCAGTTTTTTTCTCCCACCCCACCCCCAAATATTATTTAATTGTTTTACCCACAATGCAAGCCCCCCCCCCCCCCCCCCCCCCCCCCTTCCTACCTTTTTGTGGCCTTAACCACTACTCTCTATCTCCCCTTTCTCTCTCAGTTTTTGTAACCATTTTCAATCTTTTTAGTTTTTACTAAGTAAAAAAAAGTGTCATTTGTTGTTAACTTTGACAAATGTTGAAATCAATTTTTATTGGAGGGTAAACTGAATATGTGTGTAATAGATAAGTGAAATACAAGGTAGACTTGACAACAAAGTGTTCTCTACGTTTTATTTATTAACTTTATGATATAGTTTAAGTTAAAATGGCCAAATCGTTTTGTTAACATGTCCTCTGTTAGAGACCTAAGTTTTAATGGATGCCAAAATTTATTCTTCGTTCTTCTGTTGTTTCTTTCTTCATTCTTGGTCTTTGAACCACATCATGTATTGATGCATTGTTTCTTTTAACTCTTTAAGTTGCACACTGCCTTTCATATGAAAATTATGTTGGATGCCGTTGTGTTCTCATTGTATTGCTGTGTTTGATTCTTTTTTGCTAGATTCCTGTTCCGTTTCTTAATGTAAGTACTGGGCAGCAGACTGCAAAAGTGATCGATCTATCGCTTTCATGATATTGTTGTCAATATTCTAGTCGCTCTGTCTGTGTCCCCTTTTGATCTTGTTGTTGGAATATAGATTGAATGGATCTTGTTAATGGTATTAATTGACAACAATGACGTCAACAAGCTATATTAGTTTTTTATTTTATTACTGATTCGTAGTTGACAAAGTTGTCTTCACTCTGAGCTTTGTTTGTTACTCCTGACTACTGGATGCCATTTTGTTTTTTTCCTTTATTCTATCTCCTGCTATCACAGATCTTTCGCTCTGCATGGTTATTTGTGCAGCTCAGCTTCTGTAGATCTGTGGCTTCTTTTCTTTTTTAATAATCTAATTATTGAAAGTTGGGGATTGAAGTAAACACTAATGTCATGTATTGTGCAAGTTTTGTGTATGCTGCCTGCGGTCGAGCATTTGTGTGAGATCTTGTACAGTCAGGGATGTTTCTGCTTGTTAGTGCTTGAAAACATGTTTTTGACATTTTATGTGCTTGCATGTATTTGTTTAAGTTGTTTTTTTTATTTACAAAGATTGTATTAAATTTTGTTCTGAGTGTCTGGATTGGGGCACTAGAACTATTGGAGAGGTTGTTTGAAATCTTCAAAACTGGAATGTCAAGCTTGATTGATGATACAGGTGACCTACCAATCTAAATGTTGATTTTGACATTATATGGCCTGTTCACAATCTTCTATGGCTTCTTCTATCCTTCATTCCCTCAAGTATGCCCAAGTAGCTTAAATTTCTATAGTATTCTCGTTTGTTTATTGAAATGAAAAAGACCAAACATGAGGAAGAGAGGCAAAATAACTGGTTGCAATGATGCATATAAATTTATTTTTACATGTCGTATGAACAGGAAGAGTATGATAGCACTGGCTTGTTTGCACTCAATCAAGGACTTGTATACAAATGCAAAAACATGCACACACAACCAACTGTACTTTCCTGAATTCACAGAAAATCTGTTTTAAAAAAAAGAGTTTTCCTTAAATATGAGTACTTAAAAATGGACTAATTGTTTTCACCGTATGTTTGTTCATTCTTGGATACTCTTTTGTGGTAAGTCGTCCACGTTTATCACTTCTGAAGTAAATATCTGTCCATTCCAATCTATTTTTCTTCTCATTAACCACTTACTTCCTTAACCCCTGATTCTCAACCCATGTTTTATGAACTCTCAGGAGAAGTTGTACACCAGTGCACTGCAGTGCATGTCTGCAAAATATCTTCACTTTTTTTAGCATTAGCACTGTTTTCTTTCTTCTTCTTCTTTTGTGTTTTTGTGTTACATTTAAATTATTTCTTTCCTTCCTCACCCTTATTCACCGTACCTGTTATAATCATAATAATGGTTCTCGTATTTCATTGTGCACCCTATAATGTGCACACATGTATCACTAATTCACTTATGTATATATATCTATAATAACCCATTCTTGTATGTAGTGTTTATTTTATTTTTTTAAAGCATAATCCTGTCAATGCAAATAAATGGTTGAGGTACAGTGAGTATGCTGTCCAAAGAAGATCAAGTCTGACAAGCTCAAGCTAAAGGTTCCTTGTCCATTCTTGTTTGTACCCCAGATCTGTACTGTAACTTAATGCACATGTACCTTTTGTACCCTTTTCTTGTCAACCCTTATTTCTATTCCTTCCCTATCTCTCCTATCTCTCACCCTCTCAGAAATATCACCCACCCCCCTTCTCCTCCATACCAAATTGTATACACAACACTGCAATCTGCACACACTTATCTCATACAGTATACAATGTATCTGACCTGTTATTGGATGTAATATTTGATTTGTAAAACAGCAAGCTCTTGTCAAGCAAAGAACAAGTAGAAATTCCATACAGTTTAAAAAAAGAAAGAAAGAAAGACTCAAGTGTTTCAAGTGTTTCTTGCCCATCTTTTCGTATTGAATGTTACACTGTGAATCACTACTGTACCTTACTGTATCTATTGTACCCACATTTTCATATCTCATTTATCCATTTTTCCCATCCCACCATTTCTCATTCGTCCAGAAATCTCCCCCCCCTTTTTTGTTAAAGTACTCCTCTAAACCAGGTTATGCACACCGCCAAGCTAAAAATAGTATGTCGATGATGCACACTGTAATTTGCACATTTGCATCACATATCTAACATATAATATCTAACACATTTTTGTCTTAGTTGTAGTGTTTAGTCTTAGCTCCTGTCAAGCAAAGGAAGAAGTTGAGATACCATACATTAAAAGAAGACTGCGACTGACATACAAAATGTTTTCGGTTCATATTTTTGTATGTCTAATCCATATGATATTGTAATTACTATTCTTGACTTATTGCTGCTCTGTGACCCTACTGTGCCTTATTGGCAACCCTCATTTCTCCCTATTCTATCTATCATTCTACTATAAATGTCTTTTTTCTTTCTCTCCCCCTAAAAAACATTTCCTATCCAATAATATTTCCCTCCACTGCCCTAGTGGTAAAGAAATATATGTCGGAGATGGGCTGTGTTAGGAACAGGGAGGGGAATGTGGAGAAGGCATAAAAGACATGTTTGTGCTGGTTTGATAGTATGGGGGGATAAGGAGATTCTTGCGGTGCCAGTGGGTGCAGGAATGAGGATTGCACAGGAGATAGAGAAAACAGCTTTGGCAAAAGCTGAACATTTTCACCTCTTCCTAAAAGCCTTCTGTTTGTTTGTGTAATGGTATTTTTGACTGCTCTAAGAATTTCTGACTTTATTCTCCACGTTTATTTGTTTTTTTATCCCCAATCCCCACCCCCCCCCCCCCCCCCCCCCTTTATTTTTGGAGTTTACTTGTTTTTGTTCCCCCCCCCCCCCCTCCACACTCTCTCTCTCTCCCTCTCTCTTTCTCTCCCGTATCCGTCGTCTCTCTCTCTCTCTCTCTCTCTCTCTCTCTCTCTCTCTCTCTCTCTCTCTCTCTCTCTCTCTCTCTCTCTCTCTCTCTCTCTCTCTCTCTTTATCTCTCTCTCTCTCTCTCTCTCTCTCTCTCTCTCTCTCTCTCTCATACACTCACTTAAATGTTCGGTTAATCGTTGCATATTCACACAAATCTTACCTGTTTACAAACAATTATTGATATGAAATCTTGGCAAAATCTGGCCCATAAAATTTGACATTCATTGAGATTATGCTTCAAGACCTGCTTTTTTCTCTGTAATATTTTATTCTTATTTCTCTGATGTTTTATCCCCTTATAGTTATGCAGTTAGTTATATTCATTCCCTATCCAGCCAGCACCTACCTTCCTCTTTTCTCTCCCTCTACAACCAATTTTTTTCCTGATAAATCATATAGTAAAAAGCCAAGTGTCCGTGTGTGTGTCTGTCTGTCTGAAACACAAAACGGGCCTTATAACTCCGCCGTTTTTCGACCGAATCGCTTCAAATTTGCTGTGAGCCCTAACGGGGTGATGGCAACGGCAACCGAGGCGGCCGTGTCATTTGCGCGGTTTGGCAAATGCGCGAAACGCGTATCCGCCGTTACCGTTACTAGGAGGCGTTACTGGTACCCGGCGTTGCGCTAGTTACCATAATAGTGTGAAGCAGAGGTGAGGGGAAACATGAACAGCAACAAAACGATCAAAACTGTAATTTCAGCACTCTCCCCCCCCCCCCCCCCTTGTTATTCAGGATTATTATGCATTCTGATTCAAACCCTTTATCCCAGGTGTGCATAATTGTTTCCTCGTTCTGTGAGCAGAAAACAGTCGTCCAATCAACAAAGCCCATACACTGGATGGGATGATGCCATAGACCTTAGGCGTTTGAGATTATGTGTCCAGAAGAACTGAGCGAGAAATAATTTTGTGGTTATGCATGAGGCAGCGTGAATTATTCATTGTTGGCGTAGATAGATAACAAGAATGGAGCTGTATCCAGGGATTGACTAGTATACTGTATAGCTCTGTGATCAGCATCTAAGCTCCCCTCCTCCTCTCCCATCCTGTCCCCCCCCCCCCCCCTTCCCCTTTTAGGACATCGATAAGGATTATGTCATGGCTGGGAATGTCAGTGAGGTACTTGTGTGGGCCTCCTCCACCTTTCTCATACATTTACATCAATATAGGATCCCAAAGTATGTAAACAGGAACATGCATAAAAACAAACTGACACAGGAATGAATACTTGTATGCATGCAAACTTAAATAAATGTACTTGCACGCTCAAACACACACAAACATATTCATACACATGCATGACGCAAGCAAGCATGCATCCGTGCACCTTCCATACTCACATGCACACACATGCACTGTCTCACATAGACAGACACACTGTGACTCACACACTCATACACACGCACACGTGCACACGCGCACGCGCACACGCACACGCACACACACACACACACACACACACACACACACCATCCTCTTTCTATATTTCCCACATTCTTTCTTCCTTACTGATATTAACTCATTCATCTTCCCCCTCTCCCTATTCCCATAACCCCCACCCCCCCCCCTTTCTGCCCTCTTTCTTACATCCACCACTTATGTGTTATTTCCACCACATCAGCTTGCTACCTACCCACAGTAAGTAAGAAACAAAAATATGTTTCTTTGTTGATTCCAGCATAATAATATGAAGAAGAAAAAAGACTGGAGTTTCCTGCGGAAGCAAGCTTGTGCAGAGGATTGGAAAAGGGCATGAAAAAGTAAGGGGGGGGGGGGGGGGGGGGGGGGGGGGGGGGGGGGGGGGGGGGGGGAGGAAGGGGGGTAAGCACCTGGTAAGCTGAATCATCAGGCAGACTGGTTTCTTTGGAGAAAAAAACACACACAAGAAAATGAAAAATGGGGATAAAAAGATATCAGGTGCTGCTGACCTAGATTATCCTTTTATATAGCAGAAAGAGCTTTGCTTTGTGCTTGGAGCAATCCCAAACACATGATGCAAAATCAGTTTACTCATCTTTGTGTGAAAATCTCTCTCTCTCTCTCTCTCTCTCTTTCCTCCGAGTCTCTCTCTCTCTCTCTCTCTCTCTCATCTCTCTCCATTCTCTCTCTCTATCTCTCTCTCTCTCTCCTCCGATTCTCTCTCTCTCTCTCTCTCTCTCTCTCTCGTCCTTCTCTCTCTCTCTCTCTCTCTCTCTCTCTCTCTCTCTCTCTCGCTCTCTCTCTCTCTCTCTCTCTCTCTCTCTCTCTCTCTCTCTCTCTCTCTCTCTCTCTCTCTCTCTCTCTCTCTCTCTCTCTCTCTCTCTCTCTCTCTCTCTCTCTCTCTCTCTCTCTCTCTCTCTCTCTCTCTCTCTCTCTCTCTCTCTCTCTCTCTCTCTCTCTCTCTCTCTCTCTCTCTCTCTCTCTCTCTCTCTCTCTCTCTCTCTCTCTCTCTCTCTCTCTCTCTCTCTCTCTCTCTCTCTCTCTCTCTCTCTCTCTCTCCTCGACTCTCTCTCTCTCTCTCTCTCTCTCTCTCTCTCTCTCTCTCTCTCTCTCTCTCTCTCTCTCTCTCTCCTCTCTCTCTCTCTCTCTCTCTCTCTCTCTCTCTCTCTCTCTCTCTCTCTCTCTCTCTCTCTCTCTCTCTCTCTCTCTCTCTCTCTCTCTCTCTCTCTCTCTCTCTCTCTCTCTCTCTCTCTCTCTCTCTCTCTCTCTCTCTCTCTCTCTCTCTCTCTCTCTCTCTCTCTCTCTCTCTCTCTCTCTCTCTCTCTCTCTCTCTCTCTCTCCCTCTCTCTCTCTCTCTCTCTCTCTCTCTCTCTCTCTCTCTCTCTCTCTCTCTGCTCTCTCTCTACCCTCTCTCTCTCTCTCTCTCTCTCTCTCTCTCTCTCTCTCTGTCTTCTCTCTCTCTCTCTCTCTCTCTCTCTGCTTATGTGTATGTATACATACATACATGTGTGTTTGTCTGGGTGTATCTATGTGTGTGTGTGTTTCTCTTTGTCTTTTGTGCACTTTCTCATTTCTTTCTCACTTGCTTTTGTTTCCCCCCCCTCTCTCTTTCTTTTGTTTGTATTACATTTTCTGTCTCTGTCTTTCTGTCGCTCAATTTCTGTTTATTTCACTCTCTCTCTTTCTGTCTGTCTCCAGTGATGTCCCAAGGACCCGATCATAGGCCATAGTCCTATTAAAAGTGAAAATGTCCCATTGTGTTCTCCCCTGTCAGGACAAATGTCCTATTGAAATCTTACACAGATAGGCTTAGCTCTATTGATTTCTGCAAGAGCCAGGACATCCTGTTGATTTATCTTTGTCTCAGGACAGATTGTCCTGTCAGTGTTTGATCCTCAGTGCATCACTGTGTCTGTCTTTTTCTCTGTTTCTGTATCTGTCTGTCTGTCTCCCCCCCCCCCCCCCTTTCTTTCTCTCATCATCTTTTCTTCTTGTTCTTGCCCTCATATCTACTCACTGTCAGATAATGTTGGCTCTCTAACTGTAGTCTTAAGTCTTATTATCAGATCAGGAAGATTGATTCTCAACAGCTGAACACCAATACACAGTTCTATCTATGTTTATGTGAACTTTGCTGAGGACTGTCAATTGTAATAAAAAGAAAACAACAACCCCAAAATGATAACAATGTGTTGACATTTGAATTGGAAACAAAGATATAGTGTCTACGTTTCTGATTCTTGCAACTTGTGTGTTCTAACCCCAGCAATGCGTTTTAGCTCATGGCTTCCATCATCTCTGTCTCTCTCTGTCTATCAACTCTTTCATCTTTCTCTCTTCCTCTCCCCTCCCCCAACTTTCTCAATCTCTCTCTCTCTGTATGTAATTCTCTTTCTCTTGATGTCAGCCGCCCTGTGTCATTGTCCTGTACTGTCGGTGATTTGACCCCTCATTTTGTGCAGCCATGGGTCATCTGATCCACGGAAGTCTCCAATAAAATTTAAGTTTAATACTACATTGACACATTACTGGTTCATTATTTTGGAAATTGACGCTTCATTTTCTGAAATTAGGGGGTCATTGAACCATAAATTAAATTTAAAAAATCTGAAGCTCTGTTGACCTCCCTCTTATTTTTTCTCCCCTGTCCTTTTCCGTCTCCCCAATAACAGTTTTTCTCTTTCTGTTTTCCTCCCTCACATTTCTGTCTCTCTAATCTCTCTCTCTCTCTCTCTCTCTCTAGTCTCTCTCTCTCTCTCTCTCTCTCTCTCTCTCTCTCTCTCTCTCTCTCTCTCTCTCTCTCTGAGTCTCTCTCTCTCTCTCTCTCTCTCTCTCTCTCTCTCTCTCTCTCTCTCTCTCTCTCTCTCTCTCTCTCTCTCTCTCTCTCTCTCTCTCTCTCTCTCTCTCTCTCTCTCTCTCTCTCTCTCTCTCTCTCTCTCTCTCTCTCTCAGTCTCACCAATGATTTATTTCTATTGTAAGCTTTTTGGTCTCTTTCTTTCTTTCTCATCCCCTCTGTCATTCCTTCTCTTTCTCCCATCTTCCTTTCCCCCTTCTCCTTCTTTCTCCCCACTTCTCTTTATCAGCTTCATATTAATTGTTATCAGGGTCTGTCTTTCTGATGATGGCACCCTCAAAGCTGGTATTTGGTCTCGTTAACACTTGAAACAAAATAGGCCCTCAATCAGCCGCCCTCCCTCCTCTGATGCTTTTTTCTCAAATGACTGTGCAGGAAAAAACCAAACAACCATAGGTGGTGGGATGAGATGGGATGGTGGGGAGGGGGGCTGGAGAAACAGAGCTAGAAGATATCTGAAGTATTCATATTCTTTGAAGAAGCTGGGTCTTTAGTAGTTGTGAGTCGTTTTTCTTTGAAGATTCTCATACCTTTGCCAGAGGTAAACAAAAAGACAAAAATGGTAGGAACAGGTGAATGTTAAATGTTTCCCTGAAGGTGTGAATCACTGCCAAAACTAAAAGTTTGAAGCTTCTTTATGTGTTTGAAGAAGGGAAGATGGGAAAGGGTACAGGTATTGGGGAATTGGGTCAGTTGATGCGGAAAATGGGTTGAAATATATTTTTTAAAAACAACCACCAACAAACATGAAATGAAAAAGAATTCAGGAAAATATTTTTTGGGAGAAGCTAGTGGAGAATGGGTTTGGAACTTGGTGAGGAGGGGTGGGATGGGGAAGGAGTGGGTGCCGGTATTTTTAGACATTTATATTGTATAGTGTTTTAACCCTTTCAACGCTAGCCATTGTTTACCATTAATCTTACCCGGGTAGAGAAAATATTTTGTCTGCAATATTGGGGATTCCTCTTTGACATGCATAAAATAGGGCCTATCTTTACCTCCCCAAATTAAGAACATAAGGTCACTGGATACCAGACCCTCATGTGATGTCTTTCAGTGACATGGGTGTTAAATCATTGTGGTGCCTAGAGACGACAGTGGCGATGGAAATTAAATCCTCTAATTGTTGACAGATAATGAAAATTGATCAATCTGGATATATTTTGTATGGTGTTCAGGGCTCCGAATCGTCACGCAAAACAAGGGGTCCCAGGGACTCCTTCACTTACAATAATTACAGTGTAGAGGGTCCTAGAGGCGGGATAGATGGTCCCAGTGCATTGTGAATGCTAAAAAGAATTTTTCTAGTGCATCCCTGGGACATTTAGAGAGGGTCCTTTAGAATTTTAGTACTTCATAGACCCCCAAATGGGGGTCCCTGGGAGCCCTGGTGTTAAAAACAACTTGATGTACTGTTTATTAAGTAACATCGATCGGGTCCTCACTTATTAGAAAGACTGTTCCCACTGTCTTGTTTCTTTATCCTCCCCCTTTGTCTCATGTTTACAAGTCTCAGGTTTGTACTTGAAGCATACATGATCAGG